>AP028448.1:17363460-17556460 GCA_036509395.1 Antheraea yamamai | reverse complement strand
TTATCTTTATTCTTCGCAAACAATCTTGTGGATTATTCCTGCCAATGTCAAGTAGGTAATAATATTACAGAGTGATTTTATTTTTGCAGAGTATATTTTTTAACTTATATTTTATTGAATTAATGTAATTCAATTTTATTAGATTACAATATGCAGAGTCATTTTTTCGTAATAAAAAACATCATAGCAGTCATAAGGACTGCCGATAGAAGTAGTAACTCGAAACAATAGAATAATTTCTAATTTGAATTCTTAAATTAATTATAGCCCGAAATATTTTAATTTCATAATTGTATATTGAAATTATTAACATTAATCTATATTTCACATCTATTGTCACTCTGAGAAATAATTATATACATTTCTATATAGTCTATTAATTAATCAAACATGAGCTGCATAATCTCAATACAAAATAGCAATTTTAGATGTACACAGTCTCCTATACTGCACGTTGGCAGTCGAACTCAAGCGCAATACGTCACGAACATGTTGCTGACCTCAAACCAATTGTTTTTCTCCTGCCAAATTCCGATCACCGCACCTAAAGAAGTTCTCACTTAAAAAAAAGCTAAACAAACCTCTTTCGCAAAAAGCCCCCTCATAGTCTCCATCGCGGCACTCGCAGATAGGTCCATCATCAGTGCTGATGCAAACACCGCCGTGCTGACAAGGATCTCTTCTTTCACATGCATCTCCACTCGCGTTACTTATCCTTGAAGTCTGAAGCAAAGGAGACAACTCATAAATTGGTATTTTTCGACGTGACTTTTAATATCATGTAATGGATTTTATATTTTATTCATAATCTTACGTCATTTGGTATATTAATAATACCATGGAGTATGAATTCCCACTAGCCACAAAAACTCCCTTAAAACTTCTAATGAGACACATTCTTGTTAGAGAATTGAAATGATCGCAAGTAACTTGTAATATTATTCTTCTCGACAATGCCAGTAATAATCTACTAAAATATTAGTTGCCCAAGATAAAACAAAGAAAACACTCATAAATTGAAACTTATTCAGCTAAATTCATACATATCCCTCGGGAACCTAATATTTCCTGACTGAAAAGTACCCTATATCATTTTCTATACCCCTGTCAACGTGTATGCAATATCTCATAATGACCGGTTGAGTAATTAAGGCGCAAAAGGATAAAACAAACTCACATTCCCATTTATAATATTATTATTATCATCACCAGCATGTAAGAGATCCACTGCAGGGCCATGAGCCTCTTCCCGCAGGAAGATATGGGCATAATCACCACACCAGCCCACGACGTATTGGCGATTTCAAACTCTGAGAAATCCACAGTTCTGTTTTCCACATACAGTAGTACAACAAGAACATTTCTCAGTTTCAACTTTCTTCACGATGTTTCCCTTAGTATATGTTAATTTGTTTCAAAATTCAAAAGAGAACACATTTATTTCATTGTTTTGAGTTTTCACTTCTGTCGGCAGTCCTTATGACTTCCTCGACTTTTTTTTTGTTCTACTTTTTGTTAAAATCTTCTGAAGGAATCATAACAACCATGTTAATTTGTATTTATTCCTCATTAAAATTCTACTTGATCTAAATCAGTGGCTATTATTAATACAGTACAGTTTGTTATCAATTTATATCTACGCACCTCTGCACATTTTTCTTTATTCCCTACATTTTCAAATTTGGTTGTCGTCACTCGAAAAATTCACTAATAAACAAAGATGTGTATCTTAGACTACGTGCGATTACACTCAGAATATCCAGTTAAACCTCTTACAGAGAACTGGTTAGTACCGGTGTAGTCGGGATATCGCATTAAAGTAGAGGCGGCTTAACACTGCGAGCGATAAAGGCAAGGAAGATCCAGTTTGTTATTGTTGTTAATTGTAAGTTTCGTCAGTCTCGAACAGATGGCGCTTTAAATTAGTTTGTCGACAGAGAACTGTAGGACCGACTGTTATAGATATCTCATAGATGGTGGCACGTTTTATATTTTGAATTGCCATTTCAACTCCCGTTTATTTTACGGTGCACATGTTTTATTCAATTGAACATGTAATAACTGAGCCATAGCAACGCATGGCCGAGTCAGCTAGTATGTTATGAAAATGATATATATAAATCTAAATTTGATACTGTGGTCGTGATTATACGATTTAGGATCAGCTTTGGTTCACATGAATCACTCTATCTACTGTTGAAAACTGCATGAAAATCTGTTCAGTAGTTTTTGAATTTATCGCGGACAGACAGACATGGTAGAGGACTTTGTTTTATAATATATTGTGATAACAATGCCCGTGACTCCGCACAGGTTTATTATTCGTTACTGCTATTACTATTTTTTATAATAAATATATGATTTATGGCAAAACCAACAACTGCCTGAGACGTCATTTGATCTAATATATATAAATAATTATAAATTATCTTCATGTAAGCTGTAAAGGTTTACAATGAACACGTCGAGGTAGCTGTTAGTTACCAAGATTTTTGCAATTTTACTTGAAATGTATCGTTAAATTTTGATAAATTTAGACAATATCTTCATAAACCATTATCCATGTTTTACTTTCATGTAAAAGCTTAATTACTGTGCAGTCACATTAAAATGCGTTCAGTACTTTCGATGTATAAAAAGGCAACAAAATTTACCTATCGTACCTTTTCAAATAATTATATTACAAGTGAATACTAATTTTCATAATATAACAATACTTCATACAAAAATATATATGGTTTATGTGTCACGCTTGCAGTGAAGACCCAGCCTGCCACGCATCCGATAGGGAACAGGATTACACTAATGTTAGCGGTTCGGTTATCTTAAGATATTAATTTATTTGTAATGCAGTAAGTTCATCTACAAATATACTTAGTCTGGCCATAAATACTGTTACAATTAAAAAAAAAAACAAAATATTACATTTCAATTTGGAATCTGTCATTTTTATATGATTATTCATTGGGTTTTCTCATTTTAGCGCCAATACATTGTACAATATTTTGCGATATTAAAATGAAGTAGGGTTATAAAGAGAACCGAATCGCTGTGATCGCATTACACAAAGTAGGTATGGAGCCAAATACAATATTTAAAACTCTCCATACGCTTGGTGTTAGTAAAATGTTTGTGTACTGGGCTATTAATAAGTACAATGAGACCTCCTCTGCTTGTGACACAAAAAGAGCTTGCCGCCCACGTAGTGTTCGTACGAAAAAGGTGGTCAAAGCAGTAAGGGAAAGAATTCGAAGAAATACTGTCCGAAAAGCAAAAGTTTTTATCTCGGGAGATGAAGATAGCACCTAAAACCATGTCACGTATTTTAAACGATGACTTAGGACTGGCAGCCTATAAGGGACATACTGGGCATTTCTTAACTGATAAAAAAGAATAAGGTGGTAAACTTGAAACAACTACTGAAGCGGTACGCAAAGGAAGGTCACAGAAAAAAATTGTTTACGGATGAGAAAATTTTTACAATTGAGCAACATTTTGACAAACAAAATGACCGTATTTATGCTCAAAGCTCTAAGGAACCTTCCCAATTAGTCGACAGAGTGCAACATGGGCACTATCCGACTTCAGTGATGGTTTGGTGGGGTACTAGCTATGAAGGAGTGACTGAGCCATACTTTTGTGAGAAAGGTATCAAAACATCGGCACAAGTGTATCAAGATACCATTCTTGAGAAGGTGGTGAAGCCCCTTAACAACACCATGTTCAATAACCAAGAATGGCCCTTCCAGCAAGACTCGGCGCCGGGTCATAATGCTCGGTCTACGCAGTCTTAGTTGAAAACGAACGTTTCGGACTTCATCAGAGTTGAAGACTGGCCGTCGTCTAATCCCGATCTTAATCCGCTGGATTATGATTTATGGTCAGTTTTAAAGTGTACAGCTTGCTCTAAACGCCATGATAATTTGGAGTCCCTAAAACAATCCGTACGATTGGCAGTGAATAATTTTCCCATGGAAAGAGTGTGTGCTTCTATTGATAACTGGCCTCAACGTTTCAAGGACTGTATTGCAGCCAATGGAGACTACTTCGAATAAGCTTTTTATATTTTAAATTGTTTTATATTTATGTATTAAACGAACACACTGTAAAAGTAATAAATGTTATTTGCAATAGAAAATATATTTTTTCTTTGTTTCAGTATTTATAGACTAGGTATACGAGATAGCACTTCTTAAAAATGTATTTATTTGCAATCGTGGATAATGCAACAGTCCGATGAATAATATGATAACAAGAATTAGAAGGAGTATACTATACTGAACACCTACAACGCGATCACATCGATACAACTTACAGTAGTAATAATATTGAAAATTAAATTATGTAACATTAAATATTGAGAATCATTTGAAAATGAAAAAAAATAGAGCATGAATAAATGAAAGAGTGAAAATGAATTCATCCATAAAACTAAAATTAACGTACGGAAAAGAAAACAATATGGCAAATAATAAATAAATAAATGTTGTTTAAATAGGATATAAAACGTGTTTCTTTATGTCATAGCAGGCAAACGAACCGGTGGGTCACCTGATGTTAAGTGATCACCACTGTCCATAGACACTAACAACACCAGGGGAGTCGAAAGTGCGTTGCCAGCCTGTGTTTGGGTGAAAGGGAGGGAGAGCGAAGAAGAGAGGAGAGGAGAGGTGGGCCTCCGTCGCTCTCACTGACCGAACGAAACGCAACAATGTAAGCACTGTTACTTCACGTCGGTTTTCTATGAGAGGGTGGTACTGCCCCGGGCGAGCATTTCAAACAAACGTGTTTGATTGTCCTTTTGAATTTAAAAGCTCGATGGTCAAATATGTCTAATGAGATGTGCTTGGATACGAGCTCATTGTACAAACGAGTCAAACGTGTAATTGGATTGTAGAGAGATGTATTATTTTTTTGTAATTTCTAAGAATAAATGTTAATTCGATATTCAAAATTGGTATTAAAGTAAAATAAAAGTAAATTAAAATACATATTAATTTTCCAGAATATTATCTTGGCCATAAATAGGCTTTTCTACAAAGGCCAAGCAGTAGTGACAAAATTACATAAAAAGGTAACGTACAATTATTCCAGTTAAAAAAGACCACTAAATTCCCAACAATTCTCATGAGAACAAACTCGCGCGTATTAATTAGTCTAAATTAGAAAAGCTTCCTTTGTTTATGTCGTTTTATTTTTAATCATAAAAATCTTATTTTGTGCTGCGAAATAATGAACATAAAAGACACCGAACATAAGTAAAAAAATATGTAGCCGGTTTACAAAAAATAATAAAAACGAGTAAAAACAAAATTTAGTCATAGGTCAAATTTATTCATGCATTAATATTTTCTGTTCAAAAATATAAATATATGAGTATACTAGCGGACCCGGCGGACGTTGTCCTGCCTTGATAATAAAAAAATCCTAAAAGTCAACCGCAGCGCCAACTATCGGGTCCAATCTAAATCATTCTCGGATCCACTGGAACACGCACACAAAATTTCATCAAAATCGGTCCAACCGTTTAGGAGGACTTCAGTGACATACACACGTATAGAAGAAAATTATATAAAAAAATATATATAACGTTATCGTATTAAATTCAAAGAATGACATTTTTTATACTAAGGCTTGCGGGCCTTGCAGAATATCCTGCCATGACAATAAAAGAAGTCGATGCAGTCATAAGGTCATGTAGGCGGTAGAGCCACGCTGAAGTTACTACTGGTTTCAGCATGAATGGGTCAACTCGCCCAGGGTACTACCACCCACTCACAGAAACACCGACGTGAAGTAATAGTGCTTGCATTGTTGCGTTTCGTTCGGTCAGTGAGAGCACCGGAGGCCCACTTCCCCTCTCCCCTCCATCCCCTCCCCACTCCTCCAACAAAGGCTGGCAACGCACTTGCGACTCCCTTGGTGTTGCTAGTGTCTATGGACGGCGGTGATCACATAACATCAGGTGACCCACCTGTTCGTATGCCTCCTAGGATATAAAAAAAGAACTGTCGACACAAGTGAAAACTCAAAACAATAATAAAATAACTAGTTCTTTTGAATTTTTTAAATTAATTATAGTATGATTTACTTAAATTTCATAATTTGTATAATTAAAATTATTAACATTAGTCTGGTTTTTACATGTAATGACACTCGGAACAATAATTGTATACATTCTTATACAATTTATTAATTCATCAAACATATGACGGACTTCATGATCACTATACTAAACATCAATATTAGACGTACACAGGCCACTATACTACGCAACTAGTCTGACGCAAACCGCACGAGCGTAATACGCACGCTCATCCTTTAGTAGCATGTCATGACGCAAAACCATAACATTATCTCCTGCCACAAATACTGCTCAAGGCGCCTAAAGAATTTTTTACTTCAAAAAATTTAAATGTAAACCGCATCACCACTTCTGGGTCCAATTGTGAATCTTAGCCATACTTGAAACCACCTGAACGTACAGTCATCAAAATCTGTCCAGCCGTTTAGGAGGATTTCAGTCACATATACACGGACAGAAGAATTATATATAAAATATTAAGATTAGCGATTCCTTAATTTAATTATTTGGATAAATTTTACGAGCTTTTATACAAACATAATTAAATTCTTTCCTTATACGATAAAAACGAAGATAATATTACATTTTAATATCTTTAAAATTAAAATTCTTAATTACGTTCATAAAATAAAGAGATAATAACTGCTAAATTTATTTGGTATATAATATTCTGATATTACTCGTAAATATTTAATGCTTTCAGTTTATAATAAAAGTGTTATAGGAATATTCATTTAAGATGCATTTTGTAAGTAGTTACTTATATCTAAATATATGCAATCAAATGGCACGTATGACGTCTTAAAAACCGATAAGAATATACAGATAAATTCATTTAAGTTTTTCAAGTAAAACTTCTTTAGGCGTGACTAGGAGGTAACTGGACGACAATGCAACGGAAGTCCGTTACGGCAATATGGCGGCACGTTTCTGTACCATCTGGTTAGATAATAATTAAACATAACCAAAACTTATATTAAATCATAATTAATCGAATTCGTTACTTATCATAGTAATCTGTTCGTACTTTTTTATATTTTATTTGCTTTATAACAAACAGTTGCTAATAATATTTCCTGTGTTATTTAAGTTCCGAATTAGCTGATAGATGGCACTACGGAGAATAAAGCTTTGATTTAATTTAATTTGTTACTTACTTACGTTGAAACGAGATGGCAGCACGTTCGCGCGCCCATATAATTAATTCTATTGTATGATTGTTATTATTATTAAATTTAATATTTCTTATAAGTATTTTTTTTCAAACATTTTTGGTTTGTGTGTTTATAAACTATTTATTGACAAAATCAAAAACATTTAAAAAGTTTTACTTCAATCGTGTGTGACGGTTACACGCATTCATTTTTTTTTTAAGTTGTAACAACCGGAAGCTCATCGTATTGCGCCACGATACTTACTGCCCACCGGAAGCAATAGTACAGTAGTAATACTAGAGCCTAGTGCTGCCGCCGGGAGTGTCGCCATAGCCAAGCCAGACCATGCCTTACGGTGGGTTAGGGATAGCCAGCTATAAAATACCGTGCTTGCTTCGACTCGGGGCAGTTAGTCCGGTGAAACTGTAAGGACCTCGCCAGGTCAATAGCGTAGTCAGTTCGAAAAAAAAAAATGACGCGGGGCAGTCTTGCACCATATTAACACGCGGTAACTTTTACCGTCCGAGCATTAATTTAGAAGTGGTTGTAATAAATAAATGACGTATATATACACAAAGTGACGTTTAATTTTACGTCTTCTTACAAAGTATATATAAGTCGTATAAAAAGTCAATAATAGACGCAAATTACCATTTCTATGAGGGTAGGAAATTCTCAAAACCCGCCGCGACATTTTTTTTTGTTTTAGTTTTGGCAACCCATCTTCTACATTATTACTGTCATTGTCGAGTAGGTAATATTACAAGTTTCTTGTGATAATTTCAATGTTCCAACAAGATGGTTGCTCTCTTGTTAGAACATTCCAGGGAGTTTTGCGATATCTCAGAATTATGTCCCGTGTTATTATTTCCCATCCGCTACACGTGTGCACAATAACCAAACTATATTACGTAAAACACCACCAATATTACAAAATGTAGAGCCAAATAGCACAAGATTTTGAATAATATATAAAATCTACTACATGACAGAGTAAGATACCGCCAAAACTGTCGCCACGAATTTAATATATCTTCCTAAATAGTTCTAAAAATGGGAACACTATTTCGAATTCCAATATCTTTGGGAATATCCGTAGCATCGGCTTCAGATGTATTCGCTACGGCGTAGCGGAAAGCGTAGCGTCGTAGCACCTACGGCGTAGTCTTATACACAACGCTTTTCGTTTACGAAGTAAAGACACTTTCTCAACACACTAAGCCTAAATAATATTCGTTTTACCACAGTAATTGAAGCAATACAAGATTAAGAAAATTATTTATATTTTAAATTTTCATGATATTTTTAGATAACAACCAAGTATTACAAAAATAAACCAAAAGGAAATCATGTATATCTACCCGGTACTTTATCAGATAACGGTAAACCTACCATTTTATTTATATAGCTATACTATAGAATACTCTGGTTTTTGCATAACACTAAATGTATTTACTTACCTACTCTTCTCTTGTACTTAACTCTTACTTACTTGTACAGTAAATCGTTCAGTTTTGATATATATAGATATTGTAATTTTTCCGTAGTGTTTATTTTGTATATCATTATTATTACCACTTCGTACACTCCGATATTATTTACATTTATTGATTAACTAGCGGGTCCGGCAGGCGCTGTCCCGCCCTGACTATAAAAAAATCATTGACAAATTATATACTAAAAACTTCCTCACGAATCATTTTATCCACTGGTGAAAACCGCATGAAAATCCGTTCAGTTGTTTTTGAGTTTATCGCGAACAGACAGACAGACAGACGCGGTAAGCGACTTTGTTTTATACTATGTAATGAAAGTACTCTTATATGAGAAAAATATTTTTTTATACCTTATAGGTTTTGACGTGACACCACAATCTGATCTGATGTTAAATGAAGATGTGGTCTAACATGGTAAACAGGCTAAACCTAGAACTCTCAAGTCCAGCTGCCGGAACACACCAACAGGTGCTTGGCGACAGGTATTCAACTTGAGGGTGGTAACTAGTCAGGCGGACTTGTAAGAAGCCTTACCACCATGCTATGGTTTCATCACGGAGTTTTCCTTCACCGAAAACTCCGGCTCAATCGCTAGGATTCGAATCTACGTCAACCGTGATATCTGAACATACCATTAACTAAGGCATCGTCGCTGCAATGTGAAGTTTATCGAGGCGTAAACAAATTTATTTTATACTAGCGGGCCCGACAGACGTTGACAAATTATATGTATACGTAAACCTTCCTCGTGAATCACTTTATCTAATGATGAACACAGCATGAAAATCTGTTCAGTAGTTTTGAATTTATGGGAATTAGACAGACAGACTGACGTAACAGAGGACTTTGTTTTATAATATGTAGTGATATATTCTATATATGTTTTTTTTCCAACCTCATTGGCATCGATTACAGGCATGAAATTAACAGGAAGCAATTAACAGTACACTTTCGAGCCACATTATAAAATATCATTAGTACGTATATTTTGAACATAAATAGTTCTGCTGTAGTTTCCATTCTCACGAAGGTTGAAAACACGAAGATTATATACTGAAAGGAAATTTGATTTCTTACTTAATTGGTGTACAAACTGGAAGTGTTTATGTGGACTGGTTAAAAAATATTCTATTGTATAGGTCTCGAACACTAGTGTTTCTGAAGTTTCTTTTGACGCGTTATGGTAAACCGTTAAGGGTGCATTTTTCGCTTGAAACTTAAGTTGTGCGTGCCGTCGTAGCATACCATGAAGTTAACTGATAAATAGTTTCTTTCGAAGTTTATACATTTAATTTTTTTTAAATATATTATATAAGTCAGCGCAAACGCCCGTTCTAGCAACAAAAAGTATTTGTACTGACATAAATATTACGCTCTACCGACCAACACGAAGCAAGCCTATAAAAGGCGTGGCGGAAACGGAGCGGGAATCAGTAATGCTTAAGCACTCGCCTTAGTAGTCCGATGAAGCTGTTAAGACCTTGCTAGGTCAATAGCGTAGTCAGTTCGAGCAAAAAAAGGGGGGGAGCGGGAATCAGTCACGCGCAGGTCGTCGAACCGTTCACATCTGTTCATATATTCATATACTAGTGGATTGGCTACTAATGATGACACCACCTAACAACTACTTTTGTAACTGCCATCTCAATGTCGCCCCGAAATTTATAATTTGTGTATGTTATTTTCAGCATTTTATTTCGTCATTCGAAATTTTGACTCGGTTGATATAGCCTAAAGAAATGATAACTTCTGACATGCAAGTGTTAAATTTCATTAAAATAGAATGTTTAAATTGTTTCAGTTAGCCATATTTTTATAATAGTAAATTTTTTATGACACAGCAGTTGATTTTTATGTAAGTCCAGAGTGAATACTGTCAATAATAGATCAATTGCAAATCTAACTTTACATCTATACAAGTATCGTAAAACTGCAGAAAATATTTGTTTTCAGTATGTTTCAACACGCAAACATCTGAAATAAAGTCAGGTTTAGAAAATATATTTTTGCATTTGGTGGGTAAGGTTCTACGTTATCTAATATTACGCAGTAATCTTTAGGAGTGAAGCACTTACCTTATAAAATATAGATGAGAAGCAATACTAAAGAAAAAAGTAATAATGTGAAAACTGCGGGTTGTCAGGGGTTAAGAACAAATCCAAATCTAGCATATATCATACAGTTCACAGAACAAAACAAAACATTAAACTCTCTAAGTTAAAATAGATTCAAAGACATCAAAGTTGCACGTGATCATCAATTACTGGTTAATTAAACGCTCAAGCGAGTACGTAGTACGTGAATCGTGGTGGGCGTTTAGTCAGAACGGTCGCGAACACACGTATCCAAATCACGCATGTTTAAGCTGCATTTCTGCTCTGTGTTATATACATAATCGAAGCTCTAAATTGTGTAGTCCGTAGGTCTTAATTTCTTATTCTCGACTTTCTGATAACCTGCATTTCATATATTTCATATCTTCCACACCGAGTTATCGCAATTGAAACAAATTACACAGCATATCATTTATATATTGGTTATTTCTAAATTAATTTGGAAAACGATTGCACTGCAACTGATATAATATGTGTATAATATATTATGATGTTCAAGAAGAATAGACCGGTTGTTACATGAATTATCATCCTGTGGCATAGTCGTAAAACTGCTAAAGTAGATACTTAGTGTTTAAAAATCTAAGCGATGAAGGTTTAGTTGATGACGTGTTCGGATACTGCTTATGCTTCGAATTAAAGCAACTGCTTCGGTAAAAGAAAACATCGTGAGGAAACCATAGCATGGTGGCTTTTTCTAAATCCGCTTGACTAGCTACCACCCGCAAGTTGAAAGTCTGTCGCCAAACCAAGCCTATATATAGGCGTCTCCCGGCAGCTGCACTTGAGAGCCAGTCTCAGTGGCGTGTTTACCATCTTAGCCCATATCTTCATTTAATACCAGATGAGATTGTGGTCAAACACTATAACCTATAAATTATAAAATAACCTGGATATTTAATTATATATTTACAAGGCACACATTACAGATAATAAGTAACTATGTTTGCAATTATAATTTATAGTTTATTTTTTGACTGCTATATTATCCAAAACTCTATGTTTAATAAATATAATCATACAATTTTATAAGAGTATGCTAACTTAAAAAATATATGATATTAAGGAGAAAACCTGTGTTTATGGACTATGTGACGAAATTTACTCAGACTAAGATAAAATATGTCTATGTCGATATCGGCACAGCAGGAGATACAGTTAGTGATAGTATTATATGAGCGACACATGTTAGCAATCGGATTATTAAAGGAAACGTTATTTATATAGAAAGGAATATGAAACAGTCCAATGCAACGACCGCGAAAGATGGTGTTAAAATTAAGCAAGTATAGTAATTTTGGACAGTCTAGTCAGTCTACATATATAAGAAAACCCTTCACTAGTTTATATATGTGAAGCTATCTAATAGAACATGTGCTTCATTCAGTTCTCAGTGGTTAAAATTTTTTTTCAGATATCAACTTAAACGTCTAAATTTTCGTGCTGTATGTTTACAAGCGAATACCTTCAATACCCGCTACGGACGACGTGCGAACGTGTAGGCGAGCTTCTATCCTCCCACGCTTTGCCCTTTCCGAAGCTGTATGAATTGAATTAATTTGTATTTCATGACATATAATGACTAAGTATTCAGCTAAAGCGTGGGATACCGACACTGGACAATCATTTATAGTTTTTCTGTGAAAAGAGTCTTATTGTAGAAAAATTAACTTAAATGTTCAATAGAAAATATGTATCAGGTTATTACAAACAGTAACAAATTTGCGCAGAACTGTGGGCATGGTCAATATGTATATATGTGTGACTAAATTATTTTGTCAAAAATAGCTATAATGGCTTCGATAAAATGTTACACTTAGATATATATTGTTTTATTTTCCAATTTGTAACGAGATAATTTTGTATTTTTACCTAATTAATACTTTATTTTCCAAATTTAACAAAACACGTGCAATTTTGCAATTAAAGATTGTTTTCTTTTCCAATTGTAACCAAATAGGTACAACTTTGCACTTATATAACATTTTTATCTTTAGTTGCAACTAGGTAGGTGTAATTGTCTTAAGAAACCAAGCCAATCTTAACATAGTTAAGTAGAAAGCTTGTGAGATTTCAGATTAATATAATACTGAATCTGATAAAGAATAATGAGAAAAAAATATAGTTAGAGAAAATAAATCTTATATTTTTAAAGTGAATTTTTTTTACATCGAGTCAAATTTTTTCTATATCTATCGCTTGTCGAACTACACCCGGCGTGGCCGCGGAATATACGTAAGTGAAAACCGCTGGACAGAGCAGCCAAGGCCAATATGGTAGAGCCCATGGATCAATTCAAAATGATGCAATGATTTAAATAAATATTGTTCTCAGTTCTTAAACTGCGCCTATCATCTGAATGATAGTATTTATTATGTATTCCGTACTCTAATACACAGATTGAAATTAAAATGTATAGTTGGATATCTTGTCCACTATTGATAACCCATTATCATTCCCATTTTACAATTATTAAGTTGAGATTTTTTTTTCGGAAAATTTTCTTTCAAGCTCCGAAAAAAAGTTTAACTTACATCGTGGTTTCATAAAACCACACATTTTTTTTTATAAACATAAGTCAATTATTTAAAAAAGTTTTGAAAGCAGTCATAAGGACTGCCAACAGAAGTGAAAACTCAAAACAATGAAATAAATGTATTCTCTATTGAATTTCCATATTAATTACAGTGTGAATAACAATATTTAAATTTTAGAATTTGTTTACTGAAATTATTAACATTAGTGTGGTTTTCATGTGTATTGGCACTCATTACAATTATATACATTTTTATAAAGTCTATTAATCGATAAAACTTATGTTGAGCTGCAAGATTTCAATATTACATGTACACAGCCCCCTATACAACGCGTTGCTAGTCTGACGCAAGCTGGTGCAAGCGCAATACTGCCGGTAATGCTGACGTAGGAGGTCACAACGCGAATTTACAAATTTATCTCCAGCCAAAAATACCGCTCAACGCACCTAAAGAAGTGTTCACTTCAATAAAAAATTCAACCGAAAAACTTCAAACAATTACGTCACGTAACACGTTTCGACACCTCGCCTAATTGGCTGTGGAATTAATTAAAAATAGCCCAAAAAGCGTTATAATTCCCCACGTTTTACGCACAAAACTCGCGCCCGCCCCGGCAATAAAGGACTAATGAGGACCATCGGGTCTATATAAACTCGAACCTTCGCAATCCTCCCGGGTAATACCCCGGTTTTTCCTTCAATAAATATCCTTAGCTTTCGGTCGAACTCAGTCCTATAATTAGTTCTCCGTAAAGACGAAGGGACAAGGCACGTAAGAATTAAACCATATAACTTTTATACCGAACCCAATGGTCTAGAATCAAAACGAGTATTCATAAAGAAATACAGAACGCCACAGCAAAGCTCTTAATAAATGACAGACGTTTTATTTAAGTAGTAGCTTCTGCCCGTGACTTCGTCCGCATGGAATAGTTTCTTTGGGCTAACACTAACACGCAGCGGAAGCTCTCAAAAGGAAAAAGTAAACGCGATTTTGAAACATTCTTCATTGGTGCTTCGCTTCTATTGGTCTTAGCGTGATGATATATAGCCTTCCTCGATAAATGAGCTATCTAAAACTGAAATAATTTTTCAAATCGACCAGTAGATCCTGATTAGCGCATTCAACCAAACAAACCCTCCATCTTTATAATATTAGTATAGATTACTACTGTTCTCTCGTTCCTAACTACAGCCGTCATTCAAATTACAATAACTTTTGATAAAATGATTTTAATGAAACAAAGACTAAGTCATTCTCGAGGATATGCTTTATTTTACGAGGTTTTATTGTGAAACCAGTACTTTAGCAGTGATGCATGTTCATACAAATATACAGACAGACAGACAGACATTTCTAAAAATGATTGAAATGTATTCTATTACTTATTCCTAGACACCTGCAACAATTTTTTTCTCGAAAATCAAAAAAGTACAGACGCATTAGATTTACTTTCTTATTATATGTATAGATGGATTATAATCACTAATTTTACTCTCACCATTATAATGAACTTAACGGGAAAAGAATCCGATGCCGTTTCAAAATTAAAAAAAAACGATAAAAATCAATTTTGACCATATAAAAATTAAATTTTTTACTTTTTTAATAAATTATTAAATAAATAATTTTAGTAAATTGTAGTAAATTTCTCCATTCCAAGCGATAATAGTAAATGGAGAAGTAATAATACGAGTGCTCCTCCAGCGGTCGGACTTCGACATTAAATAAAAAAACTTTATCCAATTTTTTTATTGATAACAACAAATTTAATCAATAACAAACAGAGGAGAGAGATGTTCGTAACCGTTTGGTAAGTTATACAATAAAAGAAGCGAGTTAAAAATTAATTGCTAAAAAGTGAAAAAATCCCCATGCTGAATGAATGGAAAACTGTCATTTAGGCATTAAATTAAACGGCATTGGGATTTCTTTTCTTAAATGTTTTTAGGATATAAACTAAGTAATAATTGTTTTTTTGCAGCTAAGCTCCCTGATTATTACTGCCATTGTCGAGTAGGTAATAATATTACAAGTGACTTGGGATAATTTCAATGTTCCAACAAGATGGTGGCCGTCTTATTAGAACTTTCCAGGGAGTTTTTGTGCCAAGTCAGAATCCATGCTCCATGGTATTATTTGCCATCCACTTCACTTGTGCCCAATAACCGAACTATATCTTGTGAAGTGCCACCAATATAAATAAATAATTATTGCAAAATATAGAGTCAAATGACATGACAGAAAAAAATCTCACCAAAAACTTCATAAGTTGTATTTATTGATTAATATAAAAACCCGGAAAACAACTAAACGCGATTACATGTACACAAGGCAATGGCTTTACAGTGAACTCTAGTAGCCACCCGCGACTCTGCATGCGTTAGTATCTATTACTATACTAGCTTATGCTTACGGCTTCGCCCGAGTTAATATAAATTTAACCTATCCCTCGAGAATAGTATATTGTTTCGGGGTGAAAATTCATTTCTATGCACCCGAGGAAATATATGAAATATTTCATAATTATCGATTTAATAACTAAGACGTTAGGCATAACAAACAAACAAACTCGTATTCATATTTATAGTATTAGTAAAATCTTCAACCTACATGATATTTATCATTATATCTGTTGTTATGTTTCAAAATGAATTAAATCCAATTTTAATCGTTCACATAGCGTGTTTAATTTTTTTAAGATTTTCAGTTTTTATACACCTAGAACGGAATTTATTTTTTTCCATCCATACGGCTTTTAGTTTTTTTATTTATCATCTTCAAATTTTACATATATTTTAAGACCTTGAAAAATTGCGTTACATATTAGGAACGGCTAAAATTGGATTCAGCTCATTTTGAAATGTAACGACACATATTTCAGTCAATTTAAATAATATCTTTATAAATTACAGCGTATATGTTATTTTAACGTTATAAGCTATATAGTTTAAAGCGATGACGGCTTAGTTGATAACGTTTATTGGACACAGCTTCGATGGGCATAGGTTCGAATCCTTGCAACTAAGTCGAAGCGCATGATAAAACTATAGAATGGTAGTAGGGTTTCCTCTAAGGCCGTCTGGTTACTACCAACCTCATGTTAAAAATCTGCGCCGAGCACCTGCTGGTGTGTTCCGGCAGATGCACTTGAGAGCCAGCCCCATTAACATTAACACTGTTCTCTTAACTTTCATCAAAATCTCTTCACTAGTCTATACCTTAAAATAAAAAAAATAAAAATAAAAAAAAAAAAAAAAATAATAATAATAAAAAAAATAAAAATAAAAAAGCCTTTTATTTCCTGCAATTTTTAACAAGTTTTGAACAAGAAGTGAACTTAAAAAATAAAGGAATTTGAAATATTTAGAATTTACAATGTACTATTTTTTAAAGGGAAAAGTTAATTTTCATCTGCAAGAACCCCTCCACAGGTGAAGGCCTCCTCCAAAGAATGCCATTTTTCTTTGTCTTGGGCTGTCTCAAACCAGTTTAAACCGGCGGTTTTTAAGATTTCGTCTTCCCATCGGGCGTTTGGTCTTCCTCTCTTTCTCTTGCCCTGAGGTCCTTTCCATCTATACCTTAGAAAGTAACAAATAACATTCATACCCACAAACTTTCTCGTTTAAAATATCAAAATAAAGTATAAGTTTTATTATTTGTCTGCTGAACAATGAACGCTTAGTGAAAATTCTAACATTTATGTCACGATAGAAATTCTCAGTAGAAAAATGTCTTGAATACATGAATCTCCAGAGACCACGAGTCAAAAATAATTCCCATTCGAGATGACGAATGGTCTAGACTCGGAGGGTAAAGTATAGTGGTTTGATATTTTCATTTCTCCGAGCTTAAATCGGAGCTAGTTCTCAGATATTATTAAATCCTTTTCAAAGAGAAAATAAAGACAAATGGGCCAGTAAATCTAGACACATATTTTTTTACAAAATTACTTTTATCCACAGAGAACTCTTTAGAGTATTGCTATCTGCCGGATAATGAGTTCAAGCACCATGTCAAACGAGTTTTAATATCTAAAGGCTATTATAGGGTGGATCCATATGTGAACGATTCTGACGTCTGGAAATGACGCCCCTCTCTGTGCAACCACTAAAAACGAATGTAATTGTCTATGTTTTTTTCTATGTATCATGAAAAAAAATAAACCAGATCGAGTTTTTTTTTCCGGTTTTTCTCGATGACTGAGTTTATTGTCCGAACCGGCGGTAGCTTGGAAGTTCATAAACTCATCAAAATCGATTATCAAAATCGATTAACCGAGTATGAAGAAAAGAATGACGATCACACGTACACCGGAATTTTAATATGTGATAATATAAAGATATTATATATTAGGTTCAAATTCCTTTACATTATACTATAAATATTTTATGTGAATTCAACCCACTTTTTACAACGTATTTAAATATTTAAGCCTACAAAAGTCCGACATCACCGAAAAGTCATAAAAGAGGCTACCTTTTTATAATTCACTAGCACTTTTGTGAAAGGCCTAATTTCCCGAAGCGCGAATATACTAATTAGGGTCGACAGTAGGTACCCACTTCGAAAAAATACTGTTAAATATTCATCTAAGTTTAAATAGAGGGTATAAAAGTATAGTTTATGTGATCAACTCTCTTATTGCGTAGTACACAACTAGTTTCTGCCCTTGACTTAGTCCACGTGGAATAGTCACCGTTTACGCAGCGCATGCAACCGAATCTCTCAAAAGGAAAAAAACGATTTTGAATCATTCTTCATTGGTGCTCCGCTCCTATTGGTCTTAGCGTCATGATATATAACCGTCCTCGATAAACGAGCTATCCAACACTGAAATAATTTTTCAAATCAGACCGGTAGTTCCTGAGATAAGCGCGTTCAAGCAAACACACTCTTCAACTTTATAATATTAGCGTGGATTGCAAAACTACAGCAGAAGGTCTAACTAACATAATAAATGAGATTTTGAATTTATTTGTTTATTACCGTCAGGGGTACAGAAAAGAACGTAATACAGAAAAAGTATTTTTTTCAAGGTAAAATCTGAATAATGAGAGCGAAGCAGCGAGCAAACTACAAAACTTCCTACAAGTATGTGGAGATAATTGCACATTTAATATTACTTTATGGCTTATACAAGTCTGCATTTGATCTTATTAGAGATATTTAGTTGTTATTTAATCCAGACAACGCGTATTTACCGTGATACTCGTACATTAAGAGTAATTTACTCGTGAACAAAGTAGCGGGCTAAAGTTAGTAATTAATAAAACACAATTGCGTTGACACAACTTTCCACGAACGACTACAGCGTAAAGCGATGAAAGCGCTAAAAGATTAAAAAGTCATCGAGCATGCACCGTGTAATAGGTTTTTAATGGCGTCCCATTTACGATCGGCTCGTTCAATATTCTCACAACTGGTCTATTTAACCGCTTTAAGAGTTCGATTTTTCAACGATGTCTCCTCTACTCAATCGAGATATGATTTCAGATATAGATTCAATGTAATGTTTTTTATCACTAATAATGAACACAAAGAACCTTTTAACATGTTTAGTTTCGTCATTTATAGAATGTGTAATGTAAATATTTTTACTAAACAGTACATTCTTCTCTTCTTTATTACACAACTGTTAATTTAATTAACTAAATATACAGATATGTAGCAATTCATTTGTTGTATAAATAATTCAGAATAATATCTGTTTCACAAATTATTTGGTTCTAATATAATTTATGTTACTTTACCCATCCTACCCATGGGTCATTCCATGTCAAATCGACAAATTTTTTACCTGACCCCCTTTGATTTCGCTGAAAATTTTCTATCTTTTTCTACCTCCCGAAAGTTATTTTTCAGAATTTTTTCAAATTTTTTTTCCCGACTCAAAAAAAGTTATGAATTTTTGAAAAAAACCGCTCTTTTATTTTTAAATTGCCAGAACTTTTTCAAAAATTGACCGTTTGGGAACTTTTTTTTTTCAAATTTTTTGTTTTTAAATGTAGTTTTCGAAAAAAAATATGAAAAAATTTTCAGAGTCCCAGATATATGAAATATTTTAGTTTTTTTGAAAAAACCGTAATTTTCTCAAAGTCCGACCGTTTTTTTTTTTTTTGCTCTAAAAATACTTCAACTAATTCTGCAATGATCCCCGTTAATCAAACGATGTGACGACAGTCGCTTCTAATTTTTTTTCTTGATTATAAAAAAACTTTTGTTGAATTTTTGCTGATTTTATATAACTTTGTTATGAATTTTTTTTTATTTCCTCGTGAAACCTCAAAAGTTGAAAAATAAAATTTTATTGGAGAATTTCAAGTGATTATCGTCCAAGAAATTGTTATTTTAAAAAAAAAATATTTTTTTTCTCTCATTGACGTTATTTTTTTACTCTTATGGACGTTTTTTTTTTTTGGTACTGAAATATGACAACTTCAAAAATACAATGGGTTTAAAAATTACCTCCAGTTGATATTGCAATATTGCAGAATTAGTTGAAGTATCTTTAGAGCAAAAAAAAAAACGGTCGGACTTTGAGAAAATTACGGTTTTTTCAAAAAAACTAAAATATTTCATATATCTGGGACTCTGAAAATTTTTTCATATTTTTTTTCGAAAACTACATTTAAAAACAAAAATTTTGAAAAAAAAAAGTTCCCAAACGGTCAATTTTTGAAAAAGTTCTGGCAATTTAAATATAAAAGAGCGGTTTTTTTCAAAAATTCGTAACTTTTTTTGAGTCAGGAAAAAAAATTTGAAAAAATTCTGAAAAATAACTTTCGGGGGGTAGAAAAAGATAGAAAATTTTCAGCGAAATCAAAGGGGGTCAGGTAAAAAAATTGTCGATTTGACATGGAATGACCCCTATACATACAATAAAAATGTAAATATAACGTGTCTGTGCTTTTTAGATTATTGTAAAAAAAATGTTGTAGGTATCTAGGTATAAGTACTCAAATTACAATTACTTTTAATAGAGTAAACGCATTTTAATGAAACAAAGACTAAATGCTACTCGAAGATATACTTTATGATTGAAATGTTTACCATGAACGCGGTACTTTAGCAGTGATACGTGTTCAGATAACAGACAGACATACATTCTAAAAATGATTAGAATGTATTTTATAACTTATTCCTAGTGTTAATGACTACGTCCGGTACCGCTACGACACACCCGAGAGGCAAGACTACAACGCCACCGGAACATTACTAGCGCTACCATATTAGAAATATATCGGGAGAGCCACTATTGACTTACGTACCGCGCTATTGACTATATCGGGGTTGTTACTAATGACCTCGAACGCTATTGGTTGAAGTTATCGGCTGTTCATTATTCACCCTGGTGTGAGACGTCATTGGTTGGAGTTCGGCATACAAAGGGCAAGACATCGTTGATCTGCACGTACTCCTATGTGCAATTTATTGTAAGGCGAAGCTCTGCCCGGATAAATAGTCACAGTGCCTACAGAGTGTTATTGGTTTCCTTGACCGACCGGCTAACTATACGCATTTTGTAACACTACAAACCTGATTTTTTTTTACAAAAATCAAAAAGGACAGACACGTTAGATTTACATTCCTATTATGTGTATAGATGATAAGAATTTTAATAGCACAATTTAAATTATTCCTCACCACCTAATATTATTGTTATACAACGCCATCTATCCCCTACTATTGTCACTACAATCTATGTCGCGTAGCTGAACTGTATTCCTAAACGATGTATACGATATTTCGATGCATTTTAAACGGAACATTGATTTATATAGGGATTTGAACTTCAGATGAGCCAAGGCTGCGTTACCGCGGGATAAGAAAGGTACTTACCGGTACAAATCGTGTGAGGAGCGTTCAATCTTAACGGGTGACATATTGAAAAATCGTTCTTTTTTTTATTCAATAAGATTACTACTATATACGTAAAATATTTTAGAAGTGTTTATCGATAATACTTCTTTTTAACCGTGAAATATGCTTTAGATTAATATTGTACCTTTATCAATATTTAAATAAATGTTAATAATATATATCTACCAGTAGGTTCGGCGGACATTGTTCCGCCCCGATGATAAAAAATCCTTGACAAATTATATACCTCAGCCTTCCTCGTGATTCACTTTATCTACTAGTGAAAGCCGCAGGAAGATCCGTTCAATAGTTTTTCAGTTTATCGAGAACTCTGTGGCAGAGGACTCTGTCTTATAGTATGTAGTGATGATCGCTAAATTTTAAACACGGTTTTAATAACATTGTATACATACAGTACAGTATATACTTAGTTAGACACAATTACTTTTTTTATAAATGCTACATTCACAAATTTACTCTATTATTGCTAGTAGTTGTTTCAATTTTTCTTTTTTATTGTAATTCCTTCACTTATATTTCATGTAATTTAGTTATAGATTTGATTATTGATCAGGGGTACAGAGAAAAACATGGGGCTCTCTTCATCGAGATATATATACTGTTCCGGACAGATAGATCAAATTTACATTAATGCAAACCAAGCTGAGTGTAAAAGCTAACACTTTATAAAGATATTTAAATTATTCGAAGAACAATTATAAGTTTCAAGAAAATTAGGAGATATTACTATTTACCTAAGAGCTATTTCGCTTTGCACTGCATAAACTGTTAAAGGTGCACAACGATTGTTTGCAGAGTGAATTATACATTTGTACATATAATAACAATGTAAATCTAACGTGTCTGTACTTTTTAGACTTTTGTGAAAAAAATTGTTGTAGGTGTCTTGAAATAAGTAATAAAATACATTTTAATCATTTCTAGAAATGTCTGTCTATCTGTCTGCCTGTTTGTTTGAACACGCATGACTGCTAAAATACTGTTACAGTAAAGTACACATTTTCAAGTAACATTTAATCTTGGTTTCATTAAAATCGGTTCGCTCTGTTAAAAGTTATTGTAATTTTAATGAGGACGCGACTTAAGTACGAGAGAAAAGTAAAGTAATGGACTTAATACATTCCGTGATTTTATTAGTCATTGTTTTTTTTTACATTAGGTTCCACGTGGACGAAGCTAGTCAGTAATAATATTACAAACACTGTCAAAGTCACGGGCGACTACTAGTACACCTATAATTCGATTATAGAGTGGTGGTGCACACGAATTATTCCCATAAAGAAATCACCTAAGCGGAAATTAAAATAATAGGCTAGAACTCACGAACGTATAAAGGTTAGAAGATTTAATAGAAAAAGTCACAACACCTCGAGGTCGGCGTGATGCGGTCTGAAGTCGTGTGACCTGACCTTGAAGTGCTCATAATTGGAGTTTCTAGCTGGAATTTTATTGTTCTGTACAATGCCCATAATCTTGAACTCACATATTTACGGCATAATGGATTGATGGTTTAATAGTAGCGTGTTGCAATAGTTGTAGATTTTTTTAAATAAACATTTTATACTTTACACAATTTAGGCCTTGCGAAGGCACTTATGAACGTCAAAGCTACCACCAGTTCGGACAAACAACCCAGTCATTGAGAAGAACCGGCAAGAAACTCGATCTGGTGTATCTTTCCATGAAACATATTGTTACAAACATACATAGTTACATTCGTTTTTAGTGGATGCACAGAGAGAGGCGCCATTTCCAGACGTCACCATCGTTCACATATTGATCCAACCTATAATAGCCTTTAAACATTAAAACTTGCTTAACACACTACTTGAACTCACTATCCTAAAAATACTACTTTATAGGTCTTAGCGTTTGATCACAATTTCATCTGATATTAAATAATCATGTGGTCTAAAATAGTAAACACACTAGACCTACAAGGAGACTGGCTCTCAAGTGCAGCTGGGAGTTTTTGGCGAAATCTCGGAATGTCATGTAGTGGATTTTATATTTTATTCATAATTTTTTGTTAATTGACCCTATATTTTGTAATATTGGCGGTGTTTTACGTAATATAATTCGGTTATTGGGTACAAGTGACCTGGATAGGAAATAATATCACGGAGCATGGATTCTGACTTGCCATAAAAACTCTCTGGTAAGTTCCAACAAGACGGCCACCATCTGGTTAAAACATTGAAATGATCGTAAGAAACTTATAATATCATTCCCTATTCGACAATGGCAGTAATAATTTACTAGATGATTTGTATCCAAAAAAAAGTGCAACCGCTAAAACACATCAAGAGGTACTTTGCGGCAGATTTTCATCTTGAAGGTGGTAGCTAGACAGGTTGACTTAACAAAAGCCCCACCATCATGATGTGGTTTCGCCACAAAATTTTCCTTCAACAAAAGCTACGACTGAACCGCAAAGATTTGAATCTATGTCGATCAATGCGGTGTCCGAAGACGCTATCAATTGCCCTATCATTGTTTAAAACTGTGCCATAACTAAGCTGTCAGTAAAAGGAAAGCATCGTGGTAAAATCATAACGTGATACTACACCATTATCTAAAACTCATCTGACAAGCTAACATACATGAGTTTGTTGTCAAATACCTATAGGTGTAATCTCTGTTTTACTTCGATGGCAGTTTTTTTTCTTTGTTAGTGTATTATATTTTTAGGTCTTATTGTCACTAACCATCAAGTGGAATAATTATCAAACGCTAAGTTTAGCAAATTTTCTGTACCTTATGCTGCTACAGGTTGATTTCTGCGGACAGTTGTATTGAGAATTGTAATTTGTAATTGTAATTTGTAATTGTAATTTGTAATTGTAATTTGTAATTGTAATTTGTAATTTGTAATTTGTAATTGTAATTTGTAATTTGTAATTGTAATTTGTAATTGTACTTTGTAATTGTATTTTGTAATTGTAATTGTAAATTGTAATTTGTAATTGTAATTTGTAATTGTAATTTGTAATTGTCATTTGTAATTGTCATTTGTAATTGTCATTTGTAATTGTCATTTGTAATTGTCATTTGTAATTGTAATTTGTAATTGTAATTGTAAGTAATTGAGAATCATTTCAAAATCTTTCTAGAAATATCTAACAAAATTGTTGTTAATCATGAGATAATAACGTTAAATAGGCGAACATTATCAAATTAGAAAGCAATCGTAAATGCAAGGAAACGTTGACAGTGGCAAATGCTTCTGCCGATTGAAATGGAAGAAGAAAAAATAATGTGCAAAACGCGCCGTTAAACTAAGCTTCCATTGTCATCGCACAAATCACGGGCCACATCAATCACTCGAGGCAACTCGGGAGACCTGTGGAAAACCCGGAAAGCCGGAGAAAATGCGACTCATTCCCGGCAACATTTACAAAGCGTTGCTTTACAACTTTTTCTTACTTTCCATCGTAAAACATGGCGTTGGCTTTTTAATTTTTCCACTTTGCGTCATGGGCCATTTTTGTAACAATCATTTAAGCGTAACAAATCCTAAATCCAGTTTTATCCGTTCCTAACATTTTATGTTATTTTTCAAGATATTCAAATTATATATTAACCAAATATTAAACAAGTTATTATGTAAAATATGAAGAACATAAAAAAAATCATGGCAGTCATGAGGACTGTGCGAAAACTTAAAACAATGAAATAACTGTGTTATCTACTGAATTTTTAAATGAATTGAGTATGAATTATTTAAATATCACAATTTGTATATTGCAATTATTAACTTCTTTCTTTCGCGTCTATTGGGACTCCGATTAATAATTATTTACATTTTTATACAGTTTATTAATCAAATATATAATGGGCTGCACAATCTCAATACAAAACATCAATATTACACATACACACGTTTTGAAACGTTTTTGTCTATGGACTCGTGTTGTGTCGTGTTCACTTACTATCAGGTGACCCGCCTGTTCGTTTGCCCCCTATAATTAAAAAAAATGAATGTTTAAAATTGGATTTAACTCATATTGAGATGTAACGACTCATATATCACCCACGTAGTTAATACGGCTCTAACGACGTTTTATATGTTAATACCCGTCAATACCTTTAGGCTACATAGAGCACAAAAAATATAGACATACCTGAAACAATTCAACCTCCTTCTGCACAGTCGAGTAATAAGGTCATATATACATAAAATAAAATGATAAACGAAATGACAGATCACTGAAGTCTACCGTTGTGCACGCATCACTGAAAAACTGTTAAATACACTTTGATCATTTCTTTAGTTTTACTCCTCACTTCGTCCTTAATTTTTGTTTAAAGTCGAAGCACTCATAAGGACTACTGACAGAAGTGAAAACTCAAAACAATGGAATAACTGTGTTCTCTTTTGGATTTTTAAATTAATCATAGTCTGAATTATTGGCAATCGGAGCAATCATTATACATATTCTTATATAGTTTATTAAATAATAAAACATATGATGAGCTGCACAGTCTCAATACGAAATATCAATATTACATGTATACAGGTCGCTATACGACGCGTCGAAAATAAGTAGGATTTATTAATTTATAAGGAAAAATTTTATTCTCCAAAAAAACCAACGAAAAAAGTTTACAAAAAAAAGAAAAAAAAAAAAAGGTTAAAGTTTTAAAAAAAAAAAAGACGGCTAGTATTGCAAACAATCGCAAAATTAATCACAGTGGACTTCTTTTTTACATTTAACCTCTCAAGAGCAGCCAGAGTATATCCAGATGGCGAGAAGTTTGCAGACTGCACGACAACAATAATTGTTGATAGATTGGTCAGCGATCACTGTCGTTTTTCTAACGCTAACACTTTGGAGCAAATTTAAAAGCGCGCATTAAAAACGCCCGTGCGCGTGGCACTTTAAAATACAGCGAAACTTGTAAAGTCACTCTTACCGTTCGACTCGGTAATATTTGGTTACCGAGACCCCACGGGACTCGCCTCAGGAATGGCATTAAATATTTCCCCTTTCACCAACCATTTAAGTTATTAAATTTCACAGGGACACAATTGTATCTTAATAACAGCTTTTATAACTCTTTTATATGTGTACTATCAAGAACCTGCTGCTTTGTGCACGTTAAATTACAATATATAATCGAATATTAATACTGGTAAAAAATAGCCCGGCGCCACCTGGTAATGGGCTAGGCCAAAATGGTTACGGTTTTCATACAGGAGGCGCTCCGCGACGCACTCCCTTCTGGAGCCCGCCTCATTTGCTTCGCGGATGACACTCAAGTCGTTGCCCGGAAGGGGGAAATAAAGAAATTGATGCGCTTGGCCATTACCCTCGTGGACGGGCGCATCAGAAAGTTGGGCCTGCAGGTGGCGCTCGATAAGACCGAGGCTCTAATACTTCACGGGCCTCGTCGAAGGCCACCTCCGGGGGCCCACATTTATGTGGAAGCCATCCTGGTCAGGTTCGGGACCCAGATGAAGTATCTGGGCCTCACCCTGGACGGACGTTGGCGGTTCGAGCCCCATTTTCTGCCCCACAACCCACTCTCTCCCCCGGGAGGGTGGGGTATCCATAAGGGATTTAACCACAAAAAAAAGGCCAAAATGGATGGCATAAAAACTGGCACATTTCATGAATTCTATTCATTTGTAACTAGGTCTTTTAGTTTAAGTCTGAAGTAAAACTTTTTTAGGCACGACTAGGAGGTAACTGGACGACAATGCAACGGAAGTCCATTACGGCAATATTGCATCACGTTCCGGTACCATTCGGTTTTTAAATATTTTTGATTTTGTCAATAAATAGTTTATAAACAAATGAATCAAAAATTTTTGAAAAAATAAAAATTTTAATAAAAAATATTAAATTGAAAATTTAATAATAATAAACATCATACAATATAATTAATTATGTATGTATATATATATCTATCTAGTTTCAATGTAAGTAAGTAACAAATTAAATCAAAGCTTCATTATTTGTAGTGCCATCTATCAGCTAATTCGGAACTTAAAGAACACAGGAAATATTATTAGCAAGTTATCATAAACCAATCATATCATATTGGAAGTATCATAGTAGTTAAATTATTGTTTTAAAATGTATAGTGCTCGACGATAATAAATGTATATATTACTAGCATTACATCATCAATAGCTGCCTTTTTAAATTCTCATATGATGTATTCATTTTTAACTTAATTGCCATCTCTTATAATCCAAAGAAGTTTTACTTCAATCACGTGTGACGGTTACACGCACTCATTTTTAAAAAAAATACATAAATAACTTCCCTGCATGTACAAACATTCTTTATAATCCTCTAATCACCAATGACAGGCCTCTATATTCTCTATAGTATAGTCTAAGGGTTTACTACCCACAGCAATTATTAAGTGCGAAGGACGCGTTCCGTTACTTGTTTAGTTCAATTGTTTACTTGTATAGTTTATACTATTTTTACCATTTTATGAAATTTTTCATCTTACTTACCACTTATAGGTGATAGAGCCACGCTGCAACTATTATTGGTTTCAACATGAATGGATCGGCTTGCCCCCGGTACTACCACCCTCTCACAGAAAACCGACGTGAAGTAACAGTGCTTGCGTTGTTGCGTTTCGTTCGGTCAGTGAGAGCGCCAGAACCCAACTCCCCTCCCCCTCTCCCTCCCCCTAACCCCTCCCCCTCCCATAAACACAGGTGGCAACGCACTAACGACTCTCCTGGGGCAAGAATCTATGGAAGGGGGAAAAATTAACACAAGAAAACCCCCCCCCCCAAAAAAAAAAAAAAATTTAAAAAAAAAAAAACACGGGGGAAAAGAAAAAATCCTGTAATTATGTCATAATGTGTCTATTTGATTTTGCCACGAGTACAAAATACATTTCTTTTCCCGCAAACGGCATTTCATATACCTACGGACGTAACAATATTATACCCCCTTATATACCATTATTGCTTCCAAAATGTCCAAATCTAAAAGCGTCTAGCAACCTCGACCTCTAATTACAAAATGACAAGCGAAAATCAATTTTAGGAATGACCTTTCAAGACTTAAAACGGTTTGCAAGGGCAGACAGTTTAAAATGGTCACGATTGGCATACATGAACCGAAATAACGATACTGAAAATAAAATGGAACCCTGTGAATATTTAAATCCATTACGCCGTCAGTCTGTTACATGTTCGGAGATGTTCTTTTTCAACGTGTTTACAGATGTTATTTAAGTCCTTTTTCTATTATATTAAAGGTCACAGTGATCGCGACTTCTAACTCTTGAATTTGGTTATGCTGTTTTATGGAAACTATACGCTCTATCTAGACTCGTGCTAGGTCGTATTTTGTTTTAATTCTATTATTAAATCCTACAATCCTCTTAACAATTTGAAATTGCACACGTAAATTAATATTGTTAATTAACTGAGCCCGCGACTTCGTCCGCGCGGAACCTGATTTACAAAACGGTGACTAATAAAGTCATCTGAATGTAGTAAGTATAATTACTATCTACTTTTCTCTCACACATAAGTCTCATCGTCATTAAAATTACAATATCTTTTGATAGACCGAAACGATTTTAATTAAACAAAGACTAAATGTTACTCCAAGATATGCTTTATAAATTTTATTTTGAAAAGGTTTTAAAAAAAACAACAGTACTTTATCAGTGATGCGTGTTCAAACAAACAGACATTTCTAAAAATGATTGAAATGTATTTTCATTATTTATTTCTAATTATATGTACAGAAGATGTTTCGATCTTATAGTCAACTTAGGAATACGTAGCCCAAATAATACTTTGAAAAGTTATTTATCTATATACTTACTAGCGGGCGGACGGACGTAGTCATGCCTTGATAATAAAAAAAAAACTAAAATTCAACAGCAGCGCCACCTACCGGGTCCAATCTAAACCATTCTCGGATCCACTGAAACACTCACACAAAATTTCATCAAAATCGGTCCAGCCGTTTAGGAGGAGTTCAGTGACATACACACATACAGAAGAAATGTATATATAAAGATAATAAAACTGTAACAAGGCCAAATCTGTACATTAAATATTTTTTTGAAAATTATTATCGGGGTACGTAGTCTTTGTTATCGATATAGAAGCCAAAAAAAGCCTTTTACAAGTTTTGTGTCTTTCTGTCTGTCCCTGTGAACACGTATCACTCAGAAAGTACTGAGCCGATTTTGACGAAACTTGATACAGTGATAACTAATATTATAAATACAGTATATACTTGACGGATTTTGGTAAATTTTCTTTGTGCTATAAATAACAGACAGATTAGATAAAAATTTAAGGTAGATTTTATCTCTATGCTTCTTAAAAAAACAACAACAACAAAGTTACCGTTGGGATTCGAACCGACGTCTCCGTTGGTGCGTATAAAGTTTGTGTGCAGTACGTTATAATTGAGCTACGGCGATATAACGTCTCTTTGCGTAATAATCAATCAGTTGAATTAGAAGTATAAAATCTAATAAATATGCTAAATTCTATTACATGCAGATATACATCATGGGACACGAGAGTGGGCCCAAACTTTGTATGTAGATATGAATTTAGGTTGGCATTGACTTCAAATATATTATTAGGTAGCGTAAATATCAATTTTTTTTTTATTTGGTTATTTAACAATTTTGTTATTTTTCGCTTTTTAGTTCCTTAGTGGTTTTTCATATCGAAGTCGGTTTATTTTTTTTTGTATTTTTTTTTCTTAATTGTACCTGGGAGGTGATGCTGCGGACAGGTTCTAGGCTTAATTTAAAAGATTTCTCACATACCGACTGCGTATATGTGTGAGTGAGTCCGTGGATGGTTTGGATTCACAATTGGAAACGGTAGGTGTCGCTGCAATCGGGATTTAGATTTATTTAGATTTCTCACGTTTAAAAATACAATTGAAACCGGTAATACCGATTTGGTGCAGACGAAGTTACACGGGTCAGCTAGTTTTATAATTAATAAATACAGTGTGGACAGTATGTGTGAATTTTAGTTAAATAGACTACGTTTCTCCTGCGTCTAGTATCATTCGCCGGGCGGTATAGTTGACAGATCTCTGTCACTCTGATAGTTACGCCAATTGAACATTGATTAAATCAGTGGACAGGAAAATGTTGATTTACCTATTGCTGTTGTGAATAGCCATAGCGTCATTTGCCGATGCTAAATTGAGTGAATCATTTTTGGCACTAACCCGAAATATATATTACGTTTTCCTGTCCAGTAATTTAATAAATGTTCAATTTGCATTCAATGTTCAATATATATTTTCTTTACGTCATAGGAGGCACACGAGCAGGTAGTTAAGTTGCTGATGTTAAGTGATCACCACCGTCCATAGACACCAGAGGAGTCGCAAGTGCGCTGCCAGCCTGTGTTTGGCGGGAAGAGGAGGGAGGGGAAGAGGAGAGGGAGGGGGTGGGCCTCTGGCGCTCTCACTGACTGAACGAAACACAACAATGCAAGCACTGTTACTTCACGTCGATTTTCTATGAGAGGGTGGTACTACCGAACCGACCCATTCATGCTGAAACCAGTAATAGCTTCAGCGTGGCTCTATCACCTAGCAAATATATATCTATATATATACACGCATATAAGGATGTTATATAGAGATCCTAGATATCTATATAAGGTCAGGTCTACTTCCCTAGAATATTTTTTGAAATGAAATCTTCGTTAGGCGCGTTCAGCGGTATTTGACAGGAGAAAAACTTATGATTTCGCCTTCGTTGTCGTTCATCAGACTAGCGACACGTAGTATGGCGGCCTGAATACATCTAATATTGATATTCTGTATTGAGATTGTGTAACCGTTTAGTAGAGTCAATTAAAAAAATATATAACCCGCAGCCACATAGACAAACATTAGAGAAAGCCAAACCAACATTGTTATTGCAAATACATCAATAATAATCAGGTAGTTGTTCCACGGTTAAATTTATCTATCGATCCAACTGCCTTGTCGCAACAATGAGTTATGTATTTCCCATAAAACCTTACAGTCTAGACACAAATGAAGCCTTATACACCGTTTGTACACGAGGAAGCGTTACTATATTTTATGGTGTTTCGCAGAACAAATAAGTCGTCGCGGTGTTCAGTTCAAGTTACAAGCTTATATTTTTCAAATTTTTTTACAATATTTCTTACATTGTAAAGAAATCTATCCACATATAATGAAAATATAATTATTTTAAGGTTTAATCAAGTCAAAACTGCTTTACGTATCACTATAAGAGATATCGATATGGAAATTATCATAGATACTTTTAGGCTACCAATATTTTGGATTTGATTGACTGTTTATATTTTTTTTATGCCCAACGATGCTGACAGGAATCAGCTTATCTATATATAACTATGTTAAGATAAAACAGTACCTTTTTATCTTCTGTTTGTCAACGAATTTTCTTTATTTCTTTTTTGTTTAGTTTCTATTGACGAGATTTAGTATTATGAATAAATAAAATTTGGAAACCGTTCATTTTCGTTCATACCATCGACGAAGCAAAGTTTAATATATATATTTAAGTATCCAACCATTACTACTTACTACTACTACTAACACACTACCAAGTCGTCGAATACTCAAAATATTCTCCCATATTTAATTAATTTTTTAAGTTCAATATTTAGAGAAAAACACAAACTTTTTTAAAAATGTTTGAACGTTTATCATCAATAGCTACAAAACAAAAGAAGTAGAGAAGTTAAAATAGTTCAAAAATAGAAGGAAGATGTTGTTAATTGTTTTATCTCTGCCTATTTATATACAGATATACGAATATTTATATATTTACTAGCGAACGATATCCCACCCTGATAATAAAAAAAGCCTTGACAAATTATACACCTTCCTCGTGAATTATCCACTCGTGAAAATAGCATGAAAATCTGTTTAATAGTTTTTGAGTTTTGCGTGCACAAACGGACAGACGTGGTGGTGAGGACTTTCATTTACAATATGTAAGGATTTGATATATATTACTTTACAGCACATTTAACTATAATTAATTTTGATATCTGCAAATATGTTGTGCCGATTACAAAGTAATCATTATATGTAATAAATAACATAATGGTAATATTATGTTGCATATTCAAGTTAGTTAATTCTAGGTTTGACTGTCATGTGTGTGTGTAATGTGTTTGATGTTAAGTTTTTTTGTTAATATGTAGGTATATTCATTATACTTACGTCTACATATATATGTAATACTTAACTATACGTTTACTCATTTTTGTATACTACTAGACCCAAAAAGACATTATACATACACACAAATACATACCTATCTTACGTTTAATGCGTAACGATTTTTTCCCTGCCGTGCGTAGGACTTGGCACTATAATTAAACGTGCGTGAAATTATTCTCTACAACTTATAATACAACTAGTTATTGACCGCGGTGTCGCTCGCGTTAATGTAGATTTTAATTATCTCTCAGGAACATATTTTTTTCTGGAGAAAAGTACTTTATGTCCTTTTCTGCACTCCTGACAATGTACACAAAATTTCATGACTAACGGTTGAGTAATTGAAGCGTCAAACAAACAAATTAGTTTTAATTTATAATATTACTAAGGATATTTTTGCACATAAACGCTGATTACTCGTGTTTTATACCAAACACTATGACTTAGTTTACAGCGACGCGAAATGGAATTTCTTTGTTGACTCGCCAACTACATTTTTTAGTTTAATAAAAACAGAAAAATGTACACTTTATTCCGCTAACAATAACGTTTAATTTTTTGTGACAACAATAGTAAGTTGTCGAAGGAATCACAAATTGAAACGGTTATGAATGAATATAAGAAAATATAGAGAATGACTAACAGAGGAAAAAATCGACTGGTGTAAACTGTATATGTAACCTTTTTTTGCTTATTATGAACGAGTTAGACCCACTGCAGGTCCATAGGCCTCTTCAGGAAAGAAGGTATGGGCATAATCACTACGCCACGCCAGCCCACGACATATTGGCGATTACAAGTTCCGAGAAATCCACAGTTCTATGTTTTCCCACATACAGTAGTACTACAAAAATATTTCTCAGGTTCGGGTTTCCTCACGATGTTTTCCTTCACCGTCAGCCGATACTGTTACCAATTTAACTTTGGTAAATGTACGCGAATTCCGAAAAATCCGTGGGTACAAGCCAAGGTTAGAACCCACGCATATCGGAATGATATTCCACCTGTCAGACCACTAGCCCACCAAACTTTAATAATCGGCTGATTTTTTAAGACACACATCTCAAAGTGGTGAATCATGTTTCTATCTTTTTTTAATCACGACATCGTAAATTGTAAATTTCATGGTTTAGTAAAAAAAAGTAATAACAAATAAAATAATAATTTAAAAATACATTTTACATAGTGATATGATTTTACAGTACATAATTTGCTATTTTTCAAAGTTTTGTAATAAATCAGGTATTTTTTAAACTGTTGACCTGTGCCTCGTGACGTCTACTTTCATTTGTATTAAGCTTAATCCTTCTATGGTTTTGGACAGTCCAGGGGTTAAATGTTAGAGATAAAAAAATATATTACACTTTTTTCTGGTACAATGACGTCATGTGGTATAATACACGTTATGCCCATAAGTTATTAACTGTTGGGTCACCGTAACTCGTGAACAAAGACAACAAATATCTAGTATTTTATGAAATACTAGCTGACCCGTGCAAATTCGTGTGCACCAAATCGGTTATTATCGGTTTAAATTGTATTTTTAAACGCAAAAAATCTTAAAAAACCTAAAACCCGATTGCAGCGACATCTGCCGCTTCCAATTGTGAATCCAAACTATCCAATGACTCACTCAAACATATACCCAGTTGATATGTGAAAAATTATTTAAAATAAGCCTAAAACCCGTTCGGGGCATCACCTACCGAATCCAATTAAGAAAAAAACTAAACGATATATATTGCCCATAATACACGCCATATGATAGATTTTTTGCCTATTTCAATTACATTGAATGTGTTTAATTATTGAGAATGTATATTTGCCAAAATAAAAAATTACCTATAGCACTGAGGGGGGGCAAGGGGCCCGATTTCCCGTCCGCGGGCGAATATGTTGTGGCGGGGCTCTCTTACCCCTAGTGTATGGTTGCCACCCCTATTGGCTTTTGGGTAAAATCTCACCCTTTCCGCTCTCACCACCCCTTTTGGTTTTCGTGTTGGTGCAGAGAAGGTTGGTGGTTTTGTGCTGTTCTTTGTTAATCCCTGGCTTGGGCTAAATTTATGAAAAAAAAAAAATTTTTGGTCTGGATTAGGTGTCAATAGAAGGGGGTGCGCGCGGGCTCCGCTCATCAATAAGCTTATTCTCCTCCGTTTTCGGCTGGTGTGTGCGTTTCATTTTTACTATTGTGTCTTTTTGTTTTTTTTATTTAAATTTTGATCAGGGTAGACTTTGTTATGATATAGAAGAAAAAATAATACTTTTAAATTTTGCGTGTTTTGATGGAAAGAATGAAAGAAGAAAAATTGAAAAATAAAAAAAAAAGAATGAATTAAAATGGAAAAAAAAAAAAAAAGAAAAAGAAAAAGGGGGAAAGAGAAGAAAGGAAAAGAGAAAAGAAGAAAGGGAGAAGGGGGAAAAAAAAAAAAGAGGAAGAAAAAAAAATCTGAACCCAACTACTTCAAGACTCAACAATATTCAGAAAACTAATTTTATCAAATATCGAAACGACACACGTACTGACAGAACTATAATTGAGATTCATCTTTTACATTGCAATGTAACTATTATGTAGTACAGTATAATACATATATCAATAGAGTAACACATACATCAATGGAATTTAGGCTACTTGTTAGGGTTTATATTACTTATTCATCTGATTGATAATTACGTGTAGAAACGTCATGTTGTCGTAACTTAGTTATAATGTAGTGGACATTATTATACGGACCGACGGAGACGTCGGTTCAGAACTCAACGGTAATTTGTTTTTTTTTTAAGAAGCATAGGGAGATGAAATATAGTTTAAATTTTTAACTAATCTGTCTGCTATATATAGCACAAAGAAAATTTACCAAAATCCGTCAAGTATTTCATTAACTACGAATTTTTGACTTTCGCTCGTTACCTGGAGAACCGCTTGTATTTTATAGGAGAGAAAGTATCCTAGATGTAACTTTATAATATTAGTTATCACTGTGTCAACTTTCATCACAATTGGTTCAGTACTTTCAAAGTGATTCGTGTTCATAGAGACAGACAGACAAAAATTGTAAAAGGATTATTTTTGACTTCTATATCGATAACAATGTCTGCCACGATTATAATTAAAAAAAAGTGTGTGTGTACTTATGTACACGCGTTAGAAGTTATACTTCTTTGGCGTAACAAGATAACAATCTGTTCAAAAATTTTATCTTTCGCCTTAATCTACGTTTGTAGAAAAAAACGACACTAACAATAGAAAAAAAGGTATTTAATACATTGAAAGTTTTAATACAAAGAAATACGAACAACAAATACAAAGAAACAAAATGTTGACTATAGCTAACTTCAGGTGAGCGGTTAAGCAGACAGCTTCATACTGTTAATTTTGTGTCACAGATGCGCGCGCATCTTAAAATTTCACTCTCATCATTTTTTCATAACGCGCCTAAAGAAGTATAACTTCAAAAATATATTTAATGTACAAATTTGACCTTGTTACAGTTTTATTATATATACGTATAGATTGAAACCTCATCTTTTGATTACAAATTGGTGTATAAAAAATAAGCAATATCCAATTTGAAGAACAAACAAGAAGAATAAACAAACTCCAGATGATTTGGGTTATGCTCGATAAAAACATTTGAACCCGAACAACAAGTAAGGCCCTTGTGTTTATTCAATAACTTAACTCCACGATTTACTCGAGAGGTTTTTGTACAAATATTAACATAACGAAATGAATTGTTTAGCCGAATTTTATTCATAAGTTTTCTTGTCGTACTCTGCTCGAGATGGAAGTAGAACGCTCTTTAAGATTTCAATTTATTCTTTAGACAAACCTAAAAGTTTCACAAACGATTTACAGATGAATATTCTAATGCAGTTATGTCATAAGTGTATTTTTTATTGATGCACAATAAAATTACAACACTCTTACTAACAGTAACAACAATTAAATCTAAACATAATAATTACTATAAAAATATATACAATCCCTCAGCGGTCGGCGCTATCATACAGTTATGCAGGCTAGGTATACGCTGGTAAATTCCAAACGTGACGAGAGTCACTGTGACTGAGTTTGACACAAGGTGCATTATGGACACAACATAACTAAGTAGATTGTAACTAGCTTATTTGGTTTCTGGATATACTCGTATACTGGTTGAGCCTCGAACGCTGTAAGCCTTAAGACCTGGCTAAACAGAACGAGTTCTTAACCCGCGTCAAAGCGTAATTACGTCGCGTACTACCGCCGCGTTAGAACGCCGAATTGTATTGTACCATTCAAGTTGATGCCCGTGAAACAGAGCGGACGTAAGAAGTACGCGAAATAAAACCCAACGCGAGCGCGGCTTTCTAACGCGGAGGTAGTACGCGACGTAATTACACCATGGCGCGCGTTAACAACGGGTTCTGTCTAGTGAGGCCTTAAGCGTGCTACTATTACGGATATTACACATTGTGTATTTTATCTGATCGTGATTGAGTTGGACACAATTTTTGTTTTCTACGATCCGAAAGTTTGAGAAATAGTTCAATTTATAATATGTCAGACGGTTTGTACCGCAACGTTTATCGATGAATTCATCAAAGTTACACAAATTTACTTATTTGAATGCCATAATTAAGACTATCAGGTGGCGGTTACACAAGATATTTTGGAAAAACCTGTATCATTTGAGAAATATTTTGATACCTTGAAACTGTACGAGAAGAATACAGAAATACAATATTTTTTTCATATTATCAATTAAATATTTTCTATTAGAGCCATCTAAACTTGAGAGGCAATCGCTCAGGCTGAGCCTGCTACCGTTTTTAACCATATATATTCTCTATAGCTGTGCCCACGACTCCGTCTGCGTGGAACCTAATGTAAAAAATAATATTGACTAATAAAATCATCTATTAACTATAATATACTAGCGGGCCAGGCGGATGTTGTCCTTCCTTAACAATAAAAAAAACCTTGACAAATTAAATACCTAAACCTTCCTCGAGAATCACTTTATCCAATGGTGAAAACCACATGAAAATCCGTTCAGTAGTTTTTGAGTTTATCATGAACGGACATACAGACGCGGTTTTTGAGCGGGAGTTTGTTTTATACTATGTAATGATGAAGTCTATTTACTTGTTTACTTTACTCTCGTACTAATTTGCATCGTCATTAAAATTACTATAACTTTTGATAGAGTGGACTGATTTTAATGAAACCATGATTAAATGTTACTCGAAGAAATGCTTTATGAGGTTTTATCGTGAATGTAATACGTTAGCAGTGTTGCGTGTTCATGCAAACAGACAGATAGACATTTCTAAAAATGATTGAAATGTATTTTATTACATACTAACTGATCCGTACCCACTTCGTTGGTTGATAATAGGCATTATCAAGCTACAACTTTTCTCTAGAACTCAATCATATATCTCTCATCATTAAGGCAGCGTTCGTATTAGAAACGTTTTCGTTCGACCATTTTTTCTCCGACTCCCCAAATATTACCCCCTACAACCTCACAAACTTTACGTCTTTATAATTTTGGTATAGATAATATAATTAGTTAATAGCTTCTGCCCGCGACTTCGTACGCGTGGAATAGTTATTTTGGGCTAAGACGCAGCGGAAGTCCACAAAAAGAAAAAAACCCCGATTTTAAAACATTCTTCATTGTTGCTCCGCTCCTATTGGTCTTAGCGTGATGATATATAGTATTCCATTGGTAAAAGAATTTTCAAACGTTACCTACAACGTCACAACATCACAAACTCACAAACCTCTTTATAATCTTAATATATATATTTCTTGTGTGCGTGTGTATGTGACTGAACTCTCTAGCTGGCATTTGTAAATTTTTTGTGTGTGTGTGGAGATTCGAGAATGGTTTAGATTCACAATTGGACCCGGCAGGTGGCGCTGCGATCGACTTTTAGGATTTTTTTTGTTTTCAAGGCAGGACAACGTCCGCCCGGTCCGCTAGTATTAGTATAGATTCCTAGATACTTTATTTCTGCGCCAATTTTTTTCACAAAAATCTAAAAGTACAGCCACGTTAGATTTACATTCTTATTATATGTATAGATATCGGACTATTACTGTTATATTCCCAAATTGCTCATCATAAATAAAATAATTTTGCATCCAACATTATATGAGGAAACTTACCTTAAGGTCTCTTGAGTGACGCAACTCCTGCCTCCGTGGCGGATGTCCAGGTAAATCCGAGTACACTAGATTACGTACTGAACCACGAAATTTCGGTTCGAAGATCACTGAAGGCAACGCTAGAGTCGTCAACTTGGAATTGTATCTGAAACAAATACGACTCGTGCTTATATCCATTGGAATTGAAAATAGCACAAAATCAAGTCACAATACGCGTATTTATTTATTTATTTATTTACACATTATGCGTTAAATACGCAATGGCGAACTTAATGCCTAAGGCATTCTCTGCCAGTCAACCATTAGGTGATGCAGAGATAAATGTTGGTAGGTGTAAAAGGTGAGGTTTTTATGAAATTATGTTTAACCTATTTAATATCACAATATATAAATAAAATATCAACACCAATATAATACATATATAATACATATATACTACACATATACAATACATACACATAACAACATCATACATAAATATCAATACAATAAATACAAGTATAATTAGTCAACATCAAGCACTAAATACAGCATTAACCAGATAATTCTGCTAAATGACACTGGTAAAGCCGACGTACCCTGACTTTAAAACTGAAACGGCGTATGTGTGTGTATCCTTAGTTTTTGAAGTGAAAACTTCTTCAGGCGCGTCGAGCGGTATTTTTTTGGCAGGAGATAAACTTATAATTTCGCGTGATGGCATAGTAATAAGCGTGACCGACCGTATTGCGCTTGTACGGCTTGCGTCTGATGAACGACGCAGCGCTTACTATAGACGTCTGTGTGCATGTAATATTGATATATTGAGCTTGTGCAGTCCATTATATTTTTAATTGATTAATAAACTTTATAAAAATGAACATAATTATTGCTCGGAGAGCTAATTGACGTGAAAAGCAGACTAATGTGAATAATTCCAATATACAAATTATTAAAATTTAAGTATTGTAATCCACATTCTGTAGGTGTTAGAGCCACGCTGAAGCTATTACTGATTTCAGCATGAATGGGTCGTCTCGCCCGAGGTAGTATCGCCGTTTCACAGAAAAACCAACGTGAAGTAACAGTGCTTGCATTGTTGCGTTTCGTTCGGTCGGTGAGAGTGCCGGAGGCCCACCTCCTCTCCCCCTCCCGTCCCCATCTCCCATCCTTTCTTCCCCCCCCTTCTCACTCTTCCAAACATAGGCTGGCAACGCACTTGCGACTCCTGGTATTGCAAGTGTCTATGGACGGTGGTGATCACTTAACATCATGTGACGCACCTGTTCGTTTGCCTCCAATGATATTAAAAAAAAACACTATAATTAATTTAAAAATTGAAAAGAGACCATAGTTATTTTATTGTTTTGAGTTTTCACTTCTATGGACATTCCTTACGATTGCCTCGACTTTTTTTTACTACAGATTATATCAGCCAAAAACTCATGCTGTCTTACATAATAGTTGCTGTATAAAACTGTAGTGTAATAAACTTTTATGTTACAGTATTTAATTGTTAAATCATAATGCGCAATATAACGAAGCGGTACGTGACTGCGGACCGGTCCCAACCGGGTATAACCGGGTCACGCGCGGCTCTTGTTAACAAACTAGTTTTAACCGGAATTTACTGCTTCCCAAACCGGTTGTTGCACTGTAACTGCAATGGGTGGAATGTTCTCGCATTTGTAAAGTTTTTAATGAAGATCTGTTTGTCGATATCCCGTTGATCATTATTTTCAACTTTTTATATAGGGTGTAGTGTCGAAACTACTTTATTTGAAACGCGCCCCATACACGATCTTAAAGAGAGTGCGGTAAGCTTTTGTAAGAATGAATAATATTGGAACAATTTAATATTTGCAAATTGTGTTTTCATCAAAATTTAATTGTTCAATATCTAAAAACGTTTATAATAATTAATGGAATGTCAGTATATATAAAAATATGTATCCCTAGTGTGATACTTTTTATAATTAATACAATTAAAAAACAAATTATAAGTAAAATGAACCGACTGAAAAAAAAACACGAACTCAAAAGTGTAAAATGATATTTTATTCACTTCATTTTACACAACACTTAGTCTTAATTTAAAAAAAAAATTAACATCCAAATACAATATTCAAATATTACCCATTATGTATGTTTTAAAGTTGGCGCCAAATCCCTACGTCTTTATATAAAAGACATTTACTTATTTTTTTAGTAAAGGGTATGCCATCAAAAACAAAATTTGTAAAAAAAACCAAGTCTTCTACCGTAAAAAGTTTTGAGATCCATGTAATACCAAAACCGTTACTTTATTAAGTCCCTACTTAAGGGACCTTCTGTCTTAAGTTTTAATAGTAATTAGCTAACCTAACAACATCTTACAGTGACCATATGAATATTAAAAATCTTTTGTTTTAAATAAAATAGATTAACACAACACAACTTTACACACAAGGTCCCTTAAGTAGGGACTTAACAAAGTAACCGACATGGATTTCACAACTTTTTACGGTAGAAGAACTGACTGAAGACTTGGTTTTTTTACAATTTTTTTTTTATGGCATTTTATTTCCTTTTGTTTATAGTCCTAATTTTTTCTTTTCCGTTACCTTCTACTTCTTGAAAACAAACAACGTATCTACACTTATTATTCCTTTATATCCTATATACATTTATGTAGGATTACGAAGTTATTTATGCGGTTAGTGTATCTAGAAAATTGGACGGAAATGACAAAATATTTTAGTTGTTCCTTGGTTTATACACTAAACACTAATTGTATTCTTTTTAAGCTTCTATGTCTGCTAGAAGTGCCTTAGAGTTTTGATGGTCGGTCAGTCAGTGAGTGAGTGACAAAATTAAAAAAAATTGACTAGTTTTAATTCTTAAACTACTGGTTCAAATTGAATGCATTTTGAAATATACCGTGTTTATACAACGCCTGCTTGGTTACCGCTTAATAAACTCAGGCTTCTAGTTTTATCCATAACAGAGTTATAGGGGGTCGAAAATGGCCTGACTGCTTCGAGAAAAGGATGGTACGGCCGTGCCGATTTTTTGCTCGACTTGGCGGGGGCACTGCCGTACCCCCAGATTACAGATATTCACTTTGTGGCTAGCATAAAATTCAATTCAAATTCCTTTTTCGGAGTCCGTCAAAAATACACATTTTACTGTCAAATGGATATAAATTGTTGAATAAATAGTTTTATAGTCAAACGTCAGGAAATTAGAAATAAAGGAAGGAACAAAGTGTTCCCCAACGCTCACACATTCAAAATACTTTATATTAAACAAATACAAGTTATAAATAGTATAGAACAAGGTCCATATTCGCAACAACTTGAGCAGACCCTCAGTTCTTTTCAATTACAAACGACAATTTTGATGAGGGTTTCTCTATGATCAGGAGTTTCTTCTGGGACCTTTACGAGTTAAATATTTGCATGTGTTCTTTATCACTACATATTATAAAACAAAGTCCTCTGCCACGGCTGTCTATCTGTCTGTTCCCGATAAACTCAAAAACTACTGAACGGATTCTCATGCGTTTTCACCAGTAGATAAAGTGATTCATAAGAAAGGTTTAGGTATATATTTTGTCACTGTTTTTTTATTATCAAAGTGGAAACACGTCCACTGGGCCCGCTAGTTGTAAATAGAGATAAGCTGGTGTATTGTAATCTAGTCGTAAGAAAGTAAAAAAGTGACACTTTATAGGCTTAACTTATAAGTCCCCCTCGGCAGCTGCTCAAGCCTAGGTCCGTTCCCTCGGCGTGGAGCCCTTGAGTACGCTGCTCGCGCGATACAGTGACACAAAATCTTACATCACTGCGACAACATTACACATATCACCTCCACACATGTGTACGCATATACGCTTACACATGCAAGTGGAAGGGTCTTATCTTTTTCCCTTATCAAACTGAAATAGTTTAGAATATTATCCGATACGAAATATATATAAGAGTTATTGAGTTATTTATGCTTGGTACACATATATGTTTCAACAACTCATATATGTATGAATAGTTAGCCTAGCTTAGGTTAGCTCACATAGGTCGCGAATTGCATGTATCAGGCAACAGCCAAAGCCGAGGTGTGCCGCGCACCCTTGAGCTAGTTGTCAAAATAAAATCGGCTGAGTGCCTTAAGCGCTCGCCTTAGTAGTCCGGTGAAGCTGTTAAGACCTTGCATGGTCAACAGCGTAGACAGTTCGAAGAAAAAAAAATTAAACTTTATAAGATATCTGAAAACAATGATCTACCGAATTGTACTTATTTCTTTAAAAAGAATATGTTATGCTATCCATTTATATTATTTGTAATCTTCCACAAATTAATTATAAAAATAATTTCTTAATTATAATAGTTCAAAATAAATGTCCAACAAAATGAATAGAGCAATAAATTCGTAAACGATCAATACATTTAACCCTCGCGATTCAAAGAAGCTTATAACTCAGTAGAATGTTCCAGAATGGGGGCTCAATTAAAATTCCAAAGGAGTTTCGTCCTCCACTTTTATTACAGCGATTTCGTGAAAAAGACAACCCCGGAAGTGCCGTTCACCCAAAGTTTTAAGAGCGTCGGACGGAACGACGACTCTTTACTGACGATTACAATTAGAAGGTTTCTGATCGACAATTACGCGTTCAAACATCTCAACAGACGGTTTGCAGTTTGGACCCGTTTTACTTAGGGCAAGGACAATTTAGGCGTATAAATAAAATCTATATATATATTATAAAGCTGGAGGGTTTGTTTGTTTAGTTGAACGCGCTTATCTCAGGTATTGCTACTGGTCCGATTTGAAAAATTCTTTTAGTGTTATATAGCTTATTTATTGAGGAAGGCTATATATCATCACGCTAAGAACGGAGCACCAATGAATAATGTTTCAAAATTGTTTTTTTTCCTTTTGAGAGCTTCCTTTGCGTGTTATTTAGTCATAAGTAACCATTCCACGCGGACGAAGTCACGGGCAGAAACTAATAAGTAATAAAATACACTTCAATCATTTTTAGAAATGTCTGTCTGCCTGTTTGTATCAACACGCATCACTGCTAAAGTCTTGCGTTCATGATAAAACCTCACCAAGGAAATCATAAAGCATATTCTCGAGTAAAATATTTAATCTTGGTTTCTTTCATTAAAATCGATTCACTCTATCAAAAGTTATTATTATTTTAATGACGATACGACTTAAGTACGAGAGAAAAGTAGATAAGTAAATGAACTTAATACATTCAGATGATTTTATTAGTCACTTTTTACATTAGGTGCCACGCGGACGGAGTCGCGGGCATAGCTAATTTACAAAAAAAAAATGATTTTCCATTATCATAAACTACATGAGCGCTCTACGAAAACTAGACCTTCAGTAAATTGGCTCCTTTTGGACTTCAGTTATGGCTTAAGACATTATTCTCAATTTTAAAGGGGATTCGGTACTTAGTTGAAACTTTGGGCCACGACTTAGTTCACCTCTCCCGACCTACGACGCATTAGAGATTGTTCATATTAATTAATTTATTACTTTCGTATTTTTTTATGACTAGCGGCCGGTAAAAACCTTATTAGAATGACTTGAGCCGTTTTTAAAGTTAGTCTGGAGGATAAACACACGCTTTTGTCTTTATATGTATAATTCTTCTGTCCGTGTGTATGCGACTGAACTTATCTTAAGCGTCTGGATAGATTCTGATAACATAAATTTTTGTGTGTTCAGGTGTATTTAGGGATGGTTTACTATTGGACCCAGTAGGTGGTGCTGTGGTTGAATTTTAGGATTTTTTTTATTATCAAGGCATGACAACCTTCGCCGGGACCACTAGTCTATATACAGGCTGAAAGTTTAGACAGTAGCAATATTTATGGAGGATACTCTGTACTCGATTCTCGTTCTAAATTAATTAAAAAAATAGGTGCTCAATATATTACATAATTGTCTAGAAAAATACAAAAATTATACGCAATCCTCTACGCGTCTATGTTAGAACACAGCGTCAATGACCGTCGGGTGACTTCACTTTGACTTGAAAGTGAACATGGGAACGGCATGAACAAAACAAAAGGGTTTATTGTCTGTTTTATTATCGTAAGTTAACTCTGGGTCGCCTTTGCAGCTTTCGGCATCGCTCATTGCACCTAAGCTTATTACGTTTGTGTTTATACTTTTGAAAGTCTTAGAGCAAACTATAAATTAGATTCTCTTTGTTGTTTATTAGTACTTATTTTGATATTATTATTTTATATGTTACCAGCGGCCTGCCCTGGCTTCGCACAGATATTTAACAAAAATTATAAATTTTAACACGGACACTCACATACATATATTCTTTTTCCGTCGTGTTACTTAAAATTGAGTTATAAAGAAAGTTTGGATATTATTATTTTGGTGTATTTTTTTTGTTAATTTTTAATATTTGATTATTTTATTTTTATCTTATTAAAAATCTGTCACTAAGAAAGCATCTTTCAGCAGATGCACTTGTAAGTTACACTTGTACAGTTTTTGTAACGTGCTAAGAAACCCTGCATTGGACACCCACTCACTCTAGGAAGCGATAAGGTGTCACACTCTTACTGACTAAAAAAACCTACGAAATACCGTCTGCCGCGCTAATGGAGTACCACAGGGTCGAGAAAGTTAAGCACTATGATACTTCAGCAGCAAGGCTCAGCGCAAATGCCAGGTTGCCCAGTGACCGAGACAACTCAGTTACTTTTTTTACCATGATTCTATCCAAGGGTAACTTTTTAACGAGATTTCTTACCTTTCGCCGTCCGAACACCTCCCTCCTTAAATTTTATATGTGCTTTTCTCCCACGATAACTTTTTGAGTAGGTTTTCTTTCTCCACATACTTGGAGACTTAAGGCAACGCTTCTTTATACTTAGAGCTTTAGTTAAATTAGACCATATAAGCTGGGGATCAAGCAGCGATGAGTTACTTGTATCTTTGGTCCGCAGGGGGTGGAATCACAGACATGAAAAGCTCCCGTTAGAGGAGTCTTAGCCTGCCTCCCAGGACCGTCAGTGCGTGGTGAAGAGCCACATCTTCTGCTTATCAGAAGGGACAGGGGATAGGGGAGAGAGTAAACAAGGCCTGCTTCAGCTCGCCAGTCATAAGGTGGAGGAAGAAAACCTCGTTAAAAAGTTACCGTGGGAGGAAATTACGGTAAAAAGTGACACAGGGGATGCGATCACGCGAAGGCTGGCAGTTGGAGCAGGCTGTTAGAAAAAACGTGGAGTATAATAATATAAACACAACATTGTTTTGGATTTGTATATTACTTCACACAAAAATGTGTTACAGCAACAGCAAAAGGAGACGGAAGTTGTATCTGACATTTCATATGTAAAAAAAAGGACGTGACGTTGACGTTTACGTTTCGCAACATTTGCGTTTAGTTATAGTTACATATCTAACAGAGGCGACTCCCTGACTGGTAAGCCGGATCAAGGGGGAGGGCTGGGGATATGACCTTCCACCGCACTTGTTCTGTTGATGGGTAGGCAGCTAGACAGGGCTGTCGCTGCGGCCTGTCGTTCGCGCTAGATCTTGCCACCGACGTATCATGATGCTTACCTTGCTCGACCCTATGACACTTGATTAGCGCGGCAAACGGTATCTCGTGGGCTGTTAGCCATTAGAAGTTTGACACTCCACCGCTCCTCAGAGCTGTGCGTGTCCAATCTAGGATTCCTTCCCACGTTAAAAAAGGCCACATAAGCTAAAATTGTGGTCGAGGTCTATAAAATACAAAAATATTCAGATCTGTCACCAATAAAATTAATTTATCAATTCCACTCAATGGATACTATTACATTTTAAAGGCTTTGATGATTCTGTGGTGAAGCGCTGTAAGCCTATTACATAATAAAATTAAAAAAAATGCCATCCCAACAGTGGAACATATAATAAAAGTGGAGTTTATATAAAAATACAATAAAATTAAAGAACACAAGAACGTTCAGCAGTCTCAGCACCCATAAATATGTTAGAACTCATAAATATTTATCTAACGTTTTAAAGGAATTGAACATTCGAGGAAAATGGACGACGGCGCGCTTAGTACGACTTTCCGTACGTTGAACTATTGACAACCGATAAGTACCTTTGATATTATATTGTAGATGCATTGCCTACATGTTAAAAGACCATTAAAATTGTAACATATGCAGGAAGACGAAAGTCTACATATATATTGTTTTAATTTATTTTATTTTTACAGGCTGTTATTCCGCCGTACTTTGATATCAGCCACATTGTTCCCCAGTCTATCCAGCTCCATCAGGAGAGTCGCTTATCTTCGTCCGAACAGGGTTTAGCCAAGATGCTGTCAGAAATACCCATGTTCTGGCAACAATTAAATATTTTAGCGTAAGTAGTTTTAAATTGTCATCCTTATATCTCTTCGGTAATTAACGCTTTGCAGTATGGTTGAGTTTTATTGAGCTGCCTGAAATAGAACCTTTTGAGCATTTACGTCAGAAATAAACAAATTCTTCGCTGGATCGTATATTTTGACAAAAGAAACAATATTATACAATTATACTTTCGAATTATAATATTACGTTCACATTATAATACATATTTAACTAGCTGAGCCTACGATTTCATTAACAATTTCAACTGTTAATACTGATACACTGAAATAAATCACATATGGTTTCCATGACTAACAAGCGTCCTGCTTACGAAAAAAAATTAATTATTGCAAATAACTTCAAACTAATTTCTTTCCAAACCAAAAGATGAAAGAAGTCGGTTATCATAACTAGTCTATCGGTTAATCGATGCAAAAATCTATAGGCATTCATCTACTTGAAAGGGCCAATAACAAGAAACAATAGTTCTAAAATCATGAAAGTTTGCAGAGGGGTTTATTATATACCTATATTATCTTAAAAGTATTCTGAAACAGCGTTTTTGAAAATTCGTCCCTTAAAGGATATATAGGGAGTTGACATTTCTTATTTGGCGTCGATGCTACATCCCATCGTGCGCTCAGACAATAAATAAAACAATAAAACTAAAATGACCGTAAACAACAATTCGACACTAATTCACCCAAAAACCCAAATCCGAGGGCAATGAACCCGAAAGGAACAACTATTAGCCACAAGTCAGAGACAACAGATAGTTGATTTCATACGTACACAAACGTATTTAAATCAGAAGAGAGAAAAACAAGTATTTATTACCTCCGCACATGTAATAGCAAAATAATGTTATAAATGAGTAAATTTCAATGGTTTAAAACTAAATACGTTTTAAATCGGTTTTAAACATCCCATTTTGACTATAACATTAAAAATCATATGTTTTACAGAAAAATCTCCATTAGTATGGTATAAAAGCTTGATGTAGTTTTTTCGGTTAATTATGTATATTAATCATTACATAGTATAAAACAAAGTCCCCTACCGCGTCTGTCTGTCTGTCTGTTCGCGATAAACTCAAAAAATACTGAACGGATTTTCATGCGGTTTTCACCAGTGGATAAAGTGATTTATGAGGAAGATTTTGGTGTATAATTTGTCAAAGATTTTATTTTATTTTTTATAGTCATGGCGGGATAACGTCTGCGGGGTCCGCTAGTTAGATATAATTATATCTTAAGAATTTAGTCTAGCACGTCTGTAAGGAGTATAATCTTGGTACTTGCTTTTTTATTATAGGATAATTTTTCATGTAAATAATACTTGTAGAGATTTAGGTGCTTGTTTAATTATACGAGTATATTGTTATGATTTGATCTAGGCGACAGTTATATGTAACCCTGGCAGCGAGTCTGACAACGCGGATTCTTGCCTCTTTTGTGCTGAATGAGAGCGAAACAAACTAAGGTAAAATATTGTTTTCATTGCTAATAAGTATAATTAATCAATTATACTGTAATTGTGTTGAATTTTACATGTTTGAGTGATAATAGATAGGTAAAAGTAAGAAATGTGAAAAAACATTTTGTGCTTCGTATTTGATGCGAATGAATAACGTAATAAATGCCTTCTATTACAAAAATATACTATAACACTTTGACTTTATATTTGTCAGATAAACCCACAGCTTAATGAACGTGTATACGATTGATTATATGTTTCTAATGTATGCCATCAAATAATGATAGCATATTCCCTTCCTTACCATCATCTCCTTTAATAAATAAAGAGAGAGAAAACAATTATGAACCCTTTACTACATCGTGATTTAAAACATTATCAACGAAAAAAGTGGATTCAAACCGACTAAATAAGCTTGTTTTATAACGTCGCTAAATCTATATTAAATAAATCTAATTTAACTAAATTCACATATTTTACAAAAGCAGTATACGTTGACACCGGCAAATACTATCACGAGACAAAAATTGAAAAAAATTACTACGACAAACATTTACCATCTGGCCTGGGTTAAGTGAATAAGCTGTTACACTTAGTTTATGTCGGGGGAACGCTCAAAGCAGATAGACATGCTCGTCGTAAACCGTACCCTCGAATACGGACAATCCATTTTATATCTTATTTATGTATGCCTTTGTTCTTACGGATACGAAACAACCACATGAGTAATATTTAGAAAATGGTTTATTGAAGAAACGAACACCGCGGAACAGATTATTGAGTCGTAAGTTCAAACGAAGAGTTAATTTAAATATAGTGGATATAAATAACCTTTCCATTGAATTTGTCCATCAGTTTTTGGCGTTTTTTTATAATCTCTTGTGTTATTTGTATAATCTTGTATTATTTCTCCGTATATTTTGTAATATTGGTGGTGTTTTGCATAATATAGTTCTGTTATTGTGCAAGTTAAGTGGATGGGAAATAATATTATCACGGAGCATGAATTCTGAGATGACACGATAACTCCATGGAAAGTTCTAACGACAATGATATTACAACACACTTGTAATATCAATGCCTACTCGACAATGGCATTAATAATCGTGATCGGTTGCCAAAAATAAAATTTAAAAAAAAACTTTTCCATTATTAAACGACTTCCATAAAGGGCGAAGTTTTTAATTTGCTTATACTTTTTTAAATTAAACTTCTTACGAGAGTGCTTTGAAATTCTGATCCGCAACCCTTTTGTGTGACGAAAAGTGGTTTGGATAAACACTGTGTCGGGTAGAGTGTTGATAACACCGGTTCTCGTCCAACCACCGAAGTTAAGTAACGTCTTGTGCGGTCAGTGCTTTGATGGGTGAGCGCCTGGGAACACCGAGTGGCGTTGACTATTTTTTTTAATCACTTGTACATTTTGTAACGTCATTGATTTCATACAGATTGGTGTATTTTTCATCATTGCCTTTGAATTTGCACCATACCGTGCTTCTATAGGAAGAAAAACTATCAGTTGGAATTGTAATCAACCGCAAACACATAGGTAATATTAAAGAAAATGTTCCACGGTCGAAAATAACTAAGAAAATCGTACCTACACCAATAATTTTCACAATACACGCAAAACCCATGCAACTATATACGTCACGAAACTATAATAATGATTGATCGATGGTATATAAAACGCTTACGTGTGCCTACTCCGTGCCGGTTAACTTTCGTGTGTCAATAAAAAAAAACTATGCAGACGTCACGCGATCCGAAACGAATTACGATATGCTGTCACAAGTAATATCACAGTATTATTTAATAAAGAAAAAAAATTGTCTGTAAAAATAACATTTTGTACCTAGATTTTTGTAGAAAAGAAGCCTACATTTAATTCATAAATGTACGTCTACTATAAGAACATGCTTGAAAGTTCTCAGAGTTACCAACTTTTGAAAAAAATTACCCTTCCAACTAAAGCCTAAGCACCTTAGCGATAGTTACTTAAAATCCCTCTAAAGCATAAAAAAATACACAGATGTGTAGATATGTTTTTTAAAGTAAATTACCTATAAAAATATTATGTACTACACTTATTACTTGTTCAATTTCTACATCTGCACTATATAGTAATTTTTATATCAGTTTTTCATTAAAAATATTGCAAAAAATTTGCTATTTTGGGTTATACTTATACATAAAAAATCCCTAACAAATCCCATCTCGTTTATATACCTCTAAAATTAGGAAACCCTGAACGTTCTGTGGATCTTCACTTATTTTTTCTAACGTTAAAATAATGGATACGCGTTCTTTAAGCCTAACGCTGTATTATTCTTAACGCCAAACTTCGCTTTAAACAAAATGGCGGATTTTTGTTAAGATCGTCCAGACAGTTCTATAGAGGTTATTAATAATCTACTTCACTTATGCGCAATAACTGAACTATAATGCAAATATTACGTAAATTAATCAATTTAAATAAAAACCATTACAAAACAGACCGAGTTTTCGGTAAAAACTCATCGCCAACGTTATTCGGTAGTGGTGCTAATGAGAATTAAATTTAGGATTTTTTTTTGTACATTCCGACGCTTAAGCTTGGAAAGACCTTGAAACGATATACGAACCAAGAATACTACGACAAACCCCTCCTCGACTTCGAATAACAACAAACTAATTCCGTAACGGCAACCATATCGCGTGACTTTTTACGTGCGAATCTAAATTAGTTCTGTTACAGAGAAATAATATCTTACCAAATAAAGTGGTGTTTTTGTGACAGTGAATTACAAAGAGGATACATACATATGAATTATGTCAAAATACAAAACAGCTTATAATTATTCCCTATAAAAAACTTTAAATTCTTTGGGCATACTCCCATATCGCGTTCTAAGATTTGTCAATGTATCATCGGTACTGATCATCACTAGTCCTAGATTTTGTTCGCGGCTTTGCTCCCATGGATATAAAATGTTACTCGCTGACAATGTAGCCTTCTATAGGTAAATATATTTTTAATCGCTTACGTATTTTTTGAGTTTATCTATTACAGACAAAAAATCAAACCTTTTTCTTTGATTTTTGGTTTTGGAAAAAAAGCATAAACTGCATGGTACCTGTTCCGAGCCCTTTACCACGATGATGGTGGCCAGATTGTTAAAACTTTCCAGAGAGTTTTTATGGCGGGTCAGAATCCATGCCCCTTGGTATTATTTCTCATCCACTTCACTTGTACACAATAACCGAACTATATCATATATAGAAGGCAAACGAACAGGTGGCTTACCTCATGTTAAGTGATCACCACCGTCCATAGACACTTGCCACACCAGAGGAGACGCAAGTGCGTCGCCAGCCTGTGTTTGAGAGAAGAGGGAGTGGGGAAATGGGAAGGGGGAGGGGAGTTGGGTATCCGGCTCTCTGACTGACCGAACGAAACGCAACAATGCAAGCACTGTTACTTCACGTCGGTTTTCTGTGAGAGGGTGGTACTACCCCGGAAGAGCAGACCCATTCATGCTAAAACCAATAATAGCTTCAGCTTGGCTCTACCACCTAGTAATACATACATATTGCGTAAAACACCATAAATATTACAAAATATAGAGACAAACTAGCGGACCGGGCGGACGTTGTCCTGCCTTGAAAACAAAAAAATCCTAAAAGTCGACCGCAGCGCCACCTACCGGGTCCAATTGTGAATCTAAACCATTCTCGGATCCACTCGAACACGCACACAAAATTTCATCAAAATCGGTCCAGTCGTTTAGGAGGAGTTCAGTCACATACACACGCACACAAGAAATATATATATTAAGAATAGCACATATTTCATATATTAAAATATAATATTCTGTATGTCTGTTAGCGATAAACTCAAAGACTATTGAACGTATTTTCATTAATAGATAGAGTGATTCACGAGGAAGGTTTAGGTATATGATTTGTCAAGCTTTTCTATAAATTGATTGAAATATAACGATAACTGTTGGACGTGTCGGAAAAAGTCAAGCCGCCTGGGAGCTTTCGTCGAAAGCGCTGTCCAGTCCCTTTGAGATATAACAAAACAATTGAGATAATAAACGACGCAGACGAAGTAGCGGGTATCAGCTAGTAAAATATAAAATCCACTACATGACATTCAAAGATCCAGTCAAAACTCTACAAACTATTGTTTAAAGCCAAGTAGTTCAACTTTCAAATGCCGTAATTACTTTTCAAATATTTTTAATGTAAATGACCGATTCCGGAAACATTAGTGTGCCCTATGTAGTAGTGCTATAGATTATAGTTTAGATAAAGTATGACCCCGCGCTTTCACCCCCATTAAATCTGCTTCACACCTTATGGTAGTAGCGTGACATTATTACCTAAAACCATTATCGGCGAACGAGTTCTGTAACACAAAGCTAGGTTTTCAATAGGACTAATAGAAACGCACATTCAAACAAATAACCACAAATTCTGTAGGGATTTGCACCAGACTGGACCTCTACGAACATGCACTTAGTGACAAATCCGACACAGTGACTCTCCGTTTTTCGCGTTTCAGAATCATCCAGTGTATATCCTGCTACTAAGAAATTTGCAGGCAGGCAACTTCGACGGGTTACTGTTCTTTCGGTGGCCACGATTACTGCACTACGTTTACCACGAGACACAGTGCAGTCACTTTGGCGTGTTAAAACTATAATAAAATAACATAGTTATTAAACCGCATCGCATTAACCCCATGGCTGATTTTTAAAACCCAAATTTTAAAATGGTGTATTGTGTATTTTTTTTTATTTTACGACATCGTAAATTGCAAATTTCATAGTTTAGTAAAAAAAAGTTCGTACAAATGAAAAATCAATTTTAAAACACATTCTATATAAAAATTATGATTTTACAATACTTAATATGTTAGTTTTCAAAGTTTTGTAATAAATTAGTTATATTTTTTAAGGTTATGCTGTCAAGTCTGTTGACCTGTGCCTCACGAGGTCTACGTTTGTATGGAGGTTATGGTTTTATAGTTTTTGACAATCCAGGGGGTTAATTAAATAAAAATCACCGTATAATTGTCGTAATCATTCCAATCAATTTGAACCTTAGAAGTAATTATAAATAAGACTCATTTTTGTACAGTAAACTTCAAAATCGCGTTCGCTTTATCGAAAACCTAACACGAGATTAATAATTTAGATTTTTCGTTTCTATTATAAAGGTCACTGGTTTATTCAAAACGTAATAATATTACTTGTTTCCTTATAATCGATTTATATCAAGGTCAAGAAAACAACTCAATCAGCGCTTTCACCGCTTTTCCCTAAAGCCGTTATCGTATTGTATTATTTTATTCGTTGGGTCATCTGCGTAAAAGTGAAGTCTTTCTTTTTATAATGTTTAAATGTAGGTGGTCGAGCCACACTGCAGCTGTTACTGGTTTCTGCATAAATGAGTCGACTCGCCCAGGGTACTACCACCCGACCCACAGAAACACCGAGCTCAAGTAACAATGCTTGCATTGTTGCGTTTCGTTTAGTCAGAAAGACCGCCGGCAACCACCCCCCCCCCCCCCATAATTAAATTAGAGTAAATGTTACTCGAGGATATGCTTTATGATTTTCTTGGTGAGGTTTTGTCGTGAACACAGTACTTTAGCAGCGATGCGTATTCAACAAACACTACAACAACAACAACAAACAAACGAAACAAGTTATCTCCCGGCCAGTGTGTTTCCTCCTTCCTATGACATGGGGTCCTTCAAGCGCAACGAAACACAACCGAGGCGGATGAAGGGGACGGGAGGGATAGTATGTCTCTGGAGTCGCCATTTTTTTGTTGCCAGGAGACATTAACAACAACAAACAAACAAAACAAGTTATTTTTTCATTTGTAGGAACTTTTTTTCTAAACAATGAAATTTAAAATTTTCGATGTTTTGAATAAAAAAAAAACATGATCCGCCATTTTGAGAACTGAGTCTTAAAACATCAGCCAAGAGGTTTATTTCAAAATAAACATGACGTCATAAGCAAGAAACCTGCCTGCAATATCGTGGCATGTGATCGCAAAGTATGCTTTAAATTCTTATCTCGCAATAGCGAGCAGCGCTTTATAAAAATAATTCCCGTAAAATGTTATATCGTTTTAATGTGGGAACAATACGCGGTCCTAACTCCACACTTTCTCGCATCCCCGACCCAATTTCATCGCTGAATAATAACGTAACATTTATTAAATTGCTTGGGAATATGAAATTGTGTGATGTTTTGGATTTTTTTTTTTTTTTTAAACATAAATCCTTTATTCTTGTGTTTCTGAAACTTTTATGAATGTTTGTAATTATTTGTTACTTCATACGCAAGAAACCTTATGTGAAATAAATTTTCAAAAAAAAAGTATAACCGACTTCAATATCAATCAAAAACCCATAAGGCACTAAAAAGCGGAAAATAAATAGTTTATCAAATTAACCAAATTAAATAAAACATATGAATATGTGTGCTACCTAGAGATGTATTGGAAGTCGGTGCCAAATTGATGAGTTTTAGTGAAAGAAATTGCAAACAGATTCTTATGGCACGGTAGGGGAAAATTTGCGTTACGTGTTAAACGTAAGATAGGTATGTATGCTGTGTGGATTTATTAGTATAGAAAAATGAGTTAATTTATAGTTCAGTATTTATACCACGTGACTTCCAGTAGCATATTATATGAATTGTCAGTTATTAATTAAAAATTGTAAATATAATTATTCTGTTTTATTCTCGATTGTTTTCAATGACATTTTTGTAGGTGGTAGAGCCACGCTGTAGCTATTACTGGTTTCAGCATGAATGGGTCGACTCACCCGCGGTACTACCACTCGACCCACAGATTGTCACCCACGTGAAGTAACAGTGCTTGCATTGTTTTGTTGCGTTTCGTTCGGTCAGTGAGAGCATGAGAGCACCGGAGGCCCACGTCCCTTCCCGTCTCCCTTTCACTTCTCCTCACCCCTCTCCCATAAATAAGTTGGCAATACACTTGTGATTCCTCTAATGTTGCTAGTGTCTATGGACGGTGGTGACCACTTAACATCCGGTGTCCCACCTGTTTGGTTGCCTCCTTTGTTTTTAAAGAAATCATTTTCTAGACGACATGTACCACTATTCTGCAGTTGATTTTATTATAATAAATACTAATAATATTTAATGAACATAAATAAAATAATATCTTCAAAAGTTTAATCCTAACTAATATAAATACGAATGTGCGTTTGTTTTTTGGTTATCATCTGTTTGTTCTGTTGTTACATACTACAAGATATTATATAAAAATACTGTATGCTGTTGGATTTCCAAATAAATAAATCTCACATCTTAACAACTCAATAGATTATCATGAAATTATACAACATGAAAAGAATATAGTTGACCTTCCATTTCCAAACTAATCAAACTATTTGATAGCAGACTCCTTCATCAAGCCCAAAAGTTCAAAGAGACATAGGAAGATATTAAAGATTATAAAGGCATTAAGTTCGCGCTATAAAAAATAAAAAAGTAATAAGAGTGATGACCGAGTTAGCGAAGAAACCGGCCAGTCGAGAACCGAGTGACCTTGTTATAAAAAACTAGGAGTTAACTCGTATAGTTAGTTATACGCTTTTTCATCTCGGATCCAGAAAAATAAATAATGGATCCATTCCACGTTGTTCCTAACTAGGTCGGAGCGGGTTCATGTGTTAACCGCTATACGGGTAACGTTCTTTCACTAAAAGGATTACAAAGGGATTAAGGCTGGCGACTCTAATCTCCTGAATGATTCGACGCTCTTTTTTATACTTTAGATATAGCTTATTTTACGTTTGATTACCTACAGTTTCACATAACAAACTTTCTTATATATAATTTACTAGCCTCTACCCGCGACTTCATCTGTGTGGAATAGTTATTTTGGGCTAACGGTAAAACGCAGCGGACGCTCTCAGGAGGAAAAAAACGATTTTGAAACATTCATCATTGGCACTCCGCTCCTATTGGTTTTAGCGTGATGATATATAGCTTATAAACTTATATAACACTGAAATATTTTTTCAAATCGGACAAGTAGTTTCTGAGATTACCCCCTACAACGTCACAAACTCACTCAGTTACTGTAAACTTTTATAAAAATCCATTCATTAGTTTTCCGTTTTCTGAAACATTCTCGTTCATAATATTATTAGAACTTACTAAGTGAGTTTCAGACTATCTAACATCATATGCAGTAACCATAAAAAATATAGATCATGAACGATGCTAGCGCAGTCGTCGGCAAATTCGTCATCCAAAAGAATCAAATACCAACAATACAAAAACTGAAATTTATTCAAAGAGCCTTGATTTACTTAAGTTTTGCTTTAGTAGATCTATTTTTATCAAAATAATTAGGATTAGAAGTACACTCTCGAGCTTGTCTATGCTCAATATGTCATTTTGCGAGCGACTAGCAGTGCTCTTGAAGTTTTCTGAAAATATACTCCTTTTCTGTAAGCCTACGTTTAAGCATTTAAGTTAATGGATAATATTTCTTGTCTGCATTAAATACTTTGTGTAAGAGCCGCAACTAAGGAATGAAAGACCCGCACGCGACCCACATGCCACGGTTTGCAACCCACTGCGCAAGGACATAGCATTATGAGCCGTAGCGACAAAGTGCGTGGTCCCACGATCCCGTGGTCTCCCATTAAATTGGCTGATGATGCACCGTGAGGTTTTAGTCAGTAAGAATCTGAATAGGTATCTTGCTCCTCCGAGTTAGAGAGTATTTACGTAGGATTTTCCCAAAGTACTACTCGTACTGCGTGCTATTTCATAAAAGACCAGCATGATCTAAATACTAGGAACAATGACAAACTGGTCATCCCGTGTTTCAGACTTGGTAAAACCAGTAACAATTTTTAGCGAATAGTGATAGGTTTTACAACATATTCCCATAGCATATAACCGATTTGTCGGATTGCGAGTTTAAACGTCATGTCAAGCTGGTTTTGGTGTCAAAAGGGTATTATAGAGTGGATCAATATGTGACCTATGGTGATGTCTGGAATTGACTCCTCTCTGTGCATCCACTAAAACGAATGTGATATGTAATATATCTAAATGCTATATATGTTAAAAAGATATAAACCCGATTTCTTGCCGGTTCTTCTCAATGACTAGGTTGTTTTCCGAACCGGTGGTAGCTTTGACGTTCATAAGCGCCTTTTTAGGGCTTAAACTGAAAAAAGTATTTTTCATTTCATTGGTTTGATTATTTCAGGAACTACAGGCGAGTTTTTCTTTATTTTATTTTTGGCAACAAATCTCCTAGTAAATTATTACTGGCATTGTCGAGTAGGTAAGGATATTACAAGTTTCTTGCAATTACTTCAATGACTTAACAAGATGGCGGCCCCCTTATAAAAACTTTCCAGGGCGTTTTTGTCGCAAGTCAGAATCCATGCTCCGTGGTACTACTTCCCATCCACTTCACTTATGCACAATAACCAAACTATATTACGTAAAACACCACTAATGTTACAAAATATATGTAAATAACACAAGATTATGAATTAAATCCACTACATGACATACCAAGATCCCACCAAAAGCTTCTGTTACCTGTTTTATACATACAATTACTGACAGAAAATAACGTCCTATTATGCGTATCTATTTCGTAACTACTCTCAATTTATCTCACAACATCTTAAGCCTCTAGCCGACATAAAATTTTGGCAATATTGTAACTTTTTTCGCCGATTAACTAACATAATAAAATGAACCAAATAATAACTTGAACCATAAAAATATAATAAAGAAACTAGAACATTCACAGCGTTTTGGAATAAATTCAAATTATTCCAATTTATTGCATGATCCATTTAGCGAGTTTAATATGAAAATACTTATGCAAAATTACACGTTATTACGTACTTGTTATGGTTCAACTTCGCTTGAACAAACAACTTGTTACAGTTATGTTCTAGGGCTGTTACGAGTAGATAAGCATGGAACGCGTTACATATACATTTTTGTTTTAAACTCTATATTTAAAATCGAATTGTTATTATTTTCTTTTGTTCACAAATTTTCCTTTACAAAAGGTTTCAAGAAAAGAAAAACAATACATAAATAATAACATACTTATACGACGTTACCTATGCTCCGCGATTTCTTTGGCAATTCACTTAGAATTACAACCAATGTTACTTAAAGTTTGTACACAGCATGGCCATTGGAATTAGGAAGACATCGACGCAAATGAGCAACGCGATATGATCTCTTGGTAATATAGACACGGGGTTCGTCACTTGTCGTTAATGTTCAATTGTCATCAAAATCAAAAATATTTTAGGCTCGATTCACACGATAATGCCGATCGTGGTTCAATCTCGCTCCAGTCTCGACCCGTTCCCGGTCCGGTAAAATATCAATCAGAGTATTTTCACTATCGTATTTCCGTACCGATTCGATCTCACTCCGGTACCGATTGGTCGAAAAGAATATTTGACTGAAGCGAGTTCAGACCTGTCATGGCTTATACTGACAGTGTGAATATGTTTTTGTTTCAACTCCAGTCTTTCTTCGATCGTGCAAGGAGACGTTACATCTTTCTTCTAGTCAGGGCTAGTAATAAATCGTGCTATTCTAAAAAAGGTAAGTACTTTATGCATGTGATTTATAATATTTGATTATGAATAATAAATAATCACACTATAATTATTTTCGCCAATTTTTTTATAAGCGTTTTTTCCGAGAAAAAAGTGTATATGGTGAAATTCGTGAACATTTTAAAAGAATAGTTGACTGTTTTGCACATTCAATAAATATGTTATATATTATTAGTAATGTATCGGATTATTTCGTGAAACGTCCTATATCGCCCATGGATCAAAACAGGGTGATTGCGGAACTAGTAGTATAGACACAGCGAAATTTGATCGGACTGTGAACGGCATCATAGTGTGGATCGAGCCATATCCTATTTAGGCCCTATGAAGACGTTAATGAACATCATAACCACCACCGGTCCAGAAAACAACCCAATTATTGATAAGAACCAGCAAGAAACTCGATCTGGTCTATCTTTCAATGATACATATTTTTACAAACATAGATATATACATTAGGTTTTGACGGATGCAACTGCCATCAGGCAGTCAACCTACCTTCTGTACCTAGTACACCCCGCAACATACGGGGTGGTAGGGTGTCTGTACCCGACTGGATCGCGACCACCGTACACCAGGTGGAACACCCGCCATAGTGGCACGTTTGGGCGTGTCGCGTTCCGGGATCAGCCGGTGTATATCCAGCAACCGGGGGGGGGGGGGCTGTCCCTGACTGGGTCGCTTTCAGGCCGGCATGACAGCGGCGACCTGCGATGGATAGTATGTCTTTCGGTGGTCGCCATTGTTTTTGGATTGTACTGTGCTTACCATCAGGCACAGTACAGTCACTTTGCCGAGCTACAATAAAAAAAAAAAAAAAAACATTATATCGCCTTCTCGCAGTAATCTTTCGTTTTATCTTAGCATACTTTCTGATCTAAATCGTTTATGTTAACTACTCCTCTCATACTTAATCGTAGCGTGATGTTGATTTTTAGACATAGATAAATCGATAATTTTCGTCGATATTAACCATCGAATCGATGCAGTGAATCGATCTTTGAAACTGTATAATCGCGATTCGATTTTTTTCTTTTAGATAAAAATAAAACAATACAATAATTTATAATAAAAAAAAAAATGTAATATAAATAAATATTATAGAATTTATACATCAAAAAGCTTCACCGTCATTACAAACGAATGTACAAAAATATCTACAAACATATCATAGAATGAAGACAAATATCACAAATCTCGCCCACATTTTAATTTACAAAATGGCGTACCTACGTCCAGACTCGTGTTTGAACACTAAACCACGGATGAATGAACGAACATGTTTGATATGTTTTTAACAATTCAAATAAATTCGCTCTTGTAATATATATATTTTAACTTAACTAGTGCTTAGGTCCCGTATGAAAATAAGAATGTGATAAGAACAAATAACTATAAAAAATTTATAAACTTTACTAATCATATAAATTGAAGACATTCCTAATAATTATGTAAGCGTTCCAGCAATATACAGAACTACTAGGGAATTATTGGCGAGACCTTGGAATGTTTTTTTTTTATATTATTTTATATAGCAAACGTACAAGCGGATCACCTGATAGTAAGTGATCACCACCGTCCATAGACATTAGCAACAAACACCAGGGGAGTCGCAAGTGTATTGCCAGCCTGTGTTTAGGGGTGGGTGGATGAGGGAAGCGAGACGGGCCTCCGGCACTCTCACTGACCGAATGAAACGCAACAATGCAAGCACTATTACTTCACGTCGGTGTTTCTGTGGGTTGGGTGATACTACCCCGGTGGAGCCGACCCATTCATGCTAAAACCAGTAATAGCTTCAGCGTGACTCTACCACCTAGCAATGACTTGAAATGTCAGCATGAATTCAAGTCACAAAAACTCCCTGGAAAGTTCTCGCAAGACGGCCACACCACCTTATTAGTTCATTGAAATGATCGCATAAAAACTTGTAATATAATAAAAATGGCAGTAATAATCAACTAGAAGATTGTTTGCCAAAAATAAAATAAAAAAACTACTAAATAAAAAATTGAGCTGTCACGGGACGCCTGGCAGATGTAAAACATGGAAATTGTTTTGTATAAGAACAGATTATGACAGGAATCAGCTATGGCATAATGAAAAGATAAAGCATTACAAATTTATTCCATTAAACAATGACTGTTTATTTATTTTATTACAGAAATATTCATTTTTATAAATACAAAAATTCAATTAGACGCAGGCGCGGTTTGTGTGTCGGCATTTATCAAAGGGCGCTAGGTCGTCGTCGCGTGTCGCGTAACACTTGTATAACGAGTGGCCGACAAAACAATTTCAATCTTATGTTCATACAGATAGGGTTGCAAACGTTTTTGATTATTTCGTTAATAGTGTAAAGTTCGTGTTTTGCGTCGCCACGTCGCGCCAAGCCAAAATCAGGTTTACCCGTACCTATAGATGGGCACCATCAAAAAAACATTTGACTGAATTCATCTGTCTGGCAACCACTCTTAAATTGAATGTCTATCAGCATATTGCAATAAATTATTTTCTTAACTACACTCCGTTTTAGTTTTCACGTGTCATTATTATTGGTAACCGCGGTTTTGATCTCGTTTAATTATTCTCACTCTTGATACTCGATACTCCGCACCGCGTTACACGGATCGCCCGCAATATAACTTCGTTCTAACCTAGCTTTCCTTCTGACCTTCACTTGATATTTGCTCCATACTTAAGGGTCTCAGTGTGATGATTGATAGTCTATCAATGTCGTCAATTAATCCTAATTATCCTAACTCGCAGTGGTGAGGAGCACGTTACATATGTTCTTGGGGTGGCCGTTTGCGGGAATAAAATATATTTGTTAAAAAGATAAACCAGATCGAGTGTCTTGCCGGTTCTTGTCGATGACTGGGTTGTTTTCAGAACCGGTGGTAGTTTTGACGTTCATAAGTGCCTTCTTAGGGCCTAAATTGAATAAAGTGTTTTTGATTTATTTGATTTGAAACTTGCTTGTTAGGTCACAATCAGCTTATTTAATTTGCTACAATGATGTTGTTTTGCAAGCTAACCGGAGTGGCTGGACACGACTAATAATTCAAGTATTTAATAAATATAATATTAAATCAACCGTTCTGATAATTATAATATTTTAATTACAAATGCGAATGTAACATTGTGTGTTACGCTATCACCCCTTGACTACTCAAACAATCAATATAAAATTTCACATACATAAAAGGACATAACGACACCTCTCGACCCAAAAAAATGGCTATTCCTGAGAAATAAGTCAAATATAGGTTATTGCGAGTGAAGCCGCTGACAAAATCTAGTAGAATATAACCTATAATTTCTCGTACCTCACTGGAAGTATCAGAGACATATAACTAGTAGGACCAGCGGACGTTATCTTGCCTTGATAATAAAAAAATCCTAAAATCTAACCACAGCGCCACCTACCGGATCCAACTGTGAATTTTAACCATTTTTGAATTCAGCTGAATACCCACAAAAAAATTAATGAAAACCTGTCCAGCCGTTTAGGAGGAGTTCAGTCACATACGCACGGACAGAAGAATTATATACACAAAGATTACCGATTAATACTTCACATCATTCACGGAAATAATAATTCAGACTACTAAACGTATTAACCTAAATAACGGAGCTTGGAAACTCAGCACGTAACTAGAAGAGTCGGCGAAACATTTCGCGGTCGGCAAATGGCCGCGAAGTTCCGCAAACGTACGCGTGGGGGCTCCGGACGAGACGTCGCGATAGGAAAACTATGGTGCAGTTATTTCCCGCTTTCATTACGGTCAGAGAACACTGCCAACGCTAGATTTCACTTTAGACTTCAACACAAAAGGCTTTCAGAAGTCATTTCCTTAACAATAGATCACATAAACTGTAAAAATCCGAAACAAGACAGATTATAGGGAATTTCATACTGGTAGGGTCTTTTTCTATCCCCTGCTTAGTTAGTTAAAATAAATGTGTTTCTTCTTAAATCTTAAACCAAATTGTGTTAGCATCAGATGAGATTATGGTTAAAAGCTAAAAAAACAGATTTGATAAAACTATAGGTGAATAATAGGGCATTTTCTTCTATTTTATTTTTGGCTACCAGTCTTCTAGTAGACTATTACTGCCATTGTCAAGGGAGTATCGATATTATAAGTTTCTTGATATAATTTCAATGAACTAACAAGATGGTGGCCATCTTGTTAGAACTTTCCATGGAGTTTTTGTGGCATCTCAGAATTCATGGGCCGTGGTATTATTTTCCATTCACTTCACTTATGCACAATAAACAAACTATATTACATAAAACACCACCAATTTTACACAATATAGAGTCAAGTAACACAAGATCATGAATAAAATACAAAATCCACTACATGACAGACCAAAATCCCGCCAAAAACTCCAGGGCATTTTCTAAAGCTCTCATTACTAGCCACAGACCTTATATTAAAAACGTATCATCGAGTCTCTAATGTTGTTCGATAATTGCCGCTGAAATTCAGCTGTGTTTAAAATCGAACGCTAACAAAAACAAATAAGTGAAACATCTGTTAGTTATTGTAAAATAATCTTACAAATTGAAATAATAGACAATTAATAATTGGACCGTTTATTTTGAAAGTGGTGTAAGTCCATTTTCTTTTGTTTCGAGAAAATTAAAGGTTACTATATTTGTTGATTTAAAAATACAGGCAAATCATATGAGGTCTGGCATTGTTTCTATTGTTTTATCAACATTTAATTTGTTTATATAAATTTGTTTTTGGCTAATTAGACTACGATAACACATATTTATGTGCTGTAAATGGACTTACGCCACTTTCAAAATTAGACAATTGTAAAAATCGTTTAATTTCAATTTTGAAAAATCAAATATCGCTTAAAATATACTTCATTTTAATATAATTTTGTTTACAAATACGCATAACAACACATAAAATTTTATTTTAGACGGCAATTACATTGTCATTACAAGATACTGATTACAAGAATTTACTTATTCTCTGCATGTGGTAGTGTTTCAAAATATGCATGATGCACCGGAGGTATATAGGGTAGTAGCTGCTTCATGTCTTTATATTTTTCGTACGTAATAGGTCTGGCATTTTGGTACAAAGGCTACAGGGCGATTTTTTCAAATTTTAACGGTCTTCCAGGACGTAGAGGTAATAAATTGATAATTTTACTACTGTTGTTTTTGTTGTTTTTTTAATTCGCCAAAATACGGGCAAAGATACGGAGTCATACAGCCTTGTCGTATTTATTTTCTGCTCACAGGTTATGCGCTGTACATTTTCTAATACATTTCTCTAATTTTTTAATATCTATCTTTTAGCTTACGAGTAGTGGAAACACGGAGGGGAAACAATGCAAATCGTCCGCGGGTGAAACCGCGGAACACAGCTAGTATAAAATAAATGAAAAATAACAAAACACTGATCGGTATCCATCTGCTATGCCACCTACCTCTGTCAATTGGACTTACACCACTTTCATAATCAATGATTATGCAATTTCATTTACCGACCGATTTTAAGTTGTACAAAACATGGGATTTTTTTGAGAAATTAAACATGGACTAGTTATATATAAAAAAATTACATTAAATTAAGCATGAATTACGTGATAGCTCATTTTTCTCAAAAATGGACTTACACCACTTTCAAAATAAACGGTCCAATTATTAACACTACCACAGACTACGTCATGTTTTACGACTGTAAGAGACGCTAAATTGGTATGGTTCTATTGTTTTGGAAAATAAATAATAGTTTAAAAAAACTAAAAAAACACGCTTTCATAAAAAATCCAACTAAAAAACAGAATATATAGATAATGACCTCCAGACCCTCAGTATTTTTATCATTTTTTTGTCACTTTTTACAAAAATATACTTTTATTTCTAATTTACACTATTCTTAATCCAAATTTATTAAATTTTATTTTCTTTTTTTTAGTTGGATTTTTTATGAGAGCGTGTTTTTTTAGTTTTTTTAAACTATTATTTATTTTTCATTTTTTAGTATAATTTTTTTAATTTTTTTTTTTAGTTAAAATTTTTTAACTTTTTTTTCGGATTATTGCATTGTCATCGACCTTCGACAGGTGTGCAAAGTTTGAATTAAATCTGATCGTTCAAAGTAGGACAAAATCGAGCTCAAAGGGGTCGGTTACAAACAAACATACAGGTGAAGTTAATAAAAGCGTGATAATAACTAAAAATAATTTTTTACATCCGATGAATGAGAATGTTAAATACGTTAGAAATAAAATTTACCAGTAGATTAAAAAATCAAACATTTAAGAAATGTACAATGCACGTTAAATAAGTTCAATAGATGGCGTTAAAAACAATTTTATTGATAACCTAAAAACTGTAAAACATTTAAGATATGTATAACATACTGCTAACAATGCATTACGACGACTGAATGCCTAGATGGTACAATAATAAATGTAATCATTACGGCATATGCAAACTATTTCAAGCCAGATATAATATGGTTTACATTATATAAAAATTTTATACGAATGTATTACTAGCTGTCTCCGCGACTCCATCCGCGTGTAACCTAATGTAAAAAACTGTGACTAATAAAATCACCTGTATGTATTAAGTCAATTTACTTATCTACTTTTCTCTCGTACTTAACTAATTAAGCCGTCATGCGAATTATAATAACTTTTATGGACCGACTTCAATGAAAGAAACACTAAATATTACTGGAAGATATGCTCTATGATTTTCTTGGTGAGGTTTTATCGTGAACGCAGTACTTTAGCAATTATGCGTGCCCAAACAAACAGACAGATAGACAGACAGACATTTCGAAACATGATTGAAATATATTTTATTACTTATTACTAGACATCTGCAACAAGTTTCTTCACAAAAATCTAGAAATTCTTATTATATATATAAAGGATATAGAAGAAGATAGGTAGACATTGAAGATAGATGTACGTACGTATGTATAACCTCAAACAAGGTGACCTAGTAAACGTTTTAATTTACGAATTGAAGTGGATTTTGAATAACGTGAGCAAACAAAGCCTTAAATACATAAGACGAGCACTCCTGAATATTGTCCCGACAAATCACACATTCTACAAATCACGCCCTAACGATGTAACACGAATTGTCGGCGCCGTGATGAAGCGTATTTCATCTTTTGTCCGACGCGTTGAAAGGGTTGGGCCAAACGTTTGTTTACTGTTTGTTGTAGTGTCAAACATTTGCTCCAACATAATTTACTTCGGTATGAAATATTTATTATGGAAAACGAAACAAACAGGTTCATTTGTGTGCCACTTAAGTTGTCGAGAGATCGTCGTCTTTAGGGTCAGATGTTTTTGAGATATACTAATAGTCAGATGTAGTTTAGTTATTTTGGTAAATTTTGGTGATATATTTCTTTACGGACTGTTTGTTCAAATCCTATTAATGGTTTGACAGGTTGGATGGATGTTTGTAACTCTGTCAAGTAAAAACTACTGAACGGATTTTGATAAAATTTTACAATAATAAACTTATACATGAGAATAACAGATTGCCTATAACTTAAAAAAAAACTTAAATTAAGGTGTGGCATCATCATTTACAAAGATACAAATGTAGACAGAGTCACGGGCATTTGCTAAAATATAATATATCACTTTTAATGACGAATAGCGAGAGTATATAAAAATTAACATATTAAAGTGTCACCAGTGGCAAAGTTATATTAAAATGGGTAATATAAAGCCCATCGCAATGAAGCAATACTTACATGTCTTTATAATAGTTATATAATCTTTATATATAATTTTTTTCTGTACGTAACTAATCTAAAATCTAAAACACGTCAGCACATCCTAAAGAAATGAAAAAAAAAACATACAAGAAACAGTGGAGGAACATGCTCTTACGGTTATCCTTCTGTCTATTCATATATAGATTACATAAATATAGAATAATCATTCTAACTATTCTAATCTAACGAAGAAATCTGACGGATACCTTCGCCTGAACAATCCGTCATAAGCACGTCAGAAATACAATATAACCTCATCTTAAATACTTTAGTACACCGATTACTAACAGCATAGTCTCGCTTTTATTTATGTATCCATATTAATTGTTCAGTATCCTACAAACCACCAAGAAAGCCGCGTTTACAACAGTCAATCTACACATTCCATTATCTATTCTTGAATACGGTATACCTGTCTTGTAAGAACTAGTGACAACACTTGAAGGACGGCATCATATTTCAAAATTATCTCAACAGTATTAAACGGACTTATTTCTTAATACGTCATCATACAGTGTATAATTACATGTCTCGATTCAACAAGATCAAATATATATTTGAAACATAATACACGTATAGTAACTAATCGAGATTATATATGGTGTTGCCAGCTTTAGAACTCGGATTTATGTGAAACAAATACTTCGAATACGCCGACGGAGGTGAAAAAAACGCATTACCCTATATCATAGACTTTGTCAAAGTTTTTATGATTCCACCAGCGGTTTGATAAAAATACTTTTATTGTGTTTCTGTGGTGATTTTTAAAGGATTAATACCTTATATTAGACCTTTATTAAATGCACTTATATATAATCACCAGCTGTCCCCCGCGGCTCCGCACGCATTTTTTTTTAAATGTATTAAAGAAATGTAAAATTGTAATAAAAATAAAAAATAAAATATTTTATTAATTTAGGTGAGAAGGATTATGAAGTAAAACTAAGGTGGAAAAAACAGATGAGAAGAAGGAAGAAATGATGGTTTATCTTTTAAAAAAAAATATTTTTTTAGGCGTGTACATTACAGAAATGCTTTTTAGTGGTTGCAAAAGGCGTACTCCAGCCAACTGATCCACCCTGTAATAACCTTTATGTATTAAGACCCGCTTGACATAACACGAACTACTATCGGAAATGGAAGGTTTGGGATTTGTATAAAATCTAACAATACCTAAAAAACGACGGCTAGAAGGAAAAGGAGGAAGGTAGGTCGGATTTACATATATCGGCTTACTAAATCCAGATATCAAGTTTCCGGGAATCAAATCTAAGAAAGAGGGGGGAGGAAAAAGACGAAATGTTAATCAGGGCCAAACAAGTGCTCGAACCGCCGTTGGGGAGGAGGGTGCCTCCCCCGCGCCGCCCCCCAGTGGGGGGGGAAGGGAAGTAGGTGTAAAAAATAAAAAAATTTTCAAAAACATTTGTAATTACGACACGCACGCCATCTACTGTATTATGTTACGTGTACATTAGATATGTGAATACGAATAGTATATCGAATGGGATGGGATTTGTCATCAGCAGCATACCTGGAACTTTAACCTACTATATACCACCCTCGATGCTCACTAACACTATATAAGAAAGTAGGTAATGAAAATTTTAAACTATACATTATCGATCAATTTGTGTTAAATTGTTTATTATATGGATATAACATGCCCATATTGTCAATATAATTGTGTTATTCTTATACGTTGCTATAATCACTGAGTTATGTATAGTAGTTCGATGAAGACGTAAATGCCGCAAAGCTAATAGCATAGTCAGTTCGAGAAAAAAAAACTGAGTTATGTAAGTGCAAATGCGGTAAATAAAACAAAATGGCCGCCAAATTGACCAAAATGATAATATAATTCAAATTACATACATTTATTCTTGGAGTCCAGTACAGCGCACGTCTCACGCGCTTGTTTACAGTAAACAAATTATTTTTGATCAATTTCACACGAACGAATGCATAGGTAACAGTTCATCACTACATAGTGTAAAACAAAGTCCTCTGATCTGTCTGTTTATCTGTTCGCAATAAAGTCAAAAACTACAGAACGGATTTTCATGCCGTTTTCACCAGTAGGTAGAACGGTTCATGGGGAAGGTTTATTTATAATTTGTCAAGGTTTTCTTTTTATTATCAGGGCGGGATAACGTCTGCCGAGCCCACTACCTTAAAATAAAATAGCTCATTAGTTAGTTGTCTGCCAGTGAAAGTCCCGTGAAAATTAATTCAAGCATTTCGGATATTCCACTGCGGCTGAAAAAAACCTAAATTACTTTTTATGAGGTCTGCAATCTACCAGTGAATATCCCGTGAAAATCGGTCCAACCATTTTGGAAATAGCAATGCGGACGAAGCCGCGGACAAATAAAATAGAATATGTCAACCGCTATAATTTCGGCTTTCTGGCAATAAAAGTAAAATTCCCGTTAAAATAGGTCCAGCCGTTTTGGAGATTACCCGGAACAAACAAAGAAACAGAGAAAATATAATAATCTAAAAATATAGACAAAGTATAAAAAAAATTTTTTTTTGGTCATTTGTAGCCATATCCATTCATCAAAAAGTTGTTATTTTAATTATACATACACAAACTTTATTTTTATAATACGTAATAGAGAACAAATAAAAAATTGGAAATAAAAGTAGGTAGTATAAACTTTTTGCATAGGAGAACAAAATAAACTTTGATAATGTTTGCGATAGAAACTTACCACGTTACCATGGCAACGTATATAACACTAACGCTAACTAAATCTCTCGAAAGGAAAAAAGTGCCCGATTTTGAAACATTTTTCATTGGTGCTCTGTTTCTATTAGTCTTCGCGTGATGATATATAGCCTAAAGCCTTCCTCGATAAATGAGCTATCTAAAACAGAAGGGTTTTCTCAAATCGGACTGGTAGTTCCTGAGATCATAGCGTTCAACCAAACAAACAAACAAACTCTTCAGCTTTATAATATTAGTATAGATTGAAAAAATACTGAAACCGTGATCCAGAACAGACACTGGTTCCATCTACTTTTAATATTAAAACACTAAATATAATACTGACGTGAATGTAACGTCAGGTGATCGGTACGTTCTTATGTCAGTTTCAAAACAAACGATTCATTCAACAAAATCGTTCTTCAATTCAAAGTCGACCCACGTATTGGAGCTATATAACACAGAAGACTTTTATAAAAACCGACACACGATATGAATTTCAATATAAATCAGTCGCCATGCCCGGAATAATATATTGGGGAACGCTCGTTAGTAAAGCGTGAAACCTAGCAAAAATTGGCACGAAGTCAGACGACTACTTTTTCTTCAATTAGCATCGCACTAGCATTTGCCAGTGTCAGAGATTTATTTTCGTATGAGTTATATGGAATTTAATTTGACATGGTTCCTATCTCACTTACCTTTTTGTTTTTTTATGGCATGATTAATTGATATAATAACTATTTTCCATGTGCAACCGCTGCTGGATATACACTGTCTGATTCCAAATCATAACAAACCAAAAGGAAGTAATATCTTTTTATAATCGTATACTTGTCAACAGCAACTTCTCTTGAATGATAGATATAATCTATACTAATATTATAAAGAGGTAAAGTTCGTGAGGTTGTAGGGGGTAATATCTAGATCTACCGGTCCGATTTGAAAAATTCTTTCTTTGTTAGATAGCTCATTTATCGAGGAAGGTTATAGGCTATATATCATGACGCTAAAACCAATAGGAGCGGAGCACCAATCAAGAATGTTTCAAAATCGGGTTTTTTCCCTTTTGAGAGCATCCGCTGCGTGTTAGAGTTAGCCCAAAGTAACTATTCAACGCGGAAGAAGTCTTGGGCAGATGCTAGTATAATATAATCCACAATTACTAAAATTAATATTTACACTAATATGTGACTAAGAAATATATAAGTTCAATCCGGAATATCATACATAAAAACATAATCATTGTGTTTATTCTTTATGTTTGAAATTCTAATCGGCAACCTAATTGTGTGACAAAAAGTGGTGGGGGTGGACACTATATCAAGTAGAGTGGTGAAAACACTAGTTCTAGTCCAATCACCGAAGTCAAGCAACGTCGAGGGCGGTATATACTAACATGAGTGATCGCCTAAAATTACCGCGTGACGTTGACTTTTGTTGTATTTTTTTAATTAAAATGTTTTCCTGCAATACAAAAGTATGAATTCTATCGTGTGACTGCCTATTTGTTTCTTTAACCTATTTTCATACATATGTAGTCGTTTTTGTGGGCCATTTTAAATTAGTGTCATACCAACATTGTAATGAAATCCTGCATAAGGCGCACTAAAAATTTTCGGAACTGGTCACTTATATTAAAAATATTTAGAGACTAAAAACCTTGACAAATTATATACCTAAACTTTTCTCATGAATCACTTTATCTACTAGTGAAAACCGCCTGAAAATCCGTTCAGTAGTTTTTGAGTTTATCGTGAACAGACAGACGGACATGGCAGAGGACTTTGTTTTATAACGTGTATTTGTCACTTGTTTTTACATTTTGGCGCTATTTTAAATATTGCGTGTACCTATGGTACCATGAATTTAACATGTGAAATTTTTCGTATGGTTTTAAGTGTAGTTTGACGCCTCAGCAGAGAGTTGCTCAAGCTCAAACTGCTTTTGGCAATGGGGCACCATTGAAGGTGGTGGAACCACGCTGAAGCTTTTACTGGTTTCAGCATGAATGGATCGGCTCGCTCGGGGTAGTACCACCCTCTAACGGAAAATCGACGTGAAGTAACAGTGCTCGCATTGTTGCGTTTCGTTCGGTCAGTGAGAGCGCCGGATACCCACCTCGCCTCCCCTTCCGCACTCCTTCCCTCCCCCTCGCACAAACATAGGCTGGCAATGCCCTTGCGACTCCCCTGGTGTTCCCCTGGTGACCAACATGTTCGTTTGCCTCCTATGATATATAAAAAAATGCAAGTCGACTATTTATAGCTGTGTTCGCGCCACATAGTCTATATAAATAAATTTGAACGTCCTTACGGTGAGTCTACGTGCACCACGGACGGCGACAGAATACTATGACCCGTATTAATAATTAGTAAGAAGTAGTTTTTTAGGTAGGTTTTACAATAAAGTCCCAAAATATGTTACCGATTTGCCGGACTGTAAGTTTAAACGCCACATCAAGCGGGTTTTAGTGTCAAAAGGCTATTATAGAGTGGATCAATATGTGGACGATAGTGATGTCTGGAATTGACTCCTCTCTGTGCATCCACTAAAAACGATTGTATGATATATTGGAAATATATATGTTAAAAATATGTACCCGATCGAGTTTCTTGCCGATTCTTCTCGATGACCGGGTTGCTTTTCGGACTGGTGGTAATTTTGACATTCATAAGTGGCCTTCTTAGGGTCTAAACTGAATAAAGTATTTTTGATTTGATTTTGATTTGATTTGATTAATATAATGTAATAATCCAAGGCCGCATAATTAGTGCTAGAAGGCGCTGTCTGTAAATACGTGGTGATCATAATGTATCCCGGGTTTCATGGTTACGAACTAAGTTCAGCGTTAACAAGCCGGTTTGCGGAATTTGAGAATTCTTGTACAGTAGAGTAGATAGTGCTTATAAAAACATAAGGCATTTGTTTTAAAATTACAATGAACTTACATTTTTAAACTAGACAGACATTTGCCTAACAGTAAGGTATTTCCTGATACTAGTTGATGATAAGACACAACTTCTAAGCCTTGTTTACACCTTTACTTACAACGACATCAAACCAAATTCTCATAAAGAAACCTACAAGACTAATAGGCATAGTAAAATACTCGCAAAGACGATTTTGCGAATCTATAAATTAAATTCTTAATCAGCATAAATATATCCGTTTCAAATTCCAGGAATTCCTTAACAGTAGACCCTTCTTTAGATTTATTACGGTCACTTCAATTATTTTCTCCTGGGGAAAGTTTCATGTTTAACTTGTAATCTCCAATAAAAACGCGCTCGCTTTACAGTTAGGTACCTACATATTATATCAGTCAGTTTAACAATTCAACTTCCGTCCCATGATTAGGGATTTGAAACGATCAGTCGAATATTTATACTGTTGGAACAATGCAATCAACTCGAATTATCAGAACTATTCGAATATATATATATATATATATATATATATATATATATTAATGAAATTTGTATCTTATCTTTGAAACTCTGATCTGCTTGAAAACACAGGTTCTCGTCCGATCACCGAAGTTAATCAACGTCGAGTGCAGTTAGTACTTGGATGGGTGACTGCCTGTAAACACCGCGGTACGTTGGCTTTTTGTTGTATTATTTTTATTTTAAATGTTTGCCTTTAATACATAACTTTCACATCTATTGTGTGTTTATGTGACAGATCCTGCTTTTTTTTAATTAGAGATCGCTGTTAGCTTGAAATGTCTTCAGGAAGAAAGAAGGAGCTGTGAAAGAGACACCGTCTATGCTTAGTCGGGCTTTTTCTATCACCTTCTTACGTAATTACTACTCTAAATATGAAAATCTATTATCAGCTGCAAAATTAAAAATACTTTATTTAATTTAGGCCCTGAGGAAGTGCTTATAAACGTTAAAGCCACCACCAGTTAGGAAGACAACCCAGTCATCGAGAAGAATCGGCAAGAAACTCGATCTGGTTTATCTTTTCATGATACATATTTTTACAAACATAGATAGTTACATTCGTTTTGATGGATGCACAAAGAAGGACTCTATTTCCAGACGTCACTATCGTTCATATATTGATCCACCCTATAATAGTCTTGAGACATTAAAACATACTTGACATGGTGCTTGAATTCACTATCCGACAAACTGGTATTGTGCTTGCTACCAGGACACACCTATAGCCAGGCAGACATAGCCAAATCCCTACCATTATGGTATGGATTCATCATGACTTTTTCCTTCGAAAGTACTCGTACCTATATCATCCGAACACATTATCAAGTGAGCCATCATGGTACATCATCATTAAACATCAGAGAAGGTTGGGGTTAAAGGTTCTAAAGAGTATAAAAAAGGAAAATAAATGTACCAGTATAAAATAATTGAGCGCTACTGGCAACCCCGTCTTGCAGAAAGTTACTACCTGCGCATTTTTAATCAAAGTTTGCTCCTGTACTAAGTCTACTTGAATTATTACAGCAAAGTTATAAGGCCATATCGACGGAAATTCGACCATTTTTATTCGAAACCAAAAGTTTAGAATAATCCATATACATTTACAAATACGTACTTATGTTTTGGGAAATATTTTTTACTAATTTTCAAAATTGACATATATTATAGAGGACACTGATCACGAAAATAACATTAAAAGAAGATTTCATGTCTGTCTGTTACTACGCATGGGTTTAATTGGAAACGACTCCACAATTGTTCATAGTCTTGTGCAGGGAAAGAATAATATTAATAGCCTATAAGAATTTTTTGTATTACCTTTAAAGTCGTAAAAAATATATCTTATTTTCTTCTATCCGTGTATATCTGACTGAACTCCTCCTAATCGGCTGGACAGATTTAAATGAAATCTTTTGTGTGTTCAAGTGGATTCAAGTATGGTTAATATTCTCATTTGGACACGGTAGGTGGAGCTGCGGTTGACTTTTACGATTTTTTTTATCCAGGCAGGATAACCTCCGCTGGGCCCGGTGGTATTATATAATTTTCTTTTTAACGGATGAAACGAAATTTGTATATAAAGAACAAGAAACTTCTTTCGTTTTTGTATAGCGTTCTCTTTATCGTATAGCGCAATGATTACGATAGATAAAGTTTCGATATGAAATCGAAATCAATTGACTATCTCTGTCTTCTTTCTAACGTAGCAAATCAGAAACCAAGTACTATACTCCGTAGTAAATGAGTGTAAAACCGATAGGTAATTGAAAATAAATTAAAAGAGTGCGAGGACAAAGTTAATCTATACATATAAATCAAATTGACGTGTCTGTTTGTAATACCAAAATAACAACTTTGTACTAAATGAATATGAAAATATATATGAAACTTTAACAAAAAAAAAACAACTCTTTTTTGTGTCTGTGACTTTGGTCTGATTTCGATTTCATCAATTAATTAATTGTTAGAACAATTTTAACGGGAGTTTTACTTGGGGATAACTGATATTGTAAGTATTAATTTAGGCTATTACTCTTTTAGACTAGCTGTTAGCTAATTTATTTAGCTGTTTTGTTCAACGTAACCGTGCACGTGGAGTACGTGCAGTACTGGTCCCCGATTTCATAGTTTATATTTGGGCGGAACCCATTTATTTTATTCAGGCAACAATTTTGTATGTATATTAACATTTATATATATATATAAGAAAGGAATAGTGTTCCACGGAAATATAATAAACTTAAGAAGCTGTGTTCAGCCCCAAGCGTGCCCTCCGTAGACTTTTATAATGAAGAAAAATTTCTTCGCTTGCTACAACAACCAATATTAGCCTCAAAATGTAAGACCTAAACTAAGTACTAATATAATAAAAGTATTAATATAAAAACCTTCAATCTATAAAGCGAAAAACTCATCATTCCAATTAAAATAACATCATGTTAGCCTATATAAATCAACTCCGAAAACTTGTTAACCGTCGCTACACGCTTTATGGTCGTAATTCTGTTAGTTTAGGCCCCAAAAGCCAAGTTAATCCAGGCTTTAGACGATATAAAACCGTCTATAGCCTAACAGAGCGGGTCGAATGCCAAAAAATTCGAAAACATTTTTAATTTGTCTCGTTCCGTTACGTTTCATATACATTATTTTACATTCGTATATGATATTAGCAACCATCTAGGTCAAATTCATTTAAGTAAAATTACAGTACAAAACTTATTAACGACTAGCTGTGCCCGCGAATTCGTCCGGTTGAAACCTTATGTAAAAAAAGCAGCGATTAATAAAGTCACCTGAACGTATTAAGTCCATTTACTTATCTACTTTTCTCACATACTTAAGTCGCGTCGTCATTAAAAGTACAATAACTTTCGACAGACCAAACCGATTTCAATTAAACAAAGACTAAATTTTCCTGAAGAGGTTTTATTATGAACGCGATATTTTACCAGTCACGCGTGTTCATACAATCAGACAAACATTTCTAAAAACAATTGAAATGTGTTTTATTACTTATTCCATGAAACCTGCAACAATTATTTTCACAAAAATGTAAAAGCAACATTAGATTAACTTCTTATTATTCGTATAGATAAAATATAGGCCAACCCCACCCAACGATAAATTATAGCAAAGCAGAAAAATAACATTTTGTTATAATGTGTTCAAGATCTGACGGATTGTTTTGACGAAGGTATCCGTCATAGAAGACATAGACGGTTACATAAATTAAAAAAATAAAATAGCATCACGCAGTGAACCTTAAGAGCAGGGCGAATATCATAAAAAGTGTAAGTTCAAAACTACATTAAGAGACTTCGAATCCCTCCTGCACTAATTGGACGGCCGTGTGACTCAGCGCGGGTCAATAGAAACCAAGAGCGGATCGGTCCGCCCGACTAGAACCGAGTATTACCGATACAGGCCGATCTGTAAAGGTCTACGTTAGTAAGATCGGCTCCCTTTACACAACACTTGCGGTTTATACTTATTCACCTGTGAAATATTTTAATCAATTTTAACTCCTAATCTTAATGCCACATATCAAGGATCGAAGAATCCAAGCGTCTCTTTGATTGTTGCCGTTACTAATATTTCGGGACTTTTCGATTATCTCATTACTACTTGTAGATTTCCTTAATTCAGGTGGAAATGTAAAGTAGCATACAATTAATTACTTATGATGGATTTGCGCAAAATAACACTTTGGGCGATCAAAACAAAAAAATCAGTAGATATAATTTGATGAAATCATTTGTATTTAAAAATAATAACGGAAGATAATTTACACACGTTTTTAAAGAAAATTTATTCAGGTTGTTTAATTAAATTCGTAAATATTAAGAAAAAAATATATAAATAAAAACTCACGAAGCCGGTATTCCACCGATGAATACATCAGAGTTTGTAGGAAATTTTCCAAAGATAAACTCCTTGCCTCTTGATATCTTGGTTTGTGTGGCACCGTCCACTGTAAGAGACGTATGCTCGTCCCTTCTTGCCACCTGATAGTAAATAAACACCAACATCCATTAGTAAACAGGTATAATAAAAATATTTTTAATTTAAATTTAAAAAATTAAAGAAAATATTTTTCATTTCATAGCAAACTCGTGTTTGATCGCGGCGTCGCTCGCTCTATTATAGATTTGACCTACGCTCCGAAACAGTTCTTCTTTATAAAAAGTACCTTATGTCCTTCTCGGTATCTCTGACAACATGTATGCAAAGTATTAGATGATGGATTGAGTAGTAGTTAAGGCATGAAAATGTAATAAACAAACTCACATTCACAGTTATAATATTAGTTAGGATATATGGCAGTGATACGTGAAACATTTTATGCACTACTACTCACTACAAGAAAAAATATTGGTTGTCTGTAAAGTCGATTTATGGACGATAATTTTACGTGATAAAGTCATAACAAAACATTGATAGAAGATTGCATACTTTTATGAATTGAATTGAATTATTCTATATATGGATAGATGCGTCACAAGCCGAAGGCTTAGGCCGAACGCGCCTCTCTATTGCTAGTTCCGCGCTCTCGCTTGCACACTCGGCACAGGCGGGACGTGACAATGAGTCATACTTTGCAGTGCGTGCAATCAGAGTTCATCGATTTATAAGACGTTATCACGTAAAAAACTCCTAAGGGTTTGAAATAAGTTTATAATCGACCGTTCTCTGTTTTTATACAATATTTTAGAAGACCCTTTTCAAGCTTTCATCCTTCTTGCGATCCCTCAGCATCGATTGATTTAAATAAAGTTACAGATTTTATAAATATCATCCGTTTACGAGTGAACTTTGAGGCTTTGTGGGGTATAAAAATATAGATCACTAGCTAGACTTACCTGAACTTTATGCCAATGTCCATCGTTGAGATTATTCCCAACAGTTATAATTTGCGCTCCGCCCCCCAAATTGTATCTCAAACGCAGCGCACCGTTCACCAACTTCAGTTCAAAAAAATCATAAGCTGCGCCGTCATCCGTATACAAAAGCAGACCGTTCGGTTGGTCCGTCTTGAATTCAAGCTCGAGAGTACCGTTCACACCGGCGTTCCATTTGCGGAATTGCGAATAGGAGTTCTGTTTGTCCAGGACAAAGGCGGAATTCCTGTTGAAAGAGAGAGAGAGGAGGCAGAATAGTAGGTAGCGCATCTTGGCGACGTCGTCTGAAGGCATGGCGGGTACACGTCACCAAGTGCCTTCTATCCTACACCGTTTGCGTTTCATTTCTTGCTGATCTGCAACAAAGGAAACAATAATTAATAAAACAAATCTCAATATAAACAAATATAGAACTCCTTATTAGTATTTAAGTTATTTTAGAGTGTAAGAGACCCACTGAAAGTAAGAAAGAAAATATATTCGGTTTAGCAAATAAATGAACAATACACATACAATACAACAAAATACAATAGCGACAAAGATAGAGTTAGAAAGATATGTATAACATAAAATAAATAAAATTAAGTGTTAGAAGATTTTAAAATTATGCCATAGTATTGCTACAATAGCGCACAATTCAGCACATTTGCCAGATTTGCAAGCGACACCAGAGCTGATTTTCAGTTGTAGCCAAGTGAGTTTATTAAACACTATGATACTACACTAAAAACCACTATAAATGTGAAGTTTATATTATATAGATGTATGGCCATAGGCCTCTCGCCGAAGGTAGGTATGGGCATAATCACCACACTAGCCCACGGCGTATTGCCGATTTCAAACTCATAGATGGCTACAGTTCTATACTATCCAAAAACGGTTACCATTGTAGTATACCAATATTTATTAGGTTCAGGTCTCTTCACGATGCTTTCCTTACCAATTTAAATGAGTAAATATACGTGAATTCTCAAAAATTCTTTGGTCCATTCAAGGTACATTCGGGATTCAGACCTGCGGACAACGAAATGACATCCCACCGGACAAACCACTCGACCACTACGACTATTATATTCAGCCAATAAACCCCCAAAGATCGCCACAACGACCAATCTCACTGTCGTGATATCTAGCGGATTCCCTAAACCTTTACTATGCCATGAATCCATCCTACGTCTTGGTTCACTCTCGAACTTCGAAACTTCTTCAATCAGGTTTGTTTACACACTTGGCGCTTGACCACAATACCATCTGATGTTAAATAACGGTGTGGTCTAAAATGGTAAACACACTACAACTGGACTGGTTCTCAAGTGCTGCTACCAGATCACACCTGCCATTGTCTAAGTAATGTATTCCACCCATTGCCTCTTAACTCTAACAATTCTAATAAATAATTTAAAGACCTTATTATATTAACTAAGCTGATGATCCATATAATACATTTTGAAATATTACTCAATATAAAAAAACTGCCTTAAGAGGTCCTTAAGCTTGATTGTTACGGTAATATTCCAACTCGTTAGTATCTAAAATATACCATAATAGGTTACGAACGATATAGTTATTTCATTCTAATATGAACCCGAATAATAAATTACTTATAACGAGTGCTCTTCCGGTGGTCGCACTTCGACCATAGAGAAAAAAAAACTTTTTCCAATTTTTCCAAACACTAAAGCTCATCAATAGCTACAAAAAAAAACAATGAAGAAAATCGTCTAAGAAACAGAGGAGAGAGATGTTGTTAATTGTTTCCCCAGAGCCTATTTGTATATAGACTAGCAGTGCCCGCGACTTCGCCCACATGAAGCCTAATGTACAAAACAGTGAATAATAAAGTCACCTAAATGTATTACGTCTAATTACTATCTACTTTTCTCTCGTAATTAAGTCGCGTTGTCATTAAAATTACAATAACTTTTGATAGACCAAACCGATGTTAATGAAACAAAGACTCAAGTTACTGGAAGATATGCTGCATGATTTTCTTGACAAGATTTTATCGTGAACGCAGTAATTTAGCAGTGATGCGTGTTCAAACAGACAGACAGATATTTCTAAAAATGATTGAAATGTATTTTATTACTTAGTCTAAGACATCTACAACAAGTTTTTTTAAGTCTAACACTTTAGATTCACATTCTTATTATATGTGTAGATAAATATGTTATATTGTTTCTCCTATTGGCTCGAGTTTAAAAGATCGCATATTACAAAAGTAAACATGACCAAATGTGAGAAATAAATGTTTCTCGAGAACACGAACGGCTATCTAGTGCAGGTAAAAGCCACTCGTATATTACAAAAGAACTGCAGCAGCTGAAGGAAAAAACTAGGCCGTCGGTAAACTTGATGTAGGTAGAATCTATTCCACGCCAATGGATGTGACATTATCTATACTTCGACTACAAAATATATTTATGTTGCGCATAACTTTAAATCTTCTAAGATATTAATCTTAGAATTATGAATCTTAGAATATAAATAATATGGTGAGAAACGGAAATTTTAATCTTTTTTTAATTTATTTTATTTTTAGGGGCTTTTATTCTACAGAACATATCAGCCCCATTGTTTCCCAATCTTTCTAGCTCCATCATGAGAGTCGCTGATGAGATATCATTACCAAATCATACAGCATTTATCTTCACCCGAACAGGGTTCAGGCAAGACTGTGTGACGAATACCAATGTTCTGGCAACTACTTCTCATACTACTCATCAATGACTCTCTTTCGATGTTGTTCTTGGTACACTACATCATCAAGTGATGCACATCATTAATTTTTCTACATTCATCGAAGTTGGGAGATTCCACTTTCCTTATTAAGTATGCAAAACCTCTTGATGGATAGTGCCCCGAACAAAATTTTAATCTGTATTAGATGATATAATAGGTGGTAGAGCCACGCTGAAACTATTACTGGTTTCAGCATAAATGGGTCGGCTCGCCCGGGGTAGTACCACCCTCTCACAGAAAACCGACGTGAAGTAACAGTGCTTGCATTGTTGTGTTTCGTTCGGTCAGTGAGAGCGCCGGAGACCCACCTCCCCTCCCCTTCCACTTTCCTCTTCCCTTCCTCCCCCCCCCCCCTCCCTACACAGGCTGGCAACGCACTTGCGACTCCCCTGGTGTTGCAAGTGTCTATGGACGGTGGTGATCACTTACATCAGGTGACCCACCTGTTCGTTTGCCTCCTATGATATAAAAAAAAAAAAAAATTAAATGAATAGGAATTAATCCTATATTCAAATCAAATCAAAAATACTTTATTCAGTTTAGGCCCTAATAAGGCGCTGATGAACGTCAAAACTACCACCGGTTCGAAAAAACCACCCAGTCATCGAGAAGAACCGGCAAGAAACTCGATCGGGTACATCTTTTTAAAATATATATATTTCGAATACATTATACGTTACAATATCTTTTTTATTGGATGCACAGACAGGAGTCAATTCCAGACGTCACCATCGTTCACGTATTGATCCACTCTATAATATCCTTTCGACATTAAAACCCGCTTGACATGGCGCTTAAATTTACAGTCCGGCAAATCGGTAATATGTTTTGGGACTTTATTGTGAAACCTAACACTATTACCTAAGAAACTATTACTGGTTTTGCTAAGTCTGAAACATGGGACGACCAGTTTGTTACAGTCTCTAGTATTTAGATCATGCCGGTCCTTTACAAAATGCAGGTTTTCAAAGTTTTTACGCACATACATTAAATTATCAAGAATGTATTGGGAAGGTAGAGTTAGAATACCGAATATTATAACTAGAGTTATAATACCATTGCATCCCAAATGACAGACTATTTTTCAATATCTGTAAGATATAAAGAGTTAACAATGATCGTCGTACGATTCCCAACCAATCTATCGGCAATACTTTTTGTAATTTAAATAAAAATACTCAAAGATGTTACAGAAACCAATTATTTAATGCAGATTACATGACATATCCTCTCTAACAACTTTGTTACTATGGTAACCTAATGTGCCATCTCTTAAGAACAACAAAGACGCTTCTACAGGAGTTTTTGGAGGGATTTTGGTCTGTCATGTAGTGGATTTTATATTTTATTCATTATCCTGTGTTATTTGACTCTATATTTTGTAAAATTGGTGATGTTTTACGTAATATAGTTCGGTTATTGCGCATAAGTGAAGCGAATAGAAAATAATACCACGGACCATGAATTCTGAGATGCCACAAAAACTCCCTGGAAAGTTTTATCAAGAGAGCCACCATCTTGTTGGAACATTGAAATTATTCACACGACACTTATTGTGTAAAATATGCTGTAATCTTCATTGAAATAAAACATTGACACTGGCAAGTGCTTCTGCGGAGCCAAAACAAGAAAAAGAAGAAGAATACGCTTCTATAATTGTTCTTGTGATATAGACATAAACCATCGTTTATGTTTCTATAGGCCTGTTTAGGATAAGTCCGTAGTACAATATACTGATGTATATCAAAGATTAGCCAGCGTTAGCAACGCGAGACAGCTTAAACGCCTAACAAAATATTTAAAACTTGATTACAATACATGTTCGGTACTCTCTATTAATATAATATGCATCGCTCCTTTAATTATGAAAAGAAGTAACTCAAAATTCAAGTTTTTCGAGTTTTCATCAGAAAGTAAATTAATGTTACGAGAAGAATACCTCAACTCAACAGCCACTTTAATATGATCAAAACTACGAAAATACACGACTGTTGTTCTCTTTTTGATTAAAGCATGTGAAAAACATAGTCTCCAAAGATAGTTAATAAAATGAAATAAGTCGATGTTTTTATAAAAAGTGATTATTATATATTTACATTAATTTAATTTAAAAATTCATTACTTCAGATTATACCAATGTATTTAAAAAAATGTACGTAGTCTTTTTCGGAGACTTTGCGACTTAATTTAGTTTTATGCTAATTAACATAGTGCATTATGGCGTTATTCCGTTTGCATTAAAATTATTTTATACAATATTTTGTAAAAAAAATTAATAGACTACAAAACTTTTTTTAAAGTACCTATTTACACGTCTTTCTGCTACAAATGGTGATATTTTCTGCAACGACCACACAGCAATAAAATTACATTACTTATCCCTGCTTTAAAATGCTTCATTTATGTTTCAGACATTTTTTTTTAATAAAGTGATACATACATTCCGTAATAAATTCTATAAACATTACTGAAAACAGCATCAAAACCCACTGTACCAGTATATAAAAAACAAGGGAATACTCATTTAGACGCGAATAGCGGTTTTGTTGTATACAACTCATTGATCTTCCTTGTTTTTACTTAAAATCCGAATCTGAGGTTATTTGTTTGTTTCGCTTACACATCTTAACTACTTAACCAATCATTACGAAATTTTTCATACATATTACTAGGGGTACAAAAAAGACACAACGTACCTTCCATCCAGAGGAAGGTACTGATCCCAAGGAGTAGGTCAAATCTATATTCAGGTGCTGACCGGGCACGGATGCTTCGGCTGGTACCTGCACCGGATAGCGCGCAGGGAGCCCACCGCCGCATGTCACGAGTGCGGCGCTGAGACGGACACCGCGTAGCACACTCTCTCTGAGAGGAAGTCATCTCGCAGAAGGAGGCGGCGGAGAGGGCCCGCGAGGAAGATCCGCAAAGTGGCCCTCTCCGCCAAAGGAGAGCAGGAAGGAGGGGGAGGCGGAACGCTCAACCCCTCCCATAACCGAGCCGAGCCTGAGGAGATGGGTCGGGGGACCCATCTCCTCACTGCGCAGGTGAGGCTGACGAGGGGAGACGACTGGTCGTGTACCCAGTAGTCTCTCTATAGTAGGACGAAGCCTGGCGTTCACTCGCCAGGCTGCCGCAGGGGCGGTTTCTCAGGAAGACAGCAGGTTCGATCCCTGGCCGCCCCTACCATACGGCGGACGGTACACCGTGGGGTTTTAGTCCGTGCGAGTCGGACATAACCCACTCTCTCCCCCGAGAGGGTGGCGTATCCATAAAGGATTTCCCCACGTAAATAAAAAAAAAAAAGGTCAAATCTATATTATCGCGAGTAAAACCGCGAGCATAATCTAGTAAATGATAAACAAAGCATGACTCCTATTACAGTGATCATCAACATCATTATCCTGTAAGAAACCAACTGCAGAGTCATACGCCTCTCCCTGAAGGAATATATGGGCAAATAACCACGCCAGCCCACGCCGTATTAGCGATTTCAAATTCTGAGATATCCACAGTTCTATGTTTTCCTACTTACAGTAGTACACCAACAACATTACACAGGTTGAGGTTTCCTCACGATGTTTTCCTTCACCGTCAGCCGATAGTGTTACTAATTTCAATTAGTAAATATTACGCGAATTCCGAAAAATTCGTTGTTACATGCCGGGGTCCGAAACTGCGTCCATCAGAATGATATATAAATTCTTTGACGCGACGTTCAAACGCGTATAAATTGAACCATCGCCACCTATTACTACAATAACAAGAGAATCGATAAAGTCCAAAACTTTCTCAAGAGACAGACTTCTCAAGAGAAAAGGGGTAGTTTGTAAATTACCTCGTAACAGAGAACTTGTTCCACGCATCCACACGTGACCACAGCACTGTAAAAGCCGATTGAAACGTTTAGCAAAATTAATGCGTATTTAATCTGGCTTGAACACTTACAAACCCTTTACAGTCATTCAGTAAAAATGATTTTGCAAGAATAACCGCATAAATATTAGCCGCATCCTCTCATTAGTACGTTAAAGTGTACTTTCCAGTCGGAAAGCGCCCAGTCATCGCGTAACAGGCTGCTAACGGAAACTTGGCACGGTCCCTCGTTTTGAACAGGTACTGAGTTTTTTCAACATCGTCTGCCTATCGCTGACCCCCCTTAAACTTATGATTTGTTGCCCGCGAGCGGTGTTAATTATTCCGGGGACGTCTTTTTGGGAATTTTGTACCTTTACGTGATAAGTTTCGTAACTTTATTTTAGTTATCGCACGAATCCTATAATTATTACAAACGAGAAAGCTTATGCAAATGGATGGATATTTCTTACTCTTTTACGCAAAAACTACTAGACGGATTTTGATGAAATTTACAGTAATATAACTTTACGTCACTATAAAAACTAGTATACAACATATTATAAAACGAGGTCCCCTACCGCGTCTGTCTGTCTGTCTGTTCGCGATAAACTCAAAAACTACTGAACGGATTTTCATTTTCACTTTCATTGCGGTTTTTACCAGTGGATAAAGTGATTCCTGAGGAACGTTTTGGTATATAATTTGTCAAGGGTTTTTTTTTTATAATCAGGACGGGACAGCGGCTGCCGGGTCCGCTAGTAAATTATATAAAATATTATTTAAATTGACCATTATTGACTAAGTTAATTAAGTTTGAAAATTTTCTACGTTCTTAGTGCTATTTTTGTATACGCTGCTTAAACCGTTACAGTTTCAGGAAGATAACATATATTTAGATTAAATACTAAGGCAAACGGTGTCGCTGGCAGCTGCTAATATTATAAATAAGAAAGTAGCTGCCTGTCGATTTGTTTATTAATTTTCCACTGCTAAGCCGATCGCAATGATTTGATATGAAAGGAATCCTGTTTATAAAAATATTTCATAAAATAACACAGTAAAGCCGACGGACATCAACTACTTTTCTATATAGATATTGGGAATTATATATTCTATTACTTGACAAAAAATCTGTTAAATCAAACATTTGTTATGAAATATCAATAGACCATTAAAAACTCATTTGCCATTTAATGCTAGGTGCTTGTATATTCGGTAATATTGCATTTACGAATGGTATATTGCCCCTGCATTTTGATAATTGTTCTCAAAAGTGGGTCTTATAAATAATCTTACCTAGACCCAGAGTTTTTAGCGTTTATTTGTAAGTATGTGAAAACAATATGCAAAGTACATGAAATATATAAGAAATTATATGTAATAAACAAGAAAAAATATATAAAAAACCAGTTAAATCTCAAATGAATCTTTGACATAAACATTTCAAATATAAGTACACGTTTTTATATAAAAAAAAACTTTTGTATATTCTTTCAGAAATATGAACACTGAAATTAAAGTAACGTATAATTAAAGTAAACTAAACGAAACAATTTCAATTTCTTAAAAGTAATTTGTAATTTCTAGGTAGCTTGGTTACTTCGGTACCACCGTAATTATTATAGGACTTGTTAAGTAAAGCTATGTATATTTAATAAATCAAATCACCTACACCATAATTTACGTCAGCAAGAAAAATACTATATGAACATAATACATATTTCGTTGTTATTTATTCATAGGTTATTACGAAAATATTCTATGTTCTGATATAGAAACATAACTTTTGCAAAAACTAAACGCAACTTTGACAGTTTGACTATTATGAAGTTAATCTGTTGCATATCTTAAATGTCAATGTCAGTGTCAATACTAGAACGTAAGTACGCGTTAGTAAACTCATTCGAAAATAAAATAATTAACATTGTTTCCAAAAATGTGCAAACTACGAAAGTACGTTGTTAAAAATGAATTCAAACATTATATACCCGAAAGAACAGACTTCGAAATAGTACAGGAAACTATACCGCCCTTGAAAACCGACGAGTTTCTTGTCAAGACCGAGTACATAAGCGTCGATCCCTATATGAGATCGTTCGCCGACGACTGCACAGTGCCTTACGATCAATTCGGCTTTCAAGTCGGCAAGGTAATCAATACTAAGAACTCTGACTATCCTATAAATACGTACGTTGTCTCACATGCCGGGTGGCGCGATTACGCGATTCTAAACGGCGAACAAGATGACATATTCGATATTAGCCCGTACAAACCGCAAATTGGGAATTTGCGTATCTCCCACGCTATCGGCGCTTTAGGAATGCCCGGCGTGACGGCTTATTTGGGCCTAACGGAGATATGCGACCCGAAAAAAGGTGAAATCGTTTGCATAACGAGCGCGGCAGGTGCCGTCGGGTCATTAGTGGGGCAGATAGCAAAAATAAAGGGTTGCACGGTCGTAGGCCTCACAGGATCCGATCACAAAGTGCAGATCCTACTACAAGAACTAGGTTTCGACCATGCTTTTAATTATAAAAAATGCGATACAAAAAAAGTTCTATCTTCGACTGTGAAAGGAATCGATTGTTTTTTCGATAATGTCGGTGGTTGTTTATCCGATGCGGTCTTGGAATGCATGAACGAATACGGGCGTATCGCGATCTGTGGATCCATTAGCACTTACGGTAAAACCAGTTCGCAACGGAAGAAATTAAAACCTCCTGTTTCAGTGAAAGTCGAATCGTTCAGCTTCACGCAGTGGAATCAGACGAAGCGTTGTGAAGCGTCGAACCAAATGCGAGAATGGATGGAAAAAGGCCTTGTCAAAGCCAAAGAGACCGTAGCGAACGGTTTTCAAGAGCTGCCGGATACGCTCGCGGCTATGTTGAGAGGAGAGTACGTTGGGAAGGCCGTCGTTAAAATCTGATACTTATTCCGTTTGTTTAAGAGTCTCTATCGCTCTTCACTCTGTGTTGTTTTAATAAAAATAAGGCAATAAGAATATTTAAGGGCTACATTATTTATTTGCTTTGAGCGTTCCTTCCGTGTTACGTTTCAATCAAGTGTTGCCCTGTCTTTGATTTATTGAAATGGTATTGTTTTATTTACATTTATAAGGAAACGAAATAAATTGAAACTGCACTATGCAATCCCCAAATTACATTTTAAATTCATTTATTAATAGCTGATGTCCACGATTTCGAGAAAATGATTTTATTTCCTGGAAACTACGTATTTTATCCGAAGGAAATTGTCTGAACGATTTTTAAATTTATACTAGTAATTTGTTAATTACCAATTTTTAGTTGCTTTTGTTAACTTTTATCATGACAACTTGCAAAAAAGCTTAATGATATAACTTAGATAATATTCAGAAAAATACTGCCCAACTTCAAAGTTATGATATTTTCCTTCATTGAAATCTCAGCCTCAATCTGGGAATCAAAGTTACGTCAATAAACACATTGTCCGAAGTTTTTCTATATAATTATTACATTTAGACAACTGATAATTTGGACTCTTCACAACTAAATTTATTAGGAAGGTAGCCTGGAATTTGCAACAGAACATGGGTTATTTTTCATAGTAAACTAGCTTATACTTGCTGCTTCATCTGCATCGTATAATCTTGAGAATATGTCTTATGTACAGATAAAAAAACATAAGCACCACACCGCTTGCCCCGGTTCTCCACGTCAAGAAAACAAATACCACAGAATGCGTAGTACTTATTACAATCCTAGTTTCTTAAAACTTTAATAATTTTATATTAAATGAAGCTAACTTGATATTAACTTTAAGCAAGGACCAAGTGTTTAAGAAAAAATCTTAAAATCTAAATCTGATCGAAATATATGCAGTAGGTTTTGAATGATGAACGCATAGCGGCATAGCTCTACCATTTTATTTATTTATTTGGAAGACTAACAACTATAATATATATCGGAGAGCTACTATTGAGCTGCGACCGTGCTATTGACTATATCGGGGGACTTACTAATGACTTGAAACGCCATTGGTTGAAGTTATCGGCTGTTTATGCATGTTGACACTATTGGTTGGAAGTCTCGGCTGTTCATCAAGATGCATGATACAAGATACATCTTGATTATTAAGGCGACCGACGACTAGATACCGGACATCCTCGCTCACACACTTAGGCTAGTCACATCAACAGATAATACGTCACTACCTTCACTGTTGCATTTCTGTTACGTCTACCGTTTTATTCGATTGTTCTTGTTTTATTCAATAGCGTTATCGTTTCAATAACTTGTCAAATTGGGTTTCTGAACACACAATCATACGATAAACTTCCGTTAAACTTAACTGGCCAATCTGGGCGTTTATCTATTCGATAAGATTTATTTATTTGATTTAGGTGACTACCTTATAGGGAGACAGACTAGGTACACACCAGCTAACTCGCTACCACGGGAATGTGTCAGACAGGCGCTCCAATTCCACAGGATACCTGGGTATCTACGTGGGATTATTGAGTCATACCTGGAGAACAGGTATGTCACATGGGTTGGCTCGGATGGGAATAACTACCAGAAAGCAACGTCGTGCGGTGTTCCTCAGGGGTCGGTCCTTGGACCGCTCCTGTGGAACATCAGTTTCGACTGGGTGCTGCGGGGAGCTCTTTTACCAGGAGCAACGACCGTCTGCTATGCAGATGACACCTTGGTGACGGCTCGAGGTAAAACATTGAGAGAGGCAATAAACCTAGCCACTGTTTGTGTGGAGCTAGTCGTCGAGAGAATCACGCGACTGGGATTGGAGGTTGCCCTGTACAAAACCCAAGCCATTTGCTTCTATGGCTCGAGGAGACCCCCCCCTTCAAGAACGTACTTGAACATCGGAGGAGTCAGTGTCATGGTACGCCCCACCATGAGATATTTGGGCCTTACACTGGACAGTCGCTGGACTTTCGTGGAGCATTTCCGCCAATTGGCGCCCAAGGTCATGAGGACGGCTTCTGCGCTGGCGGGGTTGCTGCCAAATCTCGGCAGTCCAGGACCAAACTGTCGCAGCTTATATACGAACGTAATCAGATCGATGGCTTTGTATGGTGCTCCCGTGTGGTACGAGAACCTGACTGCCACAAACAGTGCTGTTCTTCGTCAGATACACAGGACTATGGTCATCAGATCCATACGAGGCTACCGCACAGTAGCTTACGAGTCGGCATGCCTACTGGCAAGTTCAGCTCCTTGGAAGCTGGTGGCCCTATACCAAGCTGAGTTGTACTTCTGGTGTTTCGTGCGAACAGCTCGGGGAGCAACCATCGCCCCGAGAGAGAGGGCGGCTCGAATAACGCAGATGACAGAACACATGAGGAGGAAATGGAGAGACGCGTTGGACTCACCTCTTGCAGGGAAAAGGGCAATCGAGGCGATTCGCCCGGTGTTCAAGGAATGGATGGAGAGGAGTTACGGTCAATTGACCTTTAGATTAGTGCAGGTACTGACCGGACACGGGTGTTTTGGGAAGTACCTGCACAATATCGCCCAGAAGGAACTAACTCCGCATTGCCACCACTGCAGTGAGTTACTGGACACCGCACAACATACCCTCGAATGGTGTCCGGCGTGGGCAGAACAACGCCGAGCGCTCACGGATTCCATTGGCAGTGACTTGTCCCTGGCGACAATCGTCAAAGCCATGGTCGAGAACGAAACAGCATGGAGAGCTGTCGCTTCGTTCTGTGACACTGTCATGTTACGGAAGGAGGAGGCAGAGCGGGCCAGGGAGAGGGACACTGGTGCACATACGACGCGTCGTCGTGGTGCCAGGCGTGGGAGAAGGAGAGGGGGTGGCAGTTTCCACCAGAGGCCGCCCTGAGGGAACCTCCCAGGTAGGCCACGTAGGTATGGGGGGGGTTAGGATTAGGAAACCTCTGGCTTGCCTACTTACCCGGTAAGTAGGCAAGACCAGGGGTTAGGAGGGCGTAGGGACTGAGTAGGTAGGTAGGATTGTAGGGTTAGGGTGTAGGTAGGGTGGGGGGATGGGGGGGTGCTGGGTAGGTGACCTCTGGCTTGCCTACTTACGTGGTGGGTAGGCAAGTCCAGGGATCGGAGGGCGTAGGGATTGAGTGAGGCAGGGTAGGGTTAGGAACGAGGGTTGGGGGGGGGGTGTGTGTAGGATAGCGTAGGCCGGAGGGGACCTCAGGGGGGCTGAGGCGGTTGAGGAGTAAACCTCGTTAAAAAATCAACGGTGGGGCGGCGGCGGAGCGGTTTGGCCTCTCCGCTGCCGGCCGGACCCAGGGGGAAAGGGGCGGGGGCCCTGGACTCCCATTGCACGGGTTCGGCGGGGCTGGACTGGGAGGCAGTCCCGCAACCGGGCTGCCTCAGTCGGGTGTGGCGCGGGAGCGCCTGCCGCCGGGGGTGTTGCGGAGCTTGCTAACGCAACCCCGGGACACTCCCACAGAGCGGCGTTGGTTGTCGTGGAGTTTTTAGCCGGTTCAAGTCGCCGTAAGGCCCCACCCCTGCGTGGCAGCACAAAGGCTGGTGGGCGGTTCAGGTCGGGCTCTCCCCCGAGGGCCTGACAGTCCATGATGGATTTTTCTCTCCACGTTAAAAAAAAAAAAAAAAAAAAGGTACACACCAGCTGCCTCCCTTCGTCAGCTGGACCTGTGCAATGAAGAGATGGCCCCCACGGCCCATTCCCTCTGGTCCGGCTATGGTTGCGGGATGAGTTGAGCAAATAGCCACCTCCTCCCGCCGGTCCTCCGTTGGCGGAGAGGGCCACTTAGAGGACCCACCTATCCTATCCGCCGCCACCTTTTGCTAGATGATCTCCTCGCAGAAGGAATCCATCGCTCGCCACACCTGTTCGCTGCCGAGCATGGCAACGCACGCATATTGGCGGCACCGAGGGCGCCGGCCCACACTGGTGCCTCGTAGACGGCCATCGGTCGCACTCGGCCTTCGTATATTGGGGAGCAGCCGGCCGAGCGCCGCCGCCGCTCCAGCAATACGCGGTCCAAGCCCCGCAAAGTTGGGCTCGAAACGCCAACGCCCATTCAGAGTGAGGCCCAGATACTTCATCTGGGTCGTCGCCCTGACACAGGCACCATCCACAACTATATAGGCCTCAGGTCGTAGCCCTCGGTGAGGCCCATGAAACAGTATGGCCTCGGTCTTCTCGAGACCTATCCGTCAGATGCGCCTGACCACGAGGGTTGCGGCCATCGTGGCCAGGTGCACCAGTTCTCCCCAATCCCCCCCTCGGGTTACGACTAGGGTGTTGTCGGCATAGCATATGAGGCGTGCTCAGAATGGAAGCACACTCCGAAGCACCCAGTCGTAGTCCAGGTTCCACAGGAGTGGGCCCAAGGTTGACCCCAGTGGAACCCTACACCTAGCCTGCCTCCGGAACATCCTCCCATTGCCGTCTACATAGATGATCTCCTTATTCTCCAGGTACGCCTCCAACAGCCGCCGCAGATACGGGCGTACTCCGAAATACCGAAGTGCCTCCCATATTACACTGTGCGGCAGACTGTTGAAGGCGTTGGCGATGTCAGGGTGATGGGAGATCGCCTCTGCAGACAGCGACTTCAGAAAAGTCAAGGCGTCCACAGTTGAACGCTCTGCACGGAAGCCGAACTGCGCGTCCGCATGAACATCAAAGAACTAATTATGGGTTTCATAGTTATTTAACAACTCGTTGTATACTCAGAAACGCATTGACAGTTTTTCTTATGGATAACTTTGTTGAGTCAATAACTAATGATAGTTTAACCCAGTACCTCAGAAATCGGGCATAAATCGTAATCATGACGTCACTATGGAAGACGTCATACTTCTACATGGACGCCATTTTATCGCTACCCGACATATCCATTAATTAATGATTAGAATAAACCCACCAAGCCATGTACTAATCCTCGCCGATAAATAACAAAATAGAGTCACTTGCATGTTTAATGCCATTATCAATTTAGACATACTAAAATAACAAATAAACATAGGCGCAGAAAAGAGCTACTAAAGAAATAATTACAAGGCATTGCTGTAATTAACTTATGATGCGCCATATTATGCTTCATATTCAAACTACAAGAGAAACAAAGCTCGAATCCTCCATCCTCCATCATGAAAAAATCTTTACTAATGACGGTCCCGGCCACTGTATGTTATGATCTCATAAGTTTCCGCCACGGCAATACAGGGACGTATTTGGATTATATTATTATGGGTCCCTTAACAACAAGACACAATAAAACTTACACATAACAGAAACAATATATAATATGTGAAGCGGGTTTTGGAGTCAAAAGGCCATCATAGAGTTTTTTTTTATATCATAGGATGCATGTGAACAGGCAGGTCACCTGATGTTAAGTAATCACCACCGTCCATAGACACTTGCAACATCAGGAGAGTCGCAAGTGCGTTGCCAGGCTATGTTTGGGGACAGGGGACGGGGAAGGGGAAAGGGAACAATGCAAGCACTGTTACTTCACGTCGGTATTCTATGAGAGGGTGGTACTACCCCGGGCGAGCCGACCATTCATGCTGAAACCAGTAATAGCTTCGGCTTGACTCTACCACTTAGAGTGCATCAATATGTGAACGATGGTGATGTCTGGAATCGACACCTCTCTGTGCATCCACAATAAACAGTTGTAACGTATACATTAAACAAGTGTTTTAAATATATACATGATAAAAAATAAACCCGATCGAGTTTCTTGCTGAATCTTCTCGATGACTGGATTGTTTTCCGAACCGGTGATAGTTTTGACGTTTATAAGCGCCTTCTTAGGGCCTAAATTTAATAAAGTATTTTAAATTTTGAATACAGAAATATAACCTGTGGTGTCTCTGTTTATATTTTCATTAAACGATTCATTATCGGCACACACCGAAATAGCTCCCACGTGGTAGATTTTTATCAAATATAACACATTCGTTGTTACAACTTTTTGGTTTAACAATGTTAACAAGATATGTGTTCTTTCGTGCGATTATCTTTACAGATGAAGAAAATGCATAAATAGCAGTAGGGTGCTGTTTGACTTATCGGTTGTTCATACGAATCCAATAATTCGATTCTAGACTCGAGTTGTGCAAATATTCGAATATTGTTACTTCAATTAATATAAATTTTGAAAGTCGAATAATTCATTTTATATTATTATCTGTATCAATAGTAAATGACACGAATGAACAAGTGAAGCCTAGAACGTATGAAAATAAGAAAACATAAGAGAAAACCTTTTAATAACGTTTTTTATGACACGAAAAATATGTACGAAATCTCTATTTATATGGAAGTCGTTGTAGTGAATCGAGAAAACCGTGAAAATTAAATTTCGCTCTGCTGTACAGAGATTCGAACGAATTTATTGAAATCAACTTACGTTCACTGAATACTAAATTAGTAAATTTTGGTGGAAAGTAAAACAATCGTGAGGAAATCTAAGTGACTCAGAAATGTTACCGTAGGACGCCCCAACCTTGATACGTCGATTTCATTAATTTAAGTCTTACCACCACGCCTACGTACGCATAAAAGAATGCAAAATGGGCTCTTATATTTTCCCTTCAGTACATCCCTAGTAACTGAATAAGGATTTTAATTTGGTATACGATAAGCTGCTATGTCGCCATAGCCAGCCCGGGGATTAACCCTACGAGTATCTTGGCTCCTCGTGTCCTTCCGTTTCTTTTGTTCTCATTTGAATATTTTTTTCTAAGCATAATAATTGTGTAATAGAACAAACCTTGTTAGGGATTATATAAATAACTCGGGGTCTACGTGAAAGAAAACATTATCACAGCTGTCGTGGTCACTTTGTATAGCTAGCTTGTTACTTGTTCAATATTTATGAATATATTTCGATTTTATCCACTTCAGGAGGATCTATTAAATACGTGAGATGTCGTGAGATTTATCAAAATTTATATTTTCGCTATAAATGCGTTGAAATTGTTCAATACTAGCTGTACCCGCGACTTCGTCCGCGTGGCATTATATGTAAAGAAGAGTTTACAATAACTTTTGATAAAGTGGACCGATTTTAATGAAATGTCAAGGGCTAAATGTGACTCGAGGATATGCTTTATGATTTTCTTGGTAAGGTTTTATTGTGAACCCAGTACTTTAGCAGTAATGCGTGTTCATACAAACAGACAGGCATTTCTAAAAATGATTGGAATGTATTTTATTATTTATAGGTAGACACGTTCAAAAAAAATTTTACAAGAATCTAAAAAGTACCGAGACGTTAGATGTACATTCTTATTATATGTGTGGGGGTTTCCCTTTGCCTTGCTATTTTGATTAAACTCTAGTATTTGCTCTTGTTTAGATATTAATCTAAAACCACAGTTATAACGATAAAAGAAACTTAAATTGAAACTACTAAGATAGATAGAGGAATTGTGTCAGATTTTGGCATATATTAGTCTAGAAACATGTTTGCCTTTAATTTAATCTGATTTTCTCATTTTGATACACTAGTTTTTGCCCGAAAGTATTACGTGATCTTGGCCAAAACCCTATCTCCCCCTCGTGAGATTTTGTAAGATTCAGCTTGACCCCCTCTTCACCTGATTCCCTCACGTAATTAATTGATGCCCCCTAAGACAAATCCTATTGATCCTAACCAATAATATTATAAATGGGGATGTCATTCTGTTACGCTTTCACGTCTTAATTACTCCACCTATCATTGTGAAAATTTACATACACAAGAAGCACAAAAAAGGATATAGAGTACTTTTCATCCATAAAAATTGACTGTTAACAAAGAGATATCTCACTTTTCTATCGATTTAACGTGTCCGGAACCCTGAGCAAAAACTATTATTATAATGAGATTTATTTTAACATGGATGGATGTTAAACTTACACGCAAAAACTATGAAACGGATTTTGTTGAAAATTTAGGGTAATGTAGTTACCGTAGCAAACGATAATCGTTATTAATTTAGCACTAAAAGTAGTTTATGACGACACCGTCTCGCCATCTGAATATTGAAAGTGGGGCACGAGGATGGTGTTGTTGTAAAAGGGCTGATTTTGAGGGCGAAGCATTCTATTACAGACGCTCGAGGAGATCGAGTCTGCCAATAAACCTGCAGTTCGTTACTCTGTCCGATTTACTCATTGTATTCTATTCGCTATCCGATTATAAGTAATTTTTGCTCGACTGAATTTAAATTCTACATCACCATAAACCAGAACTACGCAACAAGCCTTCCGCTCGTCTTGAACTTTCACCGATATAGTTTTTTGCATCAGACTACAACATAAGCCATACTTTATAAAGATCTTGTTTAATTTGGTCAAAATGTAACGATACCTTTCAAGTAGGCAAAAATCCTGCTATCTGAAGCTATAATTTTTTCATTTGATGGTTTTAGCGTTTAACCACAATCTCATCTGATGTTAAATAATATGGTCTAAAATGCTAACACGTTAAACTTAGAGGGAGCCTTGTAGGTGGTAGTGTCACGCTGAAGCTATTTCTGGTTTCAGCATGAATGGGTCGGCTTGCCCGGGGTAGTACCACCCTCTCAAAGAAAACCGACGTGAAGTAACAGTGCTTGCATTGTTCGTTCGTTCGTTGACGTTCGGTCAGTGAGAGCACCGGAGGCCCACTTCCCTTTCCCCCCTCCCCGTCCCCTCTCCCCCTCCCTCCAAACACAGACTGGCAACGCACTTGCGACCCTTCTGATGTTGCAAGTGTCTATGGACGGTGGTGATCACTTAACACCAAGCGACTCGTCTGATCGTTTGCCTATAGCCATAAGCCAAGTTTTATCATAATTTAGAACCCTTAAATATACACGAATTTTTATAAATCTCCTTCACGCTTGAATACATTTGTATTACGGAGTAAATTTTTCATCAAATATTTTTATGGGCCTTAATAATGGAATTAATTGGTGAGGTACTCAAAAAATTCAGCGCCCTCGTTTGCTTTGTGTTATAAATTCGAGAGCGGAGTGGGGATCCTTCAGACACTATAGAGACGACCTCCAAAGGTAAAAAATATATACGTACTCATAGATATATATACATACACTTTTAATATTGTGACACTTATATAAGAACTTGTTACGAGTAAATAAAGAATGAGGCATCGAGCGTGAGAACGAAACACAATGTGTTTTTAAAAAAAGCTCTGTCTCTGATCAAGATCTCTGTCGAATGGTTCGAGTAATGACGTCAGCCTTCTAGAATTTTCCACTCTCATTTATTGAAAGGTAATTAAAGAACGCCGCGGTGCATCTCACAGAATTCGATTATGGACATTGGAACGAAGACGAAGAGAAAGAAAAAGGAGATCTAACTACAGCATTAAAATATGTAAGTGGACTGTAATATAATTGTGTGACAGTGAGTTTATTTGATTTTTCTTTGTGCGAGTAAAATTATAAACTCTTGACTATATTACGCGTAACCTATTACTTCTTACAGCTATATTCAGAGCGGTCAACATATTGACGAAAACTGTACGCGCATATCAGATTGAACAACATCTCAAATACTAATTTCTGCCTTCCCTACGAAGTTAATCTATTTCTCCTTCTATACATATAATAAGAATGTAAGTTTATCGCGTCTATACTTTTTACATTTTTGTAAAAAAAATGTTGCCGGTTTTTGGGAAGAAATTATAACATACATTTAAATAAATTTTAGAAATGTCTGTGCGTCTGTCTATCCATCTGTCTCTTTGTATGAACACGTATCACTGCTAAAATACTGAGTTCATGATAAAACCTCTTCAAAAAATCATAAAGCATATCTTCGAGTAACATTTAGTCTTTGTTTCATTAAAATCAGTCCACTCTATCAAAAGTTATTGTAATTGTAATGACGACGTGACTTAAGTACGAGAGAAAAGTACATATATTAGATTTAATACATTCAGGTGACTTTATTAGTCACTGTTTTGTACATCAACTTCCACGCGGACGAAGTCGCGGTCACTGCTAGTACATATTTAATATAAAAATAATAAATTAATATAGATAAAACCTATAATTCCAACGACAGTCATGAGTACCAGCTAGTGTTTTATCTAAATATTTCTAATGTTCTGAATGAAAATGCAAAAAGCAAAACAAATATCGCAATACGAGTACAAACAGTGTACCAACGTAACATTCTGAATATTTACTTTGAATACAATTTTCATTTTCAAGGATTACGCAGTGCGAACAGAAGAATGAGACCGTTATTTGACACCAGCAAAGAGAAATTACAAAAGAGTTTTTTAACTTATTAAAAATTGTGAATTTTCTTTCAAATCGCGGAGAAACTTGCAATATTTTATATTCTTATCAGTAAAATTATTTATTTATTTATTTACAAATGTGGATTATGTAACGGTCAACACTCCGATGAATAATATTATAACAAAATAATAAGGAGCACACTACACTAAAAACTTACAACGCTTTACTATGTGATAAACATACAACTTACGCTATTAATAATATTGAAAATTTTAATTGTATAACATTAAATATTCATAAACATTTGGAAAAGAAAAATATAGAACAAGAATAAATGAAAATGTGAAAATGAATTCATCTATAAAACTAAAAATAAGATGGCAAACATAATCAAGAATATTGAAATATAAATTACTATTTGCTGTTTAAATAGTCATGACAACTACTTATGATTAATTATGCACTTTCTTTAACTTTTTAATTGTAATTGTACCACTAATAATTCGCCATGGAATGGAATAATACAGCACTGATAATACACTGAAAAGTTCTGTATCGGTCTATAAAATAGTCATTACAATCCGTTTAGCAATGTCAAAGATTAGCTTATTTTGATTTTAAAGCTCGGAGTTTTTGACTGGATCTTGAAATGTCATGTAATGGATTTTATATTTTATTCGTAATCTCTTTTTATTTGGCTCTATATTTTATAATATTGGTTTTTTTTTTTATATCATAGGAGGCAAACGAACAGGTGGGTCACCTGATGTAAGTGATCACCACCGTCCATAGACACTTGCAACACCAGAGGAGTCGCAAGTGCGTTGCCAGCCTGTGTAGGGAGGGGGGGAGGAAGGGAAGGGGAAAGTGGAAGGGGAGGGGAGGTGGGTGTCCGGCGCTCTCACTGACCGAACGAAACGCAACAATGCAAGCACTGTTACTTCACGTCGGTTTTCTGTGAGCGGGTGGTACTACCCCGGGCGAGCCGACCCATTTATGCTGAAACCAGTAATAGTTTCAGCGTGGCTCTACCACCTACAAAAATTGGTGGTGTAATATTAATACCTTCTCCTCAACCTTAAATGTAAAACGGAGATGTGGCCGTGTTTATAAAGTAGAACCCCACCGGACTGCTCTTGCAGCACGACATTTTTGTACCCTAGGTTTCCCGAATCTTAATAAGATTAACAAGCTTATTTATATTTTTGTTCGTTCCAAGTACACTGTGAAAAAACTGATCAGTACGTGGCTCTAGGACTTAAAGTACACAGAAGTTGAAGATCTCCTTAAACCATGATATGCAGCATCATAGTCCTTAGGTACATTGAGACACACACATGTACATACACACGCATCCTGCACACACATACACATACGTACACTTAAACACACACATAAACTAGCGCACAAGTATTTCGTATTAAATTGTAGTATGTGCATTTAATTCATACGGTGGACGTTGATATATGTGATACAGTTGAACACTAGTACAGACGTCAACGATAATTATTATTGGTACGATGATAAACTAGTGTACTTAATACATAGGTTATTCAATTAAGCTCAGTGTCATAGATTAAGTAATCTATCTTTGTCATTTGCTTTGTTATAATGAATATTATTATTATTATTATTATTAAAAATATTTTACGTAGTTATAGTCTGGTTATTGTGCTCAAATGAAGTGGATGGGAAATCATACCACGGAGCATGGATTCCTACTTTCCAGAAAAACTCAGTTACTTTATTGTAATGATCGCAAGAAACTTATAATATCTGACCTACTCCACAACGGCAGTAATAACCTACTAGCAGATTGGTTTCTATGTATAAATAATGGAACTTTTCATATAATATTTTCAATAGGTGATTCAATGCTCCTCATTACAAAAGAAAAAAGAAATACATTATTACTAAAATGTGAATGGATTAGATCGAGGTGAACGATTTACGACCGGTTGAACGAGCACACTGAATGATCGAATGAATCGATCGCCGCTCGTTCGTTCAGAAACGTATGATCGTTCGTAATATACTTCAAAAGACTGCACAGAATCTATGAACGATTTTCATCAATGCATTTACATTATTTACTTTATCTATTATTTGTATTTGTATGACTATATAAATTTGTCTGTTTTTTTTTCTGGAAACTCTTGGTCCGCACCCTTTTTCTGATGTCGTTAATTATATTAGTCTTACCAAAAATCATTTCAAATGTGAGCAACTATTGTTATTGTCCTACTTAACTATTGAGTATTATACGTTTGCTTTATTACGTTAGTTTCCATTTTTTTTTTGGCAACCACCCTTAAATTATTACTGTCATTGTCGAGTAGTTAATAGTATTACAAGCTCTTCTTCCATTCCATTTTTGGCAACCAGTCTTCTAGTAGACTATCACTGCCATTGTCAAGTGAGTATCGATATTACAAGTTTCTTGATATAATGTCAATGAACTAACAAGATGGCGGCCATCTTGTTAGAACTTTCCATGGAGTTTTTGTGGCATCTCAGAATTCATGGTCCGTGGTATTATTTCACAATATAGAGTCAAGTAACACAAGATTATAAATAAAATTCACTACATGACAAACCAAGATCCCACCAAAAACTCTTTACGTTAATTACATGTATAAAATATTTTTCATTTGATTACATTCTTTATGGCACCTTCATTTTTATCTATCATTGCCATTTTTAAATTGTAATCCACAATGTCCCGCTGTCTGTTACAAGTATATATATTATTTTTTTAATACTTCATAGATTTTAGTCTCTTTTCCCGTCTGACGTTAAATAACGATGCGATCTAAGATGCTAAACACGCTAAAACTGATGGGAGACGGGCTCTCAAACGCAGCTGCCGGAAAGGTGGTAGCTAGCCAGGTGGACTTAGAAAAGCCCAACAACCGAGGTAAGGTTTCATCACGATATTTTCCTTCCCTACGCTAACAACGAAATTATCATCGCTTAAACTATTATTATAAAACATCAGTGTATAAATACAATTTCCTGTGTAGGCACTATTTAACCACAGATACAAACGCGGACATTATACATATAGCGACGATCCACCGACAAACCTTCAGTCCATTGGTGAGTGGTCATTCATGGCGAGTGGCACCATTATCACGCCAATTTGATCCGCAACCGCGACTACAGAAAATATTTTGCTTGTTAAAGGTATTTGTAAACAATATTATCCGTTTACTTTCCTTCACCTCCATATGCGTACCACACCGCTTGCCCCACTTGCAACGCGTAGTGCCTATAAAATCGCACCTCCTTAACATTTTGATAGCTTTATATTAAATATCGTGACAACTGTTTTTTTTTTATAAGGACTACGTGTGTAAAGAACGTGTCTAACAAAATTTCATCGAAATTTATTCAGTAATTAGTCAGTGATACGTTATTATTTTTTTTTAAAAGAGGAAAAAAAAAGGGGGGGAAAAACCACCAAAAAAAAAAAAAGGGGGGAGGAGGGGAGGGGGGGGGGGGGGGGGGGGGGAAGGGGGGGGGGGGGGGGGGGGGGGTAGAGAAAAAAAAGCCTGGGGGGGGCGGGGGGAAGGCCCCCCCCTTATAACTAGAGACCTCTATCATTTTATTTTTGACAAAAGTAGGTAATCAATTTAAAATGAAACGTATTAATATATCTGCTTATCTCAAAACAGTTCCGAACGATAAGTTGTAAACTCTTAACGATTGTATTACCATAACTTAGTTTATAGAGCTATTCGAATGTCCTTGAAGCGACCAATCACAGCCGATCCTAGAGGTCGCGCGGACCATCCGCCCAAGGATTCCAAATATTATTACACTAACATGTCGGTATTACGTGTAAAATATTTACTTGCATATGTATGTACACTAAAGATTACAGTAAATTTACAAAATCAAAATCGAAAATACTTTATTAAATTTAGGTCCTCAGAAGACGCTTACGAACGTCAAAGCTAACGTAAAAGTCGGGAAAACAACATGGAGAAGAACCGACAAGAAACTCGTTGTGATTTGTCTTTTCATGATACATAATTAACGTAGATAGTTACATTCGTTATTAGTGGATTCACAGAGATTCCATAATTTCCAGACGTCACCATCGTTCACATATTGATTCAAACTATAATAATACCCTTTAGACATGACAATCCGCTTGACATAGTGCTTGAAATAACTGTCCGGCAAATCGATATTGTGCTTTGGGATTTTGTTATAAAACCTAACACAATTACCTAAAAAACTGTTATTGGTCTTAGTGAGCCTAAAATATGGAATGACTAGTTTGTTAATGTTTCTAGTATTGAAAATATTTAGGTATTTTACTAAATCAAGCGTATCTAAGTTTTTGCTAAAATACATTAGATTATCAAGAATCTTTTGGGGGGGATTTAAAATGTGGAATCTCTTGGTTTTAATTATTGAAATAACATCACAAAGAGGTTTAATGATTTTCTCATTTTAAAGTAAAACCTTTTGTAAAATACGGATTCGCATTAATATTATCAAGTAATCTTATTTTATTGATATATTATGTTGTACATAAGAATTTCGCTCTAGTGGTGTACACGACCGGTTGAGGTTAAAAAGGGCAAAGGTCATAAGTTCAGCCTCTCGCTAGAATTATTTTATTCGATATAACTAAGAAATTCCACGTAGTAATAAACTGTCCAATTACCTTGGTATTATTAATTATTATAAGAATTTTTAAGAAAGAAAGAAGTTAATAGATATAACACGCGTCACAGGATAAAAAAGAGGTTTGGCACTCGGAACTGCCGCGGTAAAGCTATTTCATAGCATTTTTTATCAACTTATGCAATTATAATTATTTATTTATTTTATTAATGAGTATTTAAAAAAAAAAGAAAAAAATTAAAAAAATAATTATTTTTTTTTTTTTTTTTAAAAACTTTTGAATACTGCATTTGTGATAATAATAATAAAATGAATGTATATAGAGTACTAACTCATTTTCTTTCACTATTTTTTCGGCTTTCTCATTAATTAATGCTTTTTTTATTGATATATTAAAACACTGTTGTACAAAATTATATAGTACAGATATTTCGCTCTAGTCGTGTACATAGAATAAATACCTATACACCTATATACTTTCTCACAAACAGCTGATTACGGTAGTTTTCCAATACAACCAATGCCACCTAAAGGGGGTTGCTGAATAAAGAACGAGCGTGATATTTCAAAAAGTCATTAAAAGTTCTGGATTTATCGATAGATGGAAAAACTAAAAAGTATCACCGTGGGCGGTGGAATGGGGTGTGTTAGGTTTTTTTGAGGATTGGCCCCAGGGGGAAGAAGAAGTTAAAAACATACATATAACAAAAACAATGAAAAATAGAAATAAAAATTGACGGAATAGTATGTGTGTGGTAAATGGACCCCGAGTCAACATATGTGCTGAAGGAGTTAGTCCTCCAGCATTGATTTTCACTCGGGACCTGGAGTGTTATGTGCGCTGAGTGATGATGTGCATATTAATTGTTGTGTTCTGTAACTATGTAGTGTTATGAGTCGCGGAGCTATATAAGTTTGGAAAAACAATAAAAAGTTGAGTATTCTAATTCCAGATAATAAGTACATATAGGTACATCTATAATAATTATATGTAATGTATTTTGTATACATATATATATATATATATATATATATGTATATATAGAAAGAAGTCATAAATAAAAGCAATCTTATTTCAAATCATGAAGACATTATAAGGTTTTGTTTATTGAATACCTGCATTTTTACTATTCTATCCCAAATGAATTACCAAAATATACGGGAAAGATTCATCATGATTGCCGACATCTACTTTCTTTATTCTATTTTTGGCAACCAGTCTTCTAGTAGATTATTACTGCCATTGTCGAATAGGTAATGTAGTAGATTTCAATAAAATAACAAGATAATGGGGCTCTTATTAGAACTTTCCAGGGAGTTTTATGGCAAATCAGAACCTATGATCCATGGTAATATTTCCCATCTACCTCACTAATACACAATAACCAAGCCATATTACGTAAAATACCACCAATAATACAAAATATAGAGTCAAATAACACAAGATTATGAATAAAATATAAAATTCACTACATGACATTCCAAGATCCCGCCAAAAATTCCCTCAATCAACGTCATTCTGCTCAACCCTCACGAGGCTGTGACATCCGTGTGAACAGCCCCCACACCAAAGAGCAAAAGGACAAAGCGTCACCACTTGTTCCGAGCTAAACAAAGTCACTGACCTGTCTCAAAAGATCCTAAGTCGAGAAAGAAGAAAAAACTCCAGCAGGTCTCTTAACGTTTTTTTTTACTTACAAGAAACAGGATTCATTCATATCAATGAGCAGATTTTCATTCGGTTTAATAGATAGAGTGAGTCACTAGGAAGGTTGGGTATATTATTTGTCAAGATTTTTTATAAATTGGTAGAAATATAAGGATAATTGTTAGAAGTCTCGGAAAAAGTGAAGCCGGCTGGCAGCTTTCGTCGATAAAACTTAATCCCTTTGAAATATAACAAAACAATTGAGACAATAAACGACGCAGACAAAGTCGCGGGAATCAGCCAGTCATCTATACAACGAACGATGAGAGAACTCTCAGATGTCTGGATTTTGTCAAATTTGTTTGACACGTACACCCGGCCAATTTAAACACTATATTTGTAAATTATTACGCATGTGTTGTTCTGAAGTGTAAGCCATATTTCTGTAAAGTTTTATCAAGATCAGTTAAGTATTTTTTGCGTGAGGGAATAACATTCCAAACGTATAGTATTTTTATAGTGGTCAGGGCTCAGTGGCCTCTGTATTCGGAGACCGCGTCCATCGACGTAAGTTCGTAACCTTGGGAATGGTTCTTGTGGTGACAAAAAACATAATGAAACAACAGCATGTTAGAAGTCTTTCTAAGTCAGCCTGACTAGCTACAGTAGCTACCGCCCTCGAGTTGAAGTGTTATCCGGCAGCTGTACTCGAGAGCCACTGTCTCTAGGCTTAGCGTGTTTACTATCTTAGTCCACCTCGTCATTTAATATCAGATCAGATTACTAAAACCTATAAAAAATTATATTTCAGGATATTATCTTAGGTCAATCTTAAAATCATTAATCGTTTTCACATCATGAATTATTAATTATAGTGAATAAATTTATTTCGTCTATCCCAGGCATATTGTTCCGAATAACTTTTTATACAGTAACTAGTTGTGATACCCGCGACTATACGCCAAATAGTTTTCCCATTTCCAGGAAAGTAAGTATTCAGTCTGGATTAATTTTGGTCTTTTTTTATTCTAGTTTTAATGATAAAAGATAAAACTACCCCTTTGAAAAATGATTTTTAGTGCTTAGTTCCTATGGAGAAAGTGTAATGATATGTAGTCTAAACGATACATAGAATAGTCTTCTATTATCCTGTAGAAGTCTCTTCAAAATCCGTTCAGCCGTTTTCTTCAAACAAAACACATTTTACTTTTATTTTTATATATAAAACATTATCGGGCTCGCTTGACATTGTCCCGCCATGATTTTAAAAAACCTTGAAAAATGATATACCCAAGCCTTCCTCATGAATCACTTTATCTACTTGTGAAAACCGCATGAAAATCCGTTCAGTAGTTTTTGAGCTTATCGCGAACAGATAGACAGACATGGGAGAGGATATTGTTTTATAATAAATAGTGATTACTATAATATACTGTTGAATATAGAATTTGCATCTATTTACAATGAACGTTAGAGCATATTCACGGATCATTTTTAATTGATTTTAATTTACATAAGGATTACATAGCACCAGAACGTTCACTCAGCGAGTAAGCCTTTCTGATCGTAACAGAGAAATGAAAACGAAACAGTTTGGAATAATCAATAACACCGCGTACACGAATCAAGCAACGTATTCGTTGTAAAGACGAAAAGCACATAAACTAAATCAAAATACATAACTATCATAGAATCATGTATACATAAAAATAATGGGAATAGTAACAGTACATCATAAAATATATACTCACGTATAAATATCCCATTGCCGTTTGTTCCACGTCACGTATATTCGAAAAGAATTGTTTCACGTGTTACTGAGTCTACGTTGATCACTCACTTGTCCTGGATAATTGTTTTATTTTATGTTGGATTATGTAATTGTGTTATGTTGGTAGCATGGCGCGAGCGTGGCGCGCTGGGACCGACTGCAGAGGGAAATGGCGGACGTGTGCGCGCGCCGCCCGCCCTACGCTTAGTGGGCGATCTCACTGATGCGATAGCTTGAACACTAACAAAGCCTTCTGTCTACAATAAATGCATTTCTTCACAATCGATCAATCAACATTTCGACTCCAAGATTCTATCAAAAACTTTTATATTTTAAAAGTTTTCTTACATTATTTTTTAGGTACGAGCCCTCGGAGTGGAGCCCTTCAGTACGAAACTAGTGCGATACAGTAACACTGCATTCACCAGTGCTCACACTATTACTCCTATACCCCACATACGTACACACACACGATCGGTATACAATAATTAATACAGGTATGGTAAAGTTTCATGAAAATGCGTGTTGTAGTTTTTACCTGAGAGTAACAAGCATCAATACATGCAACATTTCTCGTTCGTAGTGATAGGATTGTCATTTATGTTATTTTAATATTCCTAACTTAGCCACGGTTTGCACAATATAGAGCTTAGGGACAATAAAAAAACATTAAATAATATCTAAATAAAAGAACACACTATATAAATAGTAAATATACTTACTATTTGTTTTCAATAAGTATCGTTTGGCCGTGACAGAATACAACAGACAGCGATAATCTACGTTGTAAATGTTATCTCTTTTCATCTTGAATTATTTCTATTAAAGTTATCTATTGATAAATACAAAGTACTTAAAATCACTTTTCAATTGCTTAATTTTAGAAATGTCTGTCTGTCTGTTTGTATGAACACGCATCACTGCCAAAGTACTAAGTTCACAATAAAACCTCACCATATAATCATAAAGCATATCCTCGAGAGTAACTTAATCTTTGGTTCATTACACTCGATCCACGCTATAAAAAGTTATTGTAATTTGAATGATTAATGGGGAGTTATTGGCGGGATCTTGGAATGTCATGTAGTGGATTTAATATTTTATTCATAATCTTGTTTTATTTAGCTGTATATTTTGTAATATTGGTGGTGTATTACGTAATATAGTTTTGTTATAGTGCACAAGTGAACTGTATGGGAAATAATACCACGGAGCATGGATTCTGACTTGCTACAGAAACTCCCTGGAAAATTCTAACTAGACGGCCACCATTTTGTTAGTTCATTGAAATGATTGCAAGAAACTTGTAGTACCATTACCTACTTGACAGTGACAGTAATAATCTACTAGAGGCGCGTTCCACAAGACGTTCACAACGCTCACAACAGCCTTTTAGCCGTTCCACTAGACGACCGCGAGCGTTGCGGAGATGGGTCGATGTGAGCGTTGACAAATTTGGCGGGATTTTCAATAAAGATGGCGAACGTAATAATGTCATTATTTGATGCAGTAGAATATTTATATTAAATAACATATTACCTATTTAATGGATTAATTAAATTTATTAGTGTATTTACATGAAATATGTTGATTAAGTTGTGATAATTTTAAATTCTATTTAAAAATGTTTGGAATCATTAAATTCCCAGAGAAAATTAATTCATAATCACTTAATGATAATTTAATATTTTTTATTAAACCAAAAATATATTTTATGAGTTTATAATAAATAAAGTTAAATGAGAAAAATATATCATTTGTACATTTTTATAAAACATAGTTCAATAATATATACAATTATCACCAAATATCCTACTGTTGCCTCAAAAGACATTCTTATTTTATTTGAATGCAAATTAATTAAATACTGCACTAAAATTAAATATAAAAATTGAATTATACATTTATCTTTCAATAGACTTAAATCAATTTACATAATAATTGTTACAATTTACTGTTAAGACATAACCTCTTAAAGCTTTTGCTTTATTATTTCTAGATCGCCATTTGTATTATTTACCTGAACGCTCACAACGCCCCATTATGCGTTCCACTTGGGTGTACGATTGTAACACCCGCAAGTAAGTGGAACGGAAAAACTCGCGGTCGTCAGCGTGAGCATTGTGAGCGCTTAGTGGAATGCACTCTAGAAGATTGGTTGCCAACAATAAAACTAAACAAAATACGTGAGCAATGCATTTATTAAAATTATGTAATTCGTCAAAAGTGCAATTCCAATATCTCAGTTAAATATGGCAATAGTAAAAACCTTACGATATTATTTATATTATAAAAATTACTCGCTTCATTGAAACTCAACCTTAACTCAGACAAAAGGCTCACACTTTGTAACGTTCAGCGTTGCCTTTCACCAAAAACACTACGTTACAGTACTTTCAAGTAACTTTGATACACATTTCTCGACTTTCTCTTATCCCTAGATAAAATTCTCGCACAAAACGAGTGTTGTACATAAAAGTTTTTGAAATAATCGCGTAGTATAACATATTTTGATACCAGAAGGTGAGTTACCGTAAAAAAATGTTGATTTTGAAAGAAATCTCTCGTTCACGAGTGCAGCAAGAGATTAAGGGTCCCTCGAGAAATTTATTAAAATGTCTTTTTTCTTTTCGTGAATATTTCGGACACAATCTCAGATGTTAATATAGGTGTTAATCTGATTATCATATAAAAAAAAACTTTTTCAATAGCACTTAGACAACAAATAAAAATTATAATCTAGAATTAATAATAAAAAAAAAGTCGAGGCAGTCTTAAAGACTACCGATAGAAGTGAAAACTCAAAACAATGGCATAACTGTGTTCTCTGTTGAATTAACTATACTGTGAATTATTTATATTTCATAATTTATATATTGAAATCATTAACGTTAGTCTGGCTCACGTATATTGGCAATAAGTATATACATTTTTATAAAGTTTATTAATTAAGCGAAGATATTATAAGGTGAGCTGCAGAACCTCAATACAAAAAAAGCAATATTAAATGTACACAGGCCGCTATACCACTTAGCGTCTGATGCAAGCCGCGAAAGCGTAATACGGTCGGTCACGCAAAATAGCATGTCGCTCACAAGAAATCATAAGTTTATATCCTGCGAAAAATACCGACGACCGCACCTTAAGAAGTTTTCACTCCAGAATGTCATGAAACAAAATCGCTTTTTGTGTCTGTCTGTTCCATTCATTACACGCAACTACGCAGCGGTCTGTCTTTGGTATATTATGGATATTTAATTTAATGTACTATATTGCTAACATATGCTTAAATTTTATTTATCTGCTTTTCTTCTTATCTTTGTCACATATTGAAAAATAGTAGACTATCTAGAGTCTCTGTACAATATACGAATATTTTAAATCCAACCCTGGCTCTCACATTGGACTGGTTTATTGTTCCTGGCAAAATTAACAGACTGCCATGATACAGATAAGACATAAGAGAAAAAATAATCTTCTTTTCTTCTTTATACGAACTAATTATATCAAACCCATACACTTCCGTGAATGCAATGTACTTAAAAATGTATTGACTCTGATAACAGAGTCAAGCATTCCTAAAGTTTTGATTGCAAGTTTTATATTTTAATGGAAAATCGATGTTTATTTTTACAAGTGAAAAAAAAAACGGATTTTTAACTTTCTAAACAATAAGACGTTGGATATTCAATTTGTCTAAAAGACGAATTAAAATATGTCGTAATAAGTTAAAATAACAGTAATCTATACATATAATAAAAATGAAGTGTCTGTATGTAATAACATTTTTTTAATTATTGGGTATGAAAGTATACATGCTTCTGATAACAAAAATGCAATTTTTAAAATTTTTGTCGGTCTGTATGTCTGTCTGTTTGTTCCGGGTAATCTCCGGAACGGCTGGACCGATTTTGACGAAAATTTCATTGGGAGGTAGCTGAAATTACAGCGGGTTACTTAAGCTACTTTAAACTAGAGTAGCTATTAACCGTAACTTCGTCCGCAATGCTATCTCCAAAACGGTTTGACTGATTTTCACGGAACTTTCACCAGCAAATAGCGGACATCATAACAAGTTATTTAGTTTAATTTTAATTTAAACTAGCTATTAACCATGGTTTCACCCGTAGACCAGAAGATAGTACATCTTCTAGTCGGTTCGGCCGATCTTCACGAGATTTTCACTGGCAGATAGAGCTGATCTTATAAAAAGTAATTCAAGTAATTTTAGTTTATACAAGCAGTTAACTGTGGCTTCGCCCGCAGTGTTATCTCCAAAATGGTTATACCGATCTTCACGAGACTTTCACTGGCAGGTAGCTGACCTTATAAAAAGAAATTTAGGCAATTTTAGTTTATACTAGCTGTTAACTGTGGCTTCGCCTACAGTGCTTTCTCCAAAACAGTTAGACCGATTTTCACGGGACTTTCACTGGCAGATAGCGGACCTTATAAAAAGTAATTGAGGTTATTCTATTTTAGACTAGCCGTTACCCGCGACTTTGTCTGCATGAAATTTAGCAAGATTTCAACTCATTCTTTGTTTTTAATTAGAGAAATAATTATCAGCTTATTGTTTACAATTCGATATTATAATTATGAATAACTTTAATGATATAGAGGTCTTCCTAATAAGATCTTAGATTATAAACGTATTACGTAAAGAGTTCCATAATACAATTTCTTGCGGAACAGACAAGCGTTTATTTTTTGTATAGTCACAAAATCTTAATTATAATGGCAATGTATATTAAATGTAATGTAAATCTTTATAATAATATTTTAAGTTATTGTTTCATTAGTTCCTTATACAGTGTAAGTGAGCACTGAGGTAGATATATTGTGGGTTAAGGTTCCAAATATGTTGCTGATGAGAAACCTTATTTAGTTTTTTTCTCGAACTGACTACGCTATTCACCTAGCAAGGTCTTAACAGCTTCACCGGACTAAACCTTATTTGGCACGCTTTTAGTATTTATATATCTAATGTACACGTTACATGTTACTGTAAGTGACGTGCGTGTCATACGTATTTACAATTGCTTTTAAAGAGCATTTCTATAATTGTGCATAGTCTCACAGTTTTATAATTCTTTAATACGAATAAAAAAAACGAGCGCGGAGCTGCGGGTACAGCTAGTTAAAAATAAAAAAACAAACCTATTGAGTGCGAATGTGGGTTTAATTGTTACGCTTACACGCCGAAACTATACAACCGATTATCATGATATTTTGCATCCACGTTGTCTTGGGTTCAGAAAAAGTCATAGCTTAGCATTCATCCAGTAGAAAGTAGTATGTTCCCTAAGGATGGTTTAAATCTATATTACGAAGGATGGTTTAAATCTATTATCCTGTGCGGAACCGCTGGTAAAAGCTAGTCTATATCTACACTGTAATATTATAAAGCCGAAGAGTTTGTTTGCTTAAACGCGCTAATCTCAAGAACTACTGATCCGATTTGAAAAATTATAATCAGTGTTAGATAGCTCATAAATCGAGAAAGGCTAGATATCATCACTGAAAGAACTTTTCAAATGGAACCAGTAGTTCTAGAGATTAGCGCGTTCAAACAAACCCTCCAGCTTTATAATATTAGGTCTTTACCTATGAAATTGCCGTTTTGTATGAAAAAATTTAAACAAATTTTTTTCATGTATTTTTTATTTGTATTAATCGAAGTAATCACCCATGCAATCAATGCATCTTTGCCAACGCAGTGGCAGTTTATTGATGTCCTTCTTAAAGAAATTAGCTGGACGGGAGGCAACAGATTCTTCAAAGGCATTTTGTACTGCCTCTCGGGTATTGAATTTTTTTCCCGCCAAGGAGTTATCCAAATTCTGGAAAAAGTAGTAGTCTGTAAGCGCAAGGTCTGGTGAGTAGGGCGAATGACGGAGAACTTCCAACCCAAGTTCTTGCAACTTGGAGACCGTCTGCAGTGCAGTATGAGGTCACGCGTTGTCGTGCAGGAGCAGCGGAGACGAGCGATTGACCAATGCTGGTTGGAGATGTGCCAGCTTCTCCATCATTGTGTTCAGTTCTTCACAGTACACATCTGCAGTAATGCTCACCCCGTTTGATAAAAAGCTGTGATGAATCACACCGGCGCTAGACCACCAAATAGTGACCATCACTTTTCTAGGGGTAAGTTTTCGTTTAGGGCATTGTTTAGGTGCTGAACCAGGATCCAACCAACTTGCTGAGCGCTTGCGGTTATCAAACAGAATCCATTTTTCATCGCAGGTAACAATGCGGTTCAACATTCCTTCATTTGTGTGTATGTTGAGCAGTGCAAGGCACGTCTCGACGCGTACTTCGCGCTGGCGATCATAGAGTTCGTGGGGCACCCATTTGTCAAGCTTTTTTACCTTGCCAGTTTGACGCAAATGGACTAATATTGTTTTGACGCTAACGTCGAAAGCTGTTGCTAATTCAGCCGTAGATTGTGTATCATCAGCTTCCACAATCGCCTTTAATTCGTCTTTGTCGACCAAAGTCTTCGGACGACCGCGAGGTTCATTTTTCAGGTCGAAATTCCCAGAACGGAAGCGAGCAAACCAATAACAGGTGGTGCGTTGGTTTGTAGTGTTAGCTGCGTAAACGTCGTTGATGTTGCGTGCCGCTTGTGACGCGTTGCTGCCACGACGGTACTCATATTCCCTAATTACTCGAATTTTTAACGTATCCATGATAACAAAAAAGATTGAAATGCGATGAAAATGTAACACTAATCAATAAACAAATGACTACTTTTGGAAAAAGAATTCCATGTTTTTAAAATAAAATTAATTTGAGATTAGAATTCATAGCCAAACAAAAATTATTTCGATTTGAAATGGCCAGTACTGCAAAACGGCAATTTCATAAGTAAAGACCTATTATTAGTATAGATATACTGTATATTTAAGGTGGTATTAAAAAGTTTCGATTCACTTATCAGTTCTCACCATAAGAGAGGACAAAGGTTTTTGGGCCGAGGCGACTAATATAGTTAATCTATACATATAATAAAAGAGAAACAGGACGAAATCAGTACATTGAATATTTCAAAGAAAAAATACTCTGGTGAATATTAGAAACAATAACAGAACACATTTCCATGGTTTTTTTAATTTCTGTCTGTCTGCCTGTATGTCCGCCGTTTGTATGGTATTCACGCAAAAACTAATGACGGATTTTGATGTAATTTAGTTTGGTAATAGTTTATACACCGGTATAACATTTAAGAGACGTTAAACATATATATCACATTCATATATATATATGTATATCTTCTTATAAGAAAACACAAATGAGAAGAAATTTACCCAAGAACTACTGGACGAAATTTGCTATGATAGTAGTTTATACACCGATATAACATAAAGGAAAAGGTATACACATATATCACATTCGTATATATGTATATTTTTCTTATAAGAAAACACAAAAGAAGACATTTACGCGAGAACTACTGGATGGATTTTCACGAAAGTATTCGCCAGCTTACAGATATTGCCACTACAAGTTGGTCTACTACTTACTAAAAACTGGCAATACGCGCAATTTATAACATGGGGCAAGGCGTATATCCAAACTTTTGGTTCGGTGGGGGACAAACAAACATTAAAAAACCACATCAAAACACGGTTATGATCCCGTTTATTGTATGGAACTTTAGTTTTTAGGCGGGATAAATCCCAACTATCCGCCCCTCTGTATATGTGCCTGCATGGGACCTTGCGAATCATTCAGTAAACTTCAGAAATTGGGTATCTTAACTTTGCTGTTTCGATATCTTAGTGATAATTTAATGTATATCCGCAAAAACTTTAAATAGCCGAATTGATTTAACAATTTAACTTAAATACTAGAAAGAAATTGTGGTGACAAATTGGTCATCTCATGTTTTAGGCTCAGTAAGACCAGTAATAGTTTTTTAGAAAAATATTGTTAGGCTTTACAACAAAGCCGCAAAGATTTATTATCAAATTGCCGGATAGTAAGTTGAAGCTGCATATCATAGTTTGGATTCTGCTAAGCAGTATCAGTGCCTTCTTAAAGTTAGATAAATTATTAAATACCCGTACCAGCTTATAAAATTAATTCTATTTGTATGAATATAGGGCTAATCCATAGAGAATATAAACGCCAGACCTAAATACCCTCTAGATACAATATAGTCTCTGCACCAAAATTATATAAGTTACCAACTTTATAAACTATTGTAACAGATATACGTGTCGGGTTTTAGTGGTAGATATTAAGAGTCAAGCGTGGGTTTCTAGGTTAACTTATATATGTTTGATGTACATACTCTGCTAACAGTTGTTCTCATATAAAATAAACAATTAATAATTTTTACTATTTATTTCACAGTACTTTATTATTTCATTTAAAATTATGAAATTTTATCCCATCCCAATAATGTAACAGTGTTATTTTAGTCATTCGATTAATTTGAATGTACACTCATGAACATATTCAGAGGAATACAATAAAAAAAAGCAAATTAATATGAAAACCAATTTATTTGTACAATATGAGCTATTGAAATTCGTTAAATAGAATCAAATTTTCTTTTTGAAGACAAATTAATAGTAATAAAAATCATACAATAGAATTATATGTGGGCACCCGACCGTGCTGTCAGTCAGTCAGTTTTAATGTAAGTAAGTAACAAATTAAATCAAGACTTCATTATCTGTAGTACCATCTATCAGCTAATTCAACTATTCAATACTATTAGCAACTCTTTGTTATAAAGTAAATAAAATGTAGCACAGTACGAACAGATTACTATGATAAGTAACGAATAAAATTAATTATGATTTAATAAAAGTTTTGGTTATGTCTAATTATTATCTAACCGGGTGGAACAGAAACGTGATGCCATATTGCCGTAACGGACATCCGTTGCATTGTCCTCCAGTTACCTTCTAGTCGCACCTAAAGAAGTTTTACTTCAATAATGAATTTTGACCCAACATAATGAAAACTGAATACTGTTCTAAAGAGTTTTTTTTTTATTCAGAATGGGTGATACAATTAGTATTTAGCATTGCCACCTCTTGCTGTCAAAACTGAGCATCGGTGTGAGCACACTTTTTATTAAATTGTCAATGAAACTTTGTGACATTATGTTCCATTCTTCAACCATTATATTTTTACAATATATCCCAAACATGTTCTATTGTAATTAGGCCTGGCGATCGTGCTGACCACACTAAAACTTGGACGCCAACCTCACTAAGGTACTCCGATGGTACCGCCGCAGTGTAAGGATGAGTATTATCGTGCATTAAAAGAAAATTACCCTTATAATAATTTCGGTGCGAACAAGCAATGTTAGACCGAGCTCCTGGATAACCTGTGATGAGCAAAGGGCCTATGTCATAGGCCTACGCCCCTATAATAGCCGCCATAAGTCTACTTCCAATCGTTTTGGTGCTAACTGTCACTTGTCGAACTTTCTGCAAAAACAAATGCGAAATATTAGGTCCATATTAATTTCATTACACTTATTACATTTTTGCAGTGTTTTTACTTCGATACTTTCGAAAAAAAACCTTGCAATCTAAAAACAGTTACTCTTGTACTTAAGACAGTACATAAGATGTTAATAATGTATATTATCAACCTAATTTCAGCCACACATTTCTCAAGGTAAAACATGACAACAAAAAATTGAAAACGATCATCGACGATAGTGCAGAACAAACATACAATGTTTTTATCAGCCAGTGTCTGGCCTCGGATCGGGTTGTAAGACAGTCTGGCCTCATTTCGCCTTTAACCCATTTCAGTATGTCAATAATACGATTTGCCCTCATTTTCGTCTAACATTCGACAGGCTGTTACTTTTTCCTCTTATATACAGACACCTTCATACGTTGACGGTCGATTAATAACACAGGGAATATCTTAATATTATGTTGACAACCACATAAACGAATTTCTAATGTATACTCCAAAAATACTGTATTAACTTGAATTGAATGTAAATGATTTTTCTTCGACGAAATAAAGTACGAAGCACAAAACATTTATGTAATCTAAGTTTAACTTAACATTAAAGTTATATAACATTCTAATGATTAGATTCTTGTACCAGATAGTTTTCTTATAATTCATAAATATATAAGTTTTGTCCAATCTAGGACGATATTATATAACGATATGGCGTAAGACGATAACACGCTAAACAAGTTGCTATTAAGTATAGCTTCTCATGTGGGCATTACAAAAAGGCCTCCTTAACTTCACAGAAAGCTCCCTGCAAGGTTCGAATTACGTGAGCTTTAAGCGTGAACTACTAGTAAGCTTATAAATCATACACAGCAAAATAATAGTAATTTAATATTAAGCATTATCCTTACACCGATATCCTTAGATAGTTAAAAATATCAGCGTTTAAATAGGATATTAATCTTCACGACTTAAAAAATGAAATCTCAGTTTATAACACCCGTAATAAAGAATTTTCCACACCGGATTGTAGGAAATGACAAAAAAGAAAACGATAAAAGGGCCTCGTTACGTCCGGTTTCTATATTCAACGAGTTGTTAATAGACACTGATATCTATTCGTTATTTGAATTATCGTTACGAGTCGTTGAAGACGAAGACGATAACTTTTGACGTCTACTACCTGCGACGAACGATTATGTTCTTCTATTTTATTTTTCGCAACCAGTCTTCTAGTAGACTATTACTGCCATTGTCTAGTGAGTAACGATATTACAAGTTTCTTGATATAATTTCAATGAACTAACAAGATGGTGGCCATCTTGTTAGAACTTTCCTGGGAGTTTTTGTGGCAAGTGAGAATCCATGCTCCGTGGTATTTAATGTTGCCCAAATGCAAGACCAAGACGAGACTTGGCTAAGTCTTGGTCTTGGTCTTGCATCAAGGAACCTGTTCTTGGTCTTGGTATTGCGTTCTAAGTCTTGGTCTTGCTGCAAGAATCTTGCAAGTCTTGCCATTATCTGTAAGCCTATTTCTATTTATTAAAAGCGTTAGTTTAAACCTTAGAAAAAGACAACAGATCAGTACATTTTGAGCTTATTACAAAGACATAAGAGTGTCCGTTATTTAACAAGTCGGCTTTTTTGGTTTGGGTATCGTTCAAATAATTCTAAAAAATTTAAAAAAATCTATGTTTAACCGTGTCTAAATGACGATACTTTTCCCATTAATTTAGCATAGGGTTTTTTTACAATATTTAGAAATTAATTTTTATATTGACTGTTTTATTGAATAATTTACCAAATATTATTAATTCTCCATCCTTGTGATGAAGAAATTTTGATATGGGCGTCAAAAATTTAATTTGTATATTTTGTTACCAGCTGTTTTGTGCCTTCTTACCTAACAATATAATGTACTACGTGTGTAGACGTATACACGTTACGCTCCTCTTCTGATGAAATTAATCTAAATTCATTATTGCATTAAACTTATCTATGCTGCTGCTGTATTTATGTATCTAGTAGCTACATAGTGTATGTACGACAGGAGACGATACATAATAAATGTTTGTAGGTACAGTTCAATATACAGGTATAGCAATAATGTGTATTATTACTAACTTTTGCTCTCGGCTTCGCTCGCCTTAATTAACCTATCTCACAACATTAGAACTTTTCCCTGATAAAAGATATTTTATGTCTCTTTCCATACTTCGTGCAACATGTAGACAACATTCGGTTAAGTCGTTACGACGTGAAAGGGTAACAAACAAACGAACTCACATTCGCATTTATAATATTCGTTAGGATTTTCACTTCTGATAAAATTAACCTATATTTATTGTTAAATAAATTTTATGGTGTTGTATCATTTATGTACCTACTAGCTACATGGTGTACGTACGACAGAAATCGATACATGCTAAATGTTTGTACAGTTCAATTGAAAAGTACAGTAAATATGTGTATTATTACAAGCTTTTGCTCGCGACTTTACTCGCCTTAAAGTAGACTTGACTTATCCCTCAACAATAGTAAAGATATCCTGTAACCTTTTCTGTACTCCTCACAACGTGTAGACAAAAGTTTATGATGATCAGTTAAGTAATTAAAGCGAACCAAACAAATAAACTCGTACTCGCATTTATAATATTAGTTAGCATGTTTACAATAAATGATTATAATTCTAAATAATATTGTTACGACTAAAACATTATTTGTGAACGTAACACAATCTGTAGGTATACGTATACGTTCTGAGCACCTGAAAACATATTTTATTACTTCGAACATCGGTGACAATCAAACAGTATAGTCAATCCTGTGATACATTTGTCGCTCATTCTATTAATAAAGCGGCGTCTTTGTCAGTACATTATCAAATAAACAATTACAATCGCCCACCGACCGCTTGTAAATCAAAATATCGCATAACATAAATAGTGACTATCCTGGATCTATTGTGTTAGTTTTAAACTTTGCTAAATAAACTATTATACTCTTTGAGACATGAATACATTTGTTTGTATGTAAATTTATTACTTTAAATTGTTTATTGCTAGACGGAAAGGATCATGTTTGTGATACCGACACTAGAGCACGTGTAGCGATATCGGTATTGAAACCAAATACTTAATAATGTTTAAATTTAACTTAGCTGCAAGACTGCAAGAGTCTTGCAGGCCTAGTCTTGTCTTGCACAAGTCTTGCAGGGGTCAGTCTTGGTATTGGTCTTGCTAAAATTTGGCGGTCTTGGTCTTGGTCTTGCAAAAATGCAAGAACAAGACCAAGACTGCAAGAAATTTTGGGCAATACTAGTGGTATTATTTCCGATCCACTTCACTTGTGCACAATAACTAGACTATATTACGTAAAGCAACGTTACACAATATGGAGCCATATAACACAAGATTATGGATAAAATATAAAGACCACATGGCATTCTAAGATCCCGCCAAAAACTCCGAACGGTTATCGGTTATCTATACTCCTTGACGTTAGAACGTTTAGTTGTTACACACAATTTTGTTTTTCAATTGAAATATAAACTATAATAAATTTGTATATTAAATGAAAACTGGATAATTTTATGTGACTTGTTTACTTTGTAATTATTTGGTTTTTGACATGAATACGTTTTTAAATTTGCTACCATACAGGGGTAATAAAAAAAACCTAATGATAACAAAATTGGGGGATACAGTTTGGCAATGTAGTTTTGAATATATTCTCTGCATCTAAAATTAAATTATACCATTGAATAGCTAAAGAATCAAAGAATTAATTACGCTAAGTCAAGACTGTAACACGTCGCACGTGGTGTAGGGGGAAGCGCCGCCATTTTGGGGTAATTCTGCTGCGTTTTCAGATTTCCATTTAGTATAACTGTCGACTCGGTGAAGCTACCATGTTTTTTGAAGTTTCAGTCGACAGCTCTTGTCTAAGTCTATCGATTATAGCGATATAAAATATTAGTGTAAAATCGTGACTGTATATATAATATGGTGTTACAACGAAAAAAATATGTCAAATAAAGTAAATTAAAAAAAAAAAAGTATTAACCGACTTCAATATCAATCAAAAACCCATAAGGCACTAAAAAGCGGAAAATAAATAGTTTATCAAATTAAATAAAACATATGAATATGTGTGCTACCTAGAGATGTATTGGAAGTCGGTGCCAACCGAAATTTCAGATTTGTTCTAGGTAGAAATGTATTACAGAGACGCGAAAGTGGACTTAAACTTTGTACCTATGTAGATGATATGATTTTCGGTTCGCACCGACTTCCAATACATTTCTAGGTAGCACACATATTCATATGTTTTATTTAATTAATTTGATAAACTATTTATTTTCCGCTTTTTAGTGCCTTATGGGTTTTTGATTGATATTGAAATCGGTTAATACTTTTTTTTTTTTTAATTTACTTTTTTTTCCATTTTTAGTGTACATAAATATATTTTACTAGCAGTGCCCGCGAATTCCGTTGCGCCTTAAGTATATTACAATATGCGCATTTTTACGGTATGGTATCTATCGGTATGGTATACGATACATCCTTTCCAATAAAAAATGAATCATCGAAATCGGTTAGCGTGATATTGAGTTATTCGTCTATTTGTCGTTTACATAATTAATGCAAATTTAAAACTTATACGGTTTTGCAGTGGATGCCGTTGTCGGAACTGGACCAAATTGAAATGAGACCACACAGGAAGTACCAGCTTTCAAATAAAAAAGGAATAATCAAAATCGGTTCACCCAGTCCAAAGTTATGAGGTAACAAACATAAAAAAAAAAAAAAATACAGTCGAATTGATAACCTCCTCCTTTTTTTGAAGTCGGTTAAAAAAAAATACAGTCGAATTGATAACCTCCTCCTTTTTTTGAAGTCGGTTAAAAATATATAATGTCAGCCTATACGCGTAGAAAAGCCAAATCCAAATACAGAAATCGTATAGGGTTGGAGAGAACATCTTAAAACCAATCGAATGGTACCAATAAAATACCATATGATCGAGTCAAGCAGTGGAGACAACGTAAAAAATTGAATGCGGCCGAGCGGATCACACAGACCTATATAACTATAGGTTATAGAGGTTATAAAGTTATAACATAGTAATTATTTGTTAGGTTGATTTATTTCCTGAACCCGTTAAATGGAATAGTTGCCGTCATAAACAAAACATGGAAGCCTGGAGGGCTTCTTATGATTACGACATACATAAATAATAATAATTTATATAGAAAATATCGCCCGTTACGAGACGTATTCACGTACAACAAACGGCCGTGTCATGACACAGCCATACCACATTTTTTTGTTGAGAATATCGTTTTATTATAATTAAAAAAAAAATTGACGTTGGTGCTAAAATGAGCAAAACGCAACTAAAACAAACTCAGATCGAACTTTGATAGTCGTGTCCGGTAGTTGTTCATAAAAGTATAACTTATAAATTTACATTTAGTTGACATAGGGTTATGTAGGTATCGCGATCCGGTAAGCTAGAGTTGACGTGTCACCCATTCTTATCCAGATTGTATTTAACTGTTGCAGGAAAAACAAGATGGCGTGATGGTTCCAGTATGATTAAACAATTAACACGAAATGTTTCATTGCTCCTCGTCAAGCTATGTACATTAAAGATTGTATAATATTAATAATAGCATATACAAATTTGCTAAATACGTATTTCACGTTTACGGAGGTAAAATTATCACAGATCGCGGCCAACAAATCAGTCAAGTGCAAGTGAATCCTTAAAAAAATATCCTCATTATAGTTATTATAAACCTAAACTATTATACTTTGATTACTATATTTGATGATAAAAATCCAGCAAACAATTAAAAGCTGGACGCTAACTTTAATTGCAAAAATTATTAATCAATATAAATTGCAAATAAATTTTAAGAATTTAATAACAATATAAAAATCTATTTATTTTAGGTAAGACTGAACGGCAATAGTTCTCTTCAGTTTCATTTTAACTGTTGCTCTCCCAGTTTCTGCAATAATACTTAATCTATTTGGAAAGGCAATTTAACATTAGCTTAAAATCGATTTTTTTCCGATTTACGACACTAGAAGTGATACAACTCTAGAACTGTCAATTCTTGGTGAAAATGTGCCCTGTAACATTTTTGAAGTAAAATGAGACAGAGACAGATTTCAAAAAATGAGACAGAAATATACATACTATTATATATTATCGGTCTCTCCTCTTTGTGCCATGCTTCGTAGCATCCCCACTCCCGTCTTCTAAGCATAGTCGCCTGTAATTAGTGAGCCAAAGCGAGAGAGCAAATGTCGGTGTGTATGTATATTGCACACTGTTTAATACTTGCTTGTATTTGAGCATTTAACGTGTGTTAGTATATTTGAAAAGTACGTGAGCTAATACTACTGTACACTGTAACATATGTTAAATACAATATAAAATATCTTTTAAAATTAATCAAAATACTTTCATTTTTAAACAAAACAACATTGTAATTATCCTACCTTTGTTATATATATTCATCTCATTCTTTTGTCGATTTACTGAAGTTTCACTTCTATCGTGTGTGAATCGCACACACACCTTTTTTTAGTCTAATTTAGACCCTGTTTAGACTTTAGTAAACCTGATATAACTATAATTGGTAGCAAATATTTTACTCCAATTTCTAACGCTTTAATACACCTAAAAATTTAAAGTTTAGCGATCAGCCCATAAAAAAACTATATTCGATGAGAACGCGAATGAAAGGATTCTTTTAGAAATAAACAATGTACGATTTTGAGTAAACTTTACTGAAAGGTTGTGTTTATTGTAGTTTTTTGGTTAAAATATTTATAGTCTTGAAAATATTCAGAAACTTTTGAACTTCGCTTCCGGTAACACTGATTCGTATTTAGTTCTAAATACTAGGGATGGCGATTCTTTCCAAAAAAAAGACTTCTAAATCGATCCGAAAGAGGTTTCTGGATCCATTCATGAAAAAACTAATTCTTTGAGCTTTTTTTTAATTGTGAATATAATCTACGTTATTATATGGTTTTATTTGTATCTAATTATTTTTTTCGAACTGACTATACTGTTAGCCTGGCAATGCCTTCACAGTTTCACTGGACTGCGCTCTAAATAAAAAAAATCGAACCACGATTTTATACGTATCAATCTGTTTAAAAGCGTTTGGAAAATTGAATTTTCTATATTAAATTGATTGTTCGATTAAATGATTCTGATGACATCCCTAGTAGATAGACACTGAAATACTGTTAAAAGAAATAACTCTTATACAGACATAAGACTTCATCTCTGGGAATCTTGGAATGAACTCTGAGCAGTTAATAGTCAATCAAAAGGAAAATCAAATTATCGTATTCAACCGACAATACCCACAAAACCGTGGTTCTATAAATACAAGTTCGACAAAACTCCTACATCTATTTTGATACGGATGCGCTCGGGACATGTGTGTACACCGGCACATCTCGCTAAACTTGGAATCATAGAAAGTCCTACCTGTAGCTGTGATTACAAAGTTGGTGGTTTAAACCACCTTATTTTTTCTTGTAGTAATTATGAGCACTCTGTGTTGTACAGTCAATTATTGTGCTTTCATGTCCCTTTACCTACTAACATAACTACCATACTTCATACTTTTAATATAGACATTTATCATACACTAGCTTTATTTATTACGAGTAATAGTATTAGAATTTAGCTTCTTCTTTCCTTTCCTTCAATAATTACATCGCTACTTACCCTTTTCAATATTTTCTGCTTTTTCTCTTTTCTTAACTCGTGATGTTTTCTCTAACTTTAAAATTTTGTAGTACTTACTATGACTTATAAAACAAGACACTGGCAGATGCGTCAGTCACGCCTTGCCATAATTAAGAAAAAAAAACTCTTATACACAGAGTACTTTTGTATTATAGGAAACTCTTATATAAACAGTAACCTAACCTCATTCTTTATTTTATATTTATAAAAAAATGATGTGAAATACGTATAAGCGATGACTACCCAGTACAAAAAATTCACGAAATTATTAGCTAAATGGCCTCTAGACGTTACTAAAGGGGATAGGTTAGTACTAATTTAGGTTATCAGTATTGTAAAACTGTTATATTTATTTCTTGCAATGTTGAAATGTACATGTCTATGATAATTATATCGTATTCATAAAGATAAAAACATTATATGGTATTTTATTGATGTAAAACATTTTATTTTCAGAGATCTTGGTAAATTCATCAGAGATAAAGTCAAAATTGCCTTCGAAACATCAGAAAAACAGAATTTAGATACCGAATTCTGTAACAAACAATACATTTCACTAAATAAAATTGCTGACAATCATTATAAAAACAAATATAAACGGACATCCAACAGTACAGCCACTGGACTCAGTACTGAAGAGTGTAACCTAATATTGTCAGATGAAGTTCTTCATTATTTGAAAGAGGAAAATAAAGGTTTCTTCAGGAAAATATTCAACAAAGATTAAAAATGTTTAAAAAGTTACTTAAATCAAATTTCCTCTATACTTATTGTCGAAAACTTAGCACCGTGCCAGAATACAAAGAGCACACGCCCGTAATGTTAAATGAAGCAATTAAATACATCAACCCTCAAGATGGAGAATTATATGTAGATATGACTTTCGGGGCTGGTGGACATTCAAGGAGAATCCTAGAGTCTGCCGACTGCAAACTTATAACTCTAGATCGAGATCCAATAGCTTATGAGAAATCAATAAAACTTGCTGAAGAGTACCCCAATAGAGTGACACCCCTTTTAGGCAAATTTAGTTCAATACCAAGTCTCCTAAGAGAAAATGGAATAAAACAGTGTTCAGTTGATGGCATACTGTTTGATTTTGGTTGTTCATCAATGCAGTTGGATAACGGTGAGAGAGGATTCTCCATAAGCCAGAATGGTTTATTAGACATGAGGATGGATGCTGGAAGAGACCCAGATCAAATCACTGCTCGTGAGGTGTTAGCCACAGCTGATGAGCAGGAACTTTATAAAATATTTAAAATCTACGGCGAAGAAAAAAAAGCAGCAAAGATAGCCCAAACAATAATCCAAGCGAGGTACATGATCAAGAATATCGAGACAACACAAGAGTTAGTTGATATCGTTAATTCATGTTGTCCTGATGAAATACGATTAGATAAACTCCAAAGACCACAATCGAATGCGACAAAAGTTTTCCAGGCACTACGTATATTTGTCAATAATGAATTGAACGAGATTAACCATGGAATGGTGTTAGCCAAATACTATTTGAAAATTAATGGAAGATTAGTTACTATATCATTCCATTCCTTAGAGGATACTATAATAAAAAGGCATATATCAGGAAATATAGTTAACGAAGTTGCAAATCCTGTACCGTTGAAGTACTTAAATCCATTGTTGGTACAAAACCAGGATACTATAAATGAATTTTTAGACACACCATGGAAAGTTATCAATAAACATGTTGATGTACCAACTGATGAAGAAATTGAAGCAAATCCGAGGAGTCGAAGTGCTAGGTTAAGAGCTGCAATCAAGATAAAGTGATTATTATTTATTAATTAGTTTTTTTTTAATGTTACTCTGTGTACATAATAAACAAATGCATAGTTCTGATATTATTTAATTTCTAGCAACAAAATAGATTGAATATTTCATTGTTCTTCACTTATACTTCTTTCAAATCACATAAACGCTTTTTTCATGGACTGTAAGCAACTGGCAAAGTCAATGTTCATGCTTGTAACTTCAAAAATGAGTTGTGGGATCTTAGCCTCATGTAGTGGATTTTATATTTTATTCATAATTTTGTGATTTGACTCTTATATTTTGTAATATTGGTGGTGTTTTACGCAATATGGTTCGGTTATTGTACACAAATGGAGCGGATGGGAAATGATACCACAAACATGAATTCTGAGATACCACAAACGCTTCATGGAAAGTTCTAATAAGAGAGCCACCATCTTGTTATACATTGGAATTATCACAAGAAACTTGTAATATTACCTATTCGGCAGTAATAATCTAAAAGATTGGTTGCCAAAAATAAAACAAAAAAAACTTCAATAATAAGTTTCATCGTAAACTACCTTTTTAACTTTATGTTGGTGTTTTGTGGCCAGTACTTTCAGTCTAGTGTTAAGTGAAATACGTAGAAAAGGTTTGTATTTTTAAATTAATTTAAAAAAAGAATACCCAATATTACTCATTTAGAAACAGGAGAATGTTTTAATTATGATTTAGTTCTTAGTGCTTTGGGAATCATAAATAAAAAACTATAAATAATATAGACTCATTTATTGATCTTACAATTGAATATTTTAATTAATACTAATTTAAAACTACGAATGATTTTGTATCAAACATGTAATACAGCATAATCTGATATCAAATTGGCAACTTTCAAGGTTATCGACAAAAAAGGATAATTTAATCCATTTTAAAACTCAAAAAATTACAATATACAGTTTCATCAATATAAATCTTATAACACTAATTTTTTTAGTGACAACCCCAGACTATACTAATTCCATATAACATCTAATTTTTACTAGTTTCCTAAACTTACTCGAAAGTTTCTTGTAAAACAGATTAAATCAAGGATTTTAACGTGAGAATATAATATCTAAAATGCGTTAACTTGTCGTACATTGAGAACAGAAGATTAATTAAAAAACTTGTTTTCAACGCGCGTAATAGAATTTTAATTTTATACCAAACAGACTAGACTACACATTATTTATGGAAATATATATTTACGTTGTTCTTTCATATTACAATAGTATTATGACAAGGTATCAAATACATAATATTATGCCATATTATTAAATATATTTCTGCTTTACGCAGATAAAATTAATATAATATTTTTCTTTTTTATTTCATTAAGTGCATTTTTCAAAATTCAAGACATGAAAGGAATGTACAAAAAATCATTGTGACAAAAATTCAAGATACAATTAAAAAATTAGCACTCGCTCTTTCTCTTTTCAATATAATATCCACTATCTCATCCATTGATATACAAAAACCCAAGATGCACACTTAACGTCCCACAGCCGGCACACAAAAATGAGTGCATAATTTTGAATTATGCACTCATTTCAAATAGTCTCGCGTCGCTTGCGTCCTTGTAAAAACAATTTTAAATCGTTCAACTAAGGTTGAATTTGCAAAATCATAAGTTTATCGCATAACTAACCATGTATGTATATTGGGAAGTTTTTGTGGACGGGACGGTTTTGTGCGCTACTTTTATTCGAGACTGTGTGTCTTGGTTTTTTTATATGTCAATGATTTCATCGATATAATTTTACGCTGATATACAAATAAGTGTACATTCATAAATTACAAATATGTAGTTGTAATGCATTCCGCGAGCAGATCAACCAATATTGTCATGTAAACAATCATTCCTCAAGAAAAACTGACAGTACCCGCTCTGAGAGTTTATAGCAGGAATACGCATTATATCAAATTCCCACAGTTGGAATGTGGTTGAAGGTACAAGTAGCATTTGTAATGGGAATAAAACAAAATACTTGTTAGAGTGAGGTATTCAACAATTTTTTTTCATAACAAGGAAAATACAAAATGTTACTAGGTCAAAGTAACTTTCTTATACAAGCTTAACTTTAAACTTTGTATGAAGTTTTCTGATTACATGTGGATTTCTTTAAATATATATATATATATATTTAATAAACATAAACTTTCATCTATATATATACCAGGTGACTGTTTAGACAGGAGCAATATTTCTGGAGGATGCATTGTACTCGATTCTCGTTCTAAATCAATATAAAAAAATAGGTGCTTAATATTTGACCTTATTATCTAGAAACATACAAAAATTATACACAATCCTCTACGCGTCTATGTTAAAGCACAGTGTCAATGACCGTCGGATGATTTTACTTTTATTTGAAAGGGAACGTCAGAAGCAAAACAAAAGGGTTTATTGCCCGTTTTACTATCGAAAGTTATTTACTTCGGGTCGCCCATTGTAGCGTTTAGGATCGGTCATTGCACTTAGGTTTATTATTTTATTTACACGTTTGTAGCTATAATTTTGAAAGTCTTAGAACAAATTGTAACTTAAGTTTTCTTGGTAGTTTATTAGTATTTGTTTTAATATTCTTATTTTATACGGTAAATGTGATCATGAAGTGTCATGTCCTAGAATACTGCGAGTGTCTAAACAGTCGCCTGGTAAATTTCAGACAACAACCAATAAATAGATTATTGAGCAGAATTCCATACAAAAATGTTTGAGACTAGATTTGAACTTTAAAAAAGTCAATTTAACCTATTTACTTAATTCAATTGCAGGTTGTATTTGGAGTATTTGATTTTTAAATATTATTAACCTTTTGATTTCTCGACGACAATATATTAATTAATTAGAAAATACAGTTGTTTAAAAGCGATTTTCTATAGCAATTATGTGACAAATAGAACTTATAACATCACATGCAAGGATGACAAAATATTAATAATTCACAAACTGAATACAATCTCAATACATGGCTATTTAATCCAGGATCGACCGATAAGGATCCAGATTAAATTAAATAAAAATGAATATGGAAAAACGCTTACAAGTGATTTAGTTTGAAAATTAGAGAAACCATGTTTACTGTAACTATGGATATGACACAGATATTTCATTAGACATACTTTTCTTTAAATTAAATATACGAAATATGTTGTCATGTATTATTGGTGTATTTAAAAAAAAATAAGTGCCGTACTTAACAAATACAAATGTTTTACTAGTATTTTAACAATAAATGTCACAGAGGCAGTGGAAAAAATGAAATAATTGGAATATTTTAATACAAAATTTCATAGAAATTAATAGTATGTTTAAACATCAGAATGTAGTGGTATTTTTTTAAATATAAGATATAATCATTTTTTTTTATTTACAAAGTTCTTTCTGGCAACCATTTTTTGACAATTCATATACCATAAAAAATGATTTGTCTATGATTATTTTACAATAAACAAATTAGATAAGAAATACTAAGATGAATAATTAATGATGTTCAAATGGAAGCCCTATTTCAAAATTATATAGATCATTGGCAATGTGAAAAGTAAATAAATGTAAATAATTGAACAGACTTCAACAAAATTTTTATCGAAAATATCTACATTTTTTTTTCTATACACGCAAAGTGTATCCACTAAATATAATTTCTATTACCCCATCAATGTCCCAAACTTGTTTTTATAGCGAGAACCATAAATACCACACAAATGGAAGTGCTATACAACATTACGTTAAAAATAAATCGACATCAACAACCCTATTTCCATCGAAAATAGAATTTACACGTCGATAAGTTTAAAGTAATTCGCAACACTAATCTCGTGTGATCGAACCGTATCGACCGGAGATATATATTTTTATATATCGATAATTCGTTCGTCGATATCGATAGAGCCGGTATCGAACGGTCGGTGCGGTGTTCAGTCGTCATGTTACGTCCTCTGGACGGAGGATAATACGTTGGCCTTGGCCCGGTCTGTGGCCTTCGCGGCCGCTTCACGCATCTCTTTAAGAGTGTGGGACATTGGAGTTAGATGCTGGGCGCCCTGCCGTGGGAACATACCGTGCAGGACATGGTTGAATCCGTTTACCTGTTTATATTAAACCTTTATATATTGTTTTGTTTATTGGAACTTTCACACAATTATAAACAAATGTGGTTACCAACCAACAACTAATAATGTGATACATTATTCTTGCATTATAAACCATTGCAATGACAACGATCGACTGACATCATCGTTAGTGCAAAACAGCAAAGATTATCTATCTAACAATCAATGTGAGCTAAAGCATTACACGTTTCCCGTACTCAAAATCATGTTCCGAACAACGAATATTATATTCAAAATCGTGTCATTGTTGTCAAGTTGCAATAAATACAGAGCACCAAAATAACTGACAACAATTTATGACGCAAATTATTTTTAAATAACAACAACATCATTTATTATTAACATATAAGCCGCTATTACTATTAGGAATAATAATTATTGTGACAAATAAATAGGTCGCGCTTGACGCCTATCAAACACCTCAAATAGGGACATGACATACAAATTGATTTCGGTGTCAACCGATTGCAGATGCACCAGTGTTAAAAATGTTTTCTTAACTTTAATTTTTCATAATTTAACTCACATTTTGCATTTTAATTGGTATTATAATTTACAAGAAATAAAAAATTACAATTATTGATTTGATTCGATAGTATTAGTCGATGATATTCAGTTTTTATGTTGGCAAAAAGCGTCCCATCTCTACAGAATGTTGTCTATTGTCAAATTGGAGTATACTAAAATAATTAATGGTTTTAGTGCCAAATTATTAAAATATAATGGAATATGATACTTTGAATACTAATTCAACGGGTATACAAAACAGATAGTAGTCGTTAGTAGTTGGTTATATAACAGAGGCAAAGTGAATACAAGACTGCTGCAACGAGAAGTATGGAAAATGTCAAAACCGAAACATTTAACTTGCCTTCACAATACGCCTTATGTAATGTCAATGTAATGTTCCCCAGGTTCAAGACTATGCTTGTAAATTGTTCCCAATTATTAAAACTTTTAATGACGATGAAGAAAAACATCGTGAGGACATCTAGACATTTTATAATAGACAATAAAAATTAAACCCGTGCCTGTTCCCAAAAAGAAGCTTTTACCCCTGTTACGGAACATATAGCCTCTCTCAGTATTACAAGGAACCGCTAATTTAAAAAAATAATGACCATAAAGATGACGGTGTAAGGATATTGAGACACCCGAACAAATCGCCTCTGCATTGATGTAAATCATGTCACAGTGACTCGCTTTTCGGGATTTAGCACTTCAAATCCAATTATCTAGTTCCTTCTGGACGGGACGATAGCAATTTCCAACCATTATACCTCACTCACCACTCAATGTTGTTCTAAGTCTGTATTTCAATACTAAGCTAGCATTCTAGTATAAATATGATAAAAACCTCGACACAGTGACTCGCGTTTCGCGATCGACTAGTGCAAATCCAAGTAGTTAGTTCCATCTGGACGGTACGATAGCATTTTTCAACCAATCTTCCTCAAACAGCAATCTGCGTTATTCCGAGTCCGTATTTCAATGGCCCTAATATGGAAACTCAGTAAGTTTGCTGAGCTTGGATTATAAAAACAACGTATCTCACCATCTGCGAGCAGTTCTTCTTGAACCTGTCGACGCCGAACGCTCTGATGGCTCGCGAGAAGCCAAACACTTGTGAATCAATCCATGCGGATCTGGTAGCTACGGTCTGATTTGGTCCAGCCGCGCGGTACTCGACCCTTTCCACGACGCTCTACGAAAATATACCTTATGACTTGACGACAATAACGGTCAAAATCGACTAAACTTTACTTCGATTAGACTTTGAGACAATACTTGTAAAACGACAAGATTACAGTTGCCATCTAAAGCACTAAAGACAGGCGAAACATTTTTAAACTGGTCGTAAGATTACCTTTCATTATAACTAGCTAGCCCGGATGACGTTGTCCTGCCCTAACAATAAAAAAATAGTGCGTGTAACCGTCACACGCGATTGAAGTAAAACTTCTTTGAGTTATAAGAGATGGCGATTAAGTTAAAAATAAATACATCATATGAGAATCCAAAAAGGCATTTATCGATGATGTAACACTAGTTATATATACATTTATTATCGTTACTTTATAACAGAGTTGCTAATAATATTTCCTGTGTTATTTAAGTTCCGAATTAACTGATAGATGGCACTACATATAATGAAACTTTGATTTAATTTGTTACTTACTTACATTGAAACTAGATGGCAGCACAGTCGCGCGCTCATATATACATAATTAATTCTATTTTATAATTTAATTTTTTTTTGTTTCATTATTTCATAAACTATTTATTGACAAAATTAAAAATCGGATGCTACAGAAACGTGACACCATATTGCCGTAACTGACTTCCGTTGCATTGTCATCCAGTTACCTCCTAGTCGCACCTAAAGATGTTTTACTTCAAAAAACCGTGACAAATTATATATCCAAACCTTCCTCATGAATCACTTTATCTACTAGTGAAAACCGCATGAAAATCCATTCAGTAGTTTTTGAATTTATCGCGAACAGACAGACAGACACGTAGGGGACTTTGTTTTATAATATGTAATGATAAATGTGGAAGCAATGGCAATGGCTTCGTCTTGCACCGAAAACTAATCCTCACCCTCCGAATATAATAGGCATAACGCACAAGGACAAGGCTAAACACAACTTAACCAAATTGTCAGATTCGACATACATGTGCTCAGTGAGATTCACATGTGTGTCTCACTAACTCATGTATATAGTATAATTAGTTTAGCTAGCTTTATAGCCCAGTTACATTCGCAATTTTGCATTCAAAGCAACAACCCAAGTCGAGGGATTGTGCATTAGAGGGGCAAGATCATTCCGGCCTCTGGTACCAACGAACTAAAAACAAAGAATACTTCACTTCGAGATTTTAATATAGGATTCCTTTAAACGAGCTACGATATTGGTCACCACCATATACCACACAAGCCATATTAGCTCGCCGCTACATAGTTAATGATAGGAGCCTACACTGGGTTTGACTACAATGCATATAGTGATAAAACCAATTGATTCTTTTCAAGTCTATGTTTATCTGGGACTTAAAAGGCTTGCAGGCTGGCATGACAGCTACGATCTACGATGGATTAACAACCTCCCCGTGATCGCCGTTGTCCTTGCGTTATACTGTGCTTGCTATAAGGCAGTGAAGTCACCGCCATGTATCCATAAAAGTATACAATAGAAACGACTTACCATCACTTTGGTGTAACCTAAATTTCTCGTGTACGTGACCAAAACTTTGTTCTCTGGATCGACAATGCTCTCTTCTATTATTTTGACCGACTTTGCGCTGAAGAATCTGTAAAAAAATGTCAATTTTCGTAACAAAGGTTCGTCATGCCTTTGTAATTTTTTATATGACTAACTGTGCTTGCGACTTCTTCCACGTGGAACCTGATGTACAAAACAGTGACTAATAGAGTCATCCGAATTAATTACGTCTAAAGAGCGCCGGAGGTCCACCTCCCCTCCCCCAAACATAGGCTGGCAAGGCCTTAGTGACTCCCCTGGTGTTAGTGTCTATGGCCGGCGGTGATCACTTAACATTAGGTGACCTGTTCGGTTACCTCCTATGATATCATCATCGTCATTAATAGTACAATAGCTTTTAATAGATCAAACCGATTTTAATGAAACAAATACTAAATGTTACTCGATCGTATGCTTCTATTCATATGCTTATTATTATAGATTCTTAGTATAGACACGATGATAGTGTTAACGTTCATAACCACGTGGATATGGTCTGAAAAGGTCTCAGATCTAAATTGAGTAAAGGATTTTTGATTTGAATTCACTAATTCGTCACTAGGTACACCTTTTATTTTTGGCAATTGTTTGCGCTTCGATAGCTCTGATAATATTATGTTCTTGCTGGTTACTAATAAATAAAAGTTCTTGTTATATATGACATGTATAATAAATAATTAACGAGTCGACATTGCGCTAGCTTAAGTCCGAGTGTCGGCGCGGCGCGTGCCTAGGCGCGCGAGGGTGATGTTTTGGTGCGGGTGGTCGGGGTGAGTCGACGCGTTCGGGGCTCGCGGGCTGTCCTTACGTGTCAAGGCGCGTGTAGGCGTGTGCATAGGCCGTAACAGCAATCGATCTTCTAGTAGATTATTACTGCCATTGTCGAGTTTTATAATGACACTAGCGGGCCCGACAGACGTTGTCCCGCCCTGATTATGAAAAAATCCTTGACAAATTATATACTAAAACGTTCCTCATCAATCACTCTATCCACCGGTGAAAACCGCATGACAATCCGTTCGGTAGTTTTTGAATTTATCGCGAACAGACAGACAGACAGACGCGGTAGGGGACTTTGTTTTATACTATGTAATGATTACAAACGTCTTGCGATCATTTCAATGAACTAACAAGATGGTGGCCGTCTTGTTAGAACTTTCTTAGTATCACTTCTTCATTTATAATATTATTAAGGGTTGTTTGAACGTGTCACAATATATATTTTCCTATAAATCAATTATTTATTATTGTCATTGCTAATTACAACAAATGACAACAAAATGATGTCATAGTATGAAGTCTGGCAACCCCTGTACTAATCTATGCTGAAACAAAAACCTGCAAATCTTGACTCTTAAAAATCCTCAATCAAACTATTATCAGATAATAAAATTTGGCATGCAGTGATAAGTATGAATTATCAGCGTCTTATCAAAGAGTCAACAATAATTAACCTTTGTTCGCAATTATATTTTTCATAAACTGGCTCCGATAACGGCAGAGGTAAATACTCTGCATTATTACCTACAATCAACAAATACATAATCTATACATATAATAAGAAAGTAAATCCAACGTGTCTGTACTTTTTAGATATTTGTGATAAAAAATTACGCAGGTATTTGATTGAAGAAGGCGTTACTTTGCGAAGATCCATCATTCAATATTATAGCGGACGCTACTTTGCACTTCCGCCTGATATATTCATTAATTGATTCACTTTTTGTTGCAGTTAGACGTAATAGTGGTTAATAATGTTTATTGTTGCATGTGTCTAGGAATAAGTGTACAGCCTAAGTGATATTGCGTTCGGCGGGGCGTCCAGCGGGGCGTCCAGCGGGGCGTGCAGCGTCCAAGAGCGACGCTCGCGCGCCACTCAGGACACTCACGTATTACTGCATATGTTTGACACGAACGCCGCACGTGACGCCCCGCTCGACGCTCGATTATAACGTCCACCCTGGACGTACACTTAGTAATAAAATACATTTTAATCATTTTAAATAATTACTGTTTTTTTGGAAACGCATCACTACTAAAACACTGCATTCATGATAAAAGCTCTTCAAGAAAACAATAAAGCATATCTCCGAGTAACATTTAGTCGTTTTTTCATTAAAATCGGTACGGCCGATCAAAAGTTATTGTGCTTTTAATGACGATAACGATGCGACTTAAGACGAGAGAAAGGTAGATAAGTAAATGGACTTAATACATTCGGATGTCACCATTTTTTACATTAGATTCCAGGCGGACGGAGCCGCGAGCACAGCTAGTCATTAATACGAGTTAGATTTTCAAATCCTGGCACGAATTTTTTAGGTTTATTTTTAAATACATTCATTATCACTATTACACCAATATACCAAATAAATTATTAATTCGTGTCATTCGAAAACAACACTCGTTTCCAGAACAGAAACATTTTTAATGCTATCATCAAACTCGCCACATTACGAGTATCAACAACTATCTTAAACTATACACAAATTGGTTATTAGCCACAACTGTACATACAAATTATTACCTACACCATTTAATTCAAATTAACTTGGTAACGTATTCTTGACAGATATCAGTTGACCTCTAATTCGAATGCCCTAATTAATATTAATTAAAAAATAATGTTTTGAAACAGCTATAAAATATATCGCATGAATCGGTAGGCGTCCTTGTCCAATGTTCAAGGAGTTTGAATGGAGCCACCGACCAGTTACGTCGATTTAGAATTGTTGATTTAATCCGCAATTAATTTGGCCTTGTTAGCGTTTGGTACATTTTTATCTTGCGTGTACCAATATTGTGCGGCTGGAGAGACCGTTTGTTCGAATGCGTTAACTAGTCAGATATGTGAAACTCATGCATTATGTAGTCTGTTAGCAGCCGTCCGCGACTTCTTTTGCGTTTATTAAATTTATTCTCTTTATTAAGGCCTATATACGACATTTTTTAATCTTGAAAAAAACGATGATTCACACCATTTTTACTCTATGTTTAAAAATTACGGATTTTCATATAAATTTTCAACCCTTTTTACAACCTTAGGGGTTACCTATAATGTAAATGAAATCGACATGCAAATTTTCAATGACTCTAAACCCAATAGTTTAGACTATGCATTGATATGTCACAACAGTCAGACAGTTATTCTTTTACGTATAAATTTACTGAAAAAGGTTACAAATTATGTAATATCACGCTTCAACCCTCAAGACCAGAACAATCATCTTACAAATTGTAGATCAGAAAGCACTCTAAGCGAGAATTAATCCATAGTACAGACGGACAGTGTGCCGCCGCTATGAGTGTCAAGAACGATAGAAAATAAATACAAAACTGAGCTAGTACCTTATAATCACAAAGTAAACAATTAACGAACATATCTAACATCTCATTCTTGCCGGGGAGATAGTTGTGCAGCATTACGGGACTTGACAAAATCCTCAAGAAAATGCAAGAGAGCTATAATATAATTAAAATAACATGGGGTTTAGCACTACAACTTTACCCATCCCGTCAGGGATGCAGAAGCAGACCCAAAGGAAATTACAAAAGTGTAGTTCTAAATCATATGGAGTACAAAGTTTCCGTGTAAGATGTCAAAGACAGCGTGAAGTAGAGACAAAAACACTGACAATTGACCCAATCAGACAGAGATAGAGAGCATCTAAAAGCCGATTCTCCAACAATAATTATTTTTTAAAATGGATACATATACACTGTATTCTCTATATGTATAAGATCGAAGAGACTTCAATCCACGCAGAATATGAAATATATTGTTAAAGTGAAACTTTTATTACATCGTCTCAAACTTTTTCGTCTGTGTGTTGCATGTCACGTGATGGTGAACCGCGGAGTAGGGATAAAGTGAAAGGCGCTCGTCAGAGCAGCCAGGGCCAATATGGCGGCGCCTATAGTGCGCAGCAGCTGACCGTGTAGTGTATAGACTATTATTAGTTAAATGTCTATAGTGTGAAAAAAAGTTTCACTTTTACCGCGGTTTCATAAAACCACACAATCCTTTTTATTTAATTTTAATATTTTGTAATGTAACACAAACTCTCTCCGCTATAACCTTATTAAATATATTCAATTACATTGACAATTATGTCATTAAAAAATGTTGTTGTATAATCGGTATGCTAGTTGGCTATCTATTTTTATCTTTATCATGCTGCCACGCCCCTATTGATAATTGTGACTTACATTCATAACATAACAAGATTCTGTAAGCTTATAACATAGATAATAATCATTTTTAGATAAACTGCTATTTACCAGTAATAGAATACCGCGACTTCATTCAAACAAAAATAATTTTATCATTGAAAACTCATATCATTGGACATCATGAGAAGTGAGAACTAGGCTTCTGTCTAGATCAGTTTTGCACAATCTCATCTAATTTTAAATGACGACACGGTCTAAGATAGTAATCACACTAAAACTAGATGGGGCAGGCTATTAAGTGCAGCTGCCGGTACACTCCTATAGGTGCTTAGAGGCTTTTTGAACTTGAAGGTCGTAACTAGCCAGGTGGGCATAAGAAAAATCTTTTCATCATGCCATGCTTTATTCACGATTTTCCCTTCGTCGTAACCTCAGGCTCATTAGCAAGGATTCAAACTTGCGTCGATCGACGCGGTCTCCGAACCCGGTAACTATAAAACCACTACACTATACTTCATCATCATCATCAGCCTGCATGAGACCCACTGCAGGGCCATAGGCCTCTTCCCGAAGGAAGGTATGGGCATAATTACTACGTCAGCCACGTATTAACAATTTCAAATTCTGAGAAATTCACAGTTCTATGTTTTTCCACATACAGTAGTACTAGGTACGAGAACATTTGCCGGTAGTGTTACCAATCTTAATTAGTAAATATATAGTACGCGAATTTCGAAAAATTCGTTGGTACATGCCGGGGTTCGAACCTGCGGACATATTGATATTCCACCGGTCAAACCACTAGGCCACCATAACAATAGACTACACTTATTGTTATCTTTGTTAAATTTTATCATTACAACTTATCCCTCTATGGATTAGCGCAATAATATATTACTAGACAATATTTAAAAAAGTATTCAGTACGTCCCTAAACGTCACACCAAAACTGGTTCTACCGTTCAGGACAAGCAACAAGCACTACAATTTTAATTATTTGTATGAAAATATACCCCAAACTATTAAAGATTACTTTCGTTTTTCAATTTATATTAAACAAATAATATTGATCTCATCTAATAAAACTTTAGAAAGAATTTACTTGCGAATGTTTTTCAATAACATTTGCCCTTCATAAACGCATATGGTGTTTATAATAAGAGTGGATACATGTATACAATGAGATTTTTACTGCGCGCTAGAAGTAAGACCTAAGCCACAATTGCAATAAAAAAAAACGCGCGTTAACAAATTTGACTCTATACTCAAGCATGCGGTAAAACTAACATTTCTATAATAATATCCGAAAAACTTTATACTGCATTTTAGTAAGAATATAAACACAGCGCATGAAAATTGCGCGGCGAAATTTCGTAGTGCAGTACAGCCTAAATTTAACCATAAACAGAGTCCGTGGGTTTCAAATTTCACATGTTTTATTTTTCAGTTTACTCCATTGTATAACCTAAAGTTACACAGTAATTGGTACTGTATTATTCACATATCTTTAAAAAATCAACCAAAACTATTTTCACTGCGTCGCAGTTTCTAACTGGATTTATTTTTGTGACGTAATTTTTACGCAGTTTGTTTATTAAATTGATCGCACTTTAAGGAACGTACTATAGCCTTGATGAATTGTTTACAGCCTTCAGGCCTTGTCAAGAATAATTGTATGCACAAAACTTATTACACCTAAGTTTTCCCCATAAAATGTATTTATTATTGTAAGAGATCTTTAAAACAAATTAATTGACTAAAAGGAGTTTCTGATGTGCTGAATAGAAATGCATGAATAATTCATAATCAAGCCCTAATGTTTCAACATAAGTCCAATTTTAGCCATTCATTAGATTTTAAGTTTTTTAAGATGTTCAAATTTTATTCACCTAAAAATCATTAAAAAAAAACTAAAAATCTTGTGAAACGCACAATTCTGACCCGGTTCACTCTGTATAAATTCTGAAAAGGAACAAAACGAAAGATTTCATGAAGGGCTAAAATTAGACTTGCTTGGTTTTGAAATGTAACAACTCAATTAAAACCAGTTGACTATATATACAACTTCTATAATTTATTCACTTGTGCTACAAAATATTCAGGATAAATAATTGTACATTAGATTAAGTTTACTAGTGAAATATTTATATGTTATGTTTTTGTGATAAGGTCAATATACATAGCTATAGAATTGTAAAACTTCTTGTGAATTTGTATGATTTCCAACTAACTTTTGCTTGTGACATTGCTAGCCTTGATATGGATATAATCTAACTCTTAGAAACACTACATTTTTCTGAATAAAAGTTGCTCTTACGTCCCTTACTGTAGTCCAAAAAACATATAACCTATATATAAATGAGCACTTGTTTATACAAAGTGTTATAATGATTTGACGAGACATTAGGGCGTAACAGACAAACTCACATTAACATTCCTAATATGGGTCAGGAAGTTAGGATTACAATTAGAACCTTTCAAACGGAGGTCATATTTACAAATTTCAGTGTTTACTACCTGTGTGTCTACTAACTAAACTACTTAATTATTAAGATTCTAACAGTAAACTCGTACAAAGACCTTTAGTTCTACCTCTAACAGTAATTCTTTAATACCAATAAAATATAGAGATAAAGAGACCAATCAAGTTGATTTTGTAATGATCAAATCCTTTGTATTCCTAAGCTCAATTAAAAAAAATCACAGGTGTTACCATCATTCTATAATATATAAATGAGAATTATTTTAGTAAAAACAAAAAAAAATTACCTTTCTCCCCATTTCGGAACACGGTTTGTTTTAGTCAGTATCCTTTTAGTATGGAGGCATCCATCTCTCACCTGCCTGCTGCATGTGTCCTCCGATAGTACATGAGTACTGAAACATACATGATAAAACAGAATGTATATATGTGTATTCTGATTATTGGACAGTCAAAGAATAGCAATGGCCATGTCTTAGTATTGACCAGTCTTTCTGTTATCACGTCAGCTTGTAAAATCCACTAAAAGCATGCTACAATTTGAGACATTATAAAATAAAAAATAAATAAAAAGTCTTTATTTAACAAAAATGATTTACATGGCATAAAAATCAACTGTAGACTCCCACACTAGGAACTGAATCCTGTGTCGTGGGTAATCGAACAAAAACTCTTTACAAAATATATTTCTTGTTAGTGCCGTAAGTGGCTTACTTATTAGACAATTAAGATTAATAAAAATTTAGAAAGTACATATATATCAAACTGATTATATTACACAAATTGAATACCTAAAGTACACACACACGGTTATTATATTTAAGCAGGAAGTGAAAAGTTTGGGTAGGTTTGTAAATTGACTTTATAATTATATTCATATTCATTGCATTCATATTTATCACATTATAAAGTTAAGAGTTAATGCTCAAATGAGTTAATAGAAATTCTACAAAAAATTAAACCAATTAAGTCATGTTTACGGACTAACAAAGATATACAGATCTTTGATTATGTTTCTGGGAAATCACAGCTAATTTAAATACATTTAATATGTAGGTAATATGTAACATCTAACAGATTGTTTTGTTATATATGTTTTAACACTAATGTCAGGGTAATCGAGCCAGATTTGTAGTCAGCTCCCAACTAAACAATCGTGATTTATACAGAATTTGTTGTTTACCAAGCGCAATTGTCAGTGACTCAACATTTTTTAAATTAAACAGAACCGATAATGTGAGGCATACCTAGTTCCTAATAAAATGCATGTTGTTACTGTAATCTTAAAAATAAGTAACTTGTAAGAAAATTAAGTAAATAAGATTTTGTAAAAATTTTTGAAATACCAATTATACTATAACATTCTTGTTTTAATTCCTAATTATAAGAAATTTGTGAAAAATGTAATATAATTCATAGAATTACAATATAAAGTTAAATTTGGGTCTACATCTTGGTTTTTTATTATGATACTTTGTTTTATCTATCTATATAGTCATCTATATATATCTATCTATATGTATTTTATCTATATTATGTTTTACGTTACCTGCAATTTTTCTTATTTATCTGAGATCTCTAATGATCTGAGAACACAGTAGCCATTTTATATATTAGATATATTATACTAAAGCTGTGCCTATATATGACAATTCAATATTTTCCAGAAGCGGCTAGTTATAGTGCTACTAAATAAATATACTGTTCAGACCTTTCAAACATTAAAAAAAAACATAAATCAAACATATCAAAAGGGTTTTATGCGTACCAACCTTAGAGGATTTGGGTATCTCTTCCAATAACCGCGTGCAACTTGATCCCAGCTGAAGTTAAACATTGATGTGTTTTCGTAATACCTTGCCATGATTTTTCTTCACTTGTTTTTCTTATTGAAATACATACAAACAGTTCAGTACAACATTTCACACGTTTTCTGTAAACAATAACAGAACCTGCCTTCTACAATATTCAAAAGATAGAAACACTAGTATCAGATTACATAAACTAAATAATGTAGGTCATGGTGATATCAATTTATTGGGCGATTTACCACATGTTACATTGGACACTGGACACATAGGCTTTGTGATGATCGTCACGTACGTACGCACACGGATGTGTGAACACAAGTCCGTTCAACTCCGGTTTTAAGGACACTCACAAACCGACTTCCATCCACGCCTACATATAAAAAAACACTCTCCGTATTACCATTCAACACACTACCACAACAACACAACCAATGATAATTTTTATGGTTATAAACAACAATAAATATGACTGAAATACGATAATACCATAAGCCGGATTTATTTTCCTGATTAAAATGTTATGACACGAGATGTTTCTAGAAAAGCGTCACTTACAGTAGCAAAAGACGATATCTGTGATATCTATTTTGTGCAAATGAAGTGAATGATGACAGCGAAACGTATGTTATCATTCATAATTTCAGGTGTTTTCGATAAAAATTTTGATAAATATTGACAGATCATTCCAGAGTCCATTGGTGGTAGATATTTGACAGTCTAATAATCTGTGGTCTGCCATAGACAACTGCATTTATAGAGTATTATAGACAGATTAATTAATATTAGAATGTAGTAACAATTTGAAACAAATTTAGTTTTATAGACATTACTGATATTTTCAAAATAAAAAATAATGTATCTTTATCCACATAGAGGTACATAATACTTAAGGTATAACGGGTTAATCTGTATACAGGATATTAGACTTTTTGTTATTTCATACTTTTTATTTCATTCTATACTGTATATAGTAAATTTATAAGGCTCACATGGTTCAATAGTACAATATTACAGTAGTAATAAAAACTTAGAATGACTATGTTGCATCTGCTTGTTCATGGTTTGCACTTGATTAACTTGTCTTCATGCAAAATTTTATACGCTATTAAGAAAAACTATACAAAGATACATAATAATTACTGCTGACGATATTCGTTTCAATCGAAGAATGTCTACGGCCAAAAATTTGTTATAATGCGCTTATATTACTACACATATTATGAACACATTTCTTTGGGAATAATTCAAAAAGATATATGGGTAATGCCACGTACATGGTGATAATAAATCCTTTAATGTTTTTTTATTTGTCGCGTTTTGAGTTCAAGTGGTGGATTAATTTATATTTCGTAAACCAAAATTTTGGACGCCGGCACAACGACTCATGATGGATTTAAATATTTTAAATAGTTGCTTTTATTTTTTATTAACATTGTAGTTACTATTAGGTACAGTGCCGCGCCGCGCCGCGCCGTCACGCAATAACACTAATCTAGTAATGAAACTGGCTAAACTCTTATTTTTTATTGATTTCCTGTAAAAAGGAGTAATTATTTCAAATGACGTCGACTGCAGTATTTGTCATTTTAACATTGTAATTTATGTGAAAAATTGTCGTTTTGTTTTCAATAATTAAAAAAAGGATATACATATATATGGATATTTATAAAGAATTTGTACATCTGCTCAGACGAAAAACTTTAGAAGATGTCTATTTATGCGTCATAGATGATACGTCGTCGAAATTGAGAAATTACATTCGACTTGTAATAGACATACCGTTTATCGACGGATCGTACCACACTTATTATGGGGAAATAAAAAATGTCGTAAACAGTTTAATATCTTATATAACTTTAAAAACAGACGAACTGTTAAAAGAGACTGATAGGTTGACGAACATTTTAGATCAACAAGAACTGATGGACTTGATACAAAAGACTATATATATCCATCAGACAGAACAGATAAACTTCGGTAAGGAATTCCTTCCAGTCACCACAGCCACGGAAAAACAGAACTATGAAGATATAGAAGAAAAATATAATAAATTCATGGAGAAATTATTCCAATTCGCTGATGACTTGGGACAGTTGAATACAAAGAGTAAAATCGATGCATTTGCCAAAAAATACTTTGATATTCCGGTCAAAAGGATTAGTGAGATTTTTGAGTTCGTACACGTTTACTTGTCGTTGATGTTGGCTGATCGTGTGAGTTCTATTTGTTAATAGCATCATCATATTAAAAAAAATGATTGTTATTATTTGCAATTTTTTTTTTGGGAAATATAATATAGTCAGTCGTAATGCAGAGAACCGCAACTTCTTAACTCAATAGTAGGGCTTAATACTATAAAGTATATAACACATCGACAAAAATTCACCTCCTCACCAGTTTATACTGTTTTAATACAGTCTCACATTCCGTCCTTTGTTACTTGAGCCGTTTATAATCTATGTATCTCTTACGATCTTCTCCAAATTTCACTTCCATTCTCATTTGTGTTCTACAAATATATATTTTTGAAGTTATTCTTTGTTTGGCGCTTTTAAGAAAAATGATAAGAGTGAATTTTTACGATGCGCGTGCCCACCGACCCCTAAATGCGACACCATGAAGTTAGTTGGTAATTGTATGTCAAGTTTTTGTGAGTAATTAGTGTATTCCAAACGGTCTAACTAAATAAAGATCGTAAAATCTAGTTATTTATAAATTGTCGAAAGTTTGTACATCTTATAGAAAATAGAAATTAATTTATAGAGTACTAATCGATACTCTATATACCATGTTTTTTTCAAAGATCAATCAAATCGGTACCAGCATTGAAGAAATTGTATTGCGTCTACACAACAACCTTCGAGAGGTTAAGGAAAACAGAGATAAGTCAATCAACGAACTGCTTAATCAGCTATACGACAAGAATAAAGAGCAAATGATGATAAACAGACGTTATAGGAGAAGTTCTACTGAGAATACTGAGGTAAATCCTTTCTTATTACAGCTCTTGCAACAATTTCCCATTATGTACAGGTATTGATTTCCGCCCGGTTTGTTGAGCATTAAAATGGCAGAGTTAATCGAATCCAAAAAATGAGTAGTCTATACCTTCTATGAAAAATTCTGCATCGAATGGTTATGACCAGCTTTATGCCGACACGTTTAGTAGTTTGAACGTGATGAGACTCAATGGAACTATATTTTACGGGAATCATACAATAATGATTAAAATGTTTTTATCATGACATTGACATCAAACTAAGGAGTTTGATTTTTAAAATCCTTCTCTGGCTAACTACTGTCCTTTTATGGGAAATCTCACGTCACGTTAGAACATAGCCTCAATTTACATTATTGTCAGACTGTGAACGTGGTTGATGGCGACTAGAGTCGAATATATACAATTTATTGTGTCACCGACCCGAACGTGAGAGTCCAGTTTCGCTCGCTGTTCAATGCGCCTAAAGAAGTTTTTATTTCGAAAATTAAACTTAAATCTGTAACGATAACGGTTTAGCTCTGAGCATTCAAATTCCATGCCATAACACAGCTGTGAACTTTACCTAATAATGTTAGGTACTGTTATATGTATACCACCAATTAAATGTCATTTCCTCCTTGCAAAGGTTATACGCGCTATAGAGATAATACGTGGTAAGATAGAAAATCATAAAGCTGATCACTACATTGAACGTTTGGAGGAAGAGATAGCCTATTTTAACGGGTGTCTGGAGGATTTTAATAAAATCGCGGACATACTTACAAAGCTGAAGGCGGAAGAAGAGAGTATGACTAAGCAGAAGCAGCAGTACAACAGCATGACGTTAGAATACATTTTAACCAACTACATAGGGGATTAGAGTTAAAGCGATTATGGCAGTTGATGGCCTGTTCGTCGACACACGTTCAAATAATTGCGAAGAAGTTGTGCCTTTCGGTGAAGGAAAATATTGTGATGACACCATAGCACCGTGATAGGGCTTCTTCTAAGTTCGCATGGCTAGTGGCCACCCTCAAGTTAAAATTTATAGCCAAGCACCTATACCTACGTTTCAGCAGCTAATTTGATCTTGTTTCCGAGCGGCGAAGTGCTTTAAGAACTACATTTGCGAGATAATCTCTCTCCGTGTTATTACAAAAAAGTTAAATACGTATTAAATACTTGGTTTAAAAAAGTGTCCTAATAAGTGCACCGCGCTCGCCCGAGGCAAGTTCGCGTTATCCTTTTTCATAAGTCTAACCTAACGTAACCAAAGCGAGACAAAAGAGTAAGATGGCGAACATTCAGCGACCGCGGTGCATTTAATTTATTTATTTTTATTTATTCGAAGGAATATCAACAGCTTTTCATACATAATTTAAAATACAATAGTCAACTTAAAGCTAATTAAAGATATTCACTAATAGATAATGATATGATTACAAGATAAGATATTAAGTGCTGATTAGAAATATAGAACAGTGGAAAGTTACATATTACACAACCTGATCAAAGAATGTTTTGATGACCGCCTGTTTTGCTGCATTAATTGGAGTATTAAAAAGATCTAAATTAGATTCTTTACTAAGTTTATTGTAAATACAACTACTTCGCAAAAAATAACTATTCTTTCTATAATTGGTATTTGAATGAGGCACATATATCAACGAGCTATGACGAAGAACAGTAGACGAAGCCCTTAAAGAAATTTTTGAGAGGAGATCTGGACAATCGACCTTGTTTTGGGCAATTTTTAAAAGGAAAGAAATGTCTGCAATCATACGTCGTTTATCTAGTGGTAGTAAAGGGTGCAATTTACAATGCTGCTCATAGGATTTAGAATCATATCTTTCATGCATACGATAACATAGAAAACGTAAAAACTTTTTCTGAATATTTTCAATTCTAGAAATATATGTATCGTACAAGGGATTCCAGATTTGAGAGGCGTACTCCAAGTGACTGCGAACAAGGACACAGTATAATATTTTTAAAGTTTTCACTTGATGAAAATCACGAGAGCATCTCATTAGAAATCCAAGGGCTTTCATAGCTTTCGATATAATTGAATTAATGTGTTGATCGAATAATAGCTTAGTATCGTGTAGCACTCCAAGGTTCCGTACTACATCACTCCTCTGCACATGTTCACATTTTAATACATATTTAAAATGTATCGGATTCAGTTTCCGCGTGAAGGTCATAACCCTACATTTCGATGGATTTAGATCTAAACCATGATCATCACAGTATTTCTGTAGTCGGTATAGGTCTTCTTGTAGTGCCGTAGCGTCTGCTATTGACGAGACCGTGGTATATACTTTCATATCGTCGGCAAAGCACAATATATTAGAAGAGTGTAGATAGGTGTCTACATCGTATAATAGTATTGCGAACAATAGAGGACCAATCAAGGAACCTTGGGGAACGCCACTAGGTATAGGAACCCAACTTGAGATATAATTGTTGACGACTACAGCTTGAGTACGGTTATCAATATAAGATGAAAACCATCTCAACAAATCACCATTGATACCGATGTTATAAAGCTTCTTAAGAAGGATGTCATGACGTATACGGTCAAAGGCTTTGCTAAAGTCTGTGTAAATTACGTCAGCTTGAGCTCCTTTGTGCATCGTTTCCGTTAAAAAGTCATTGAAAAGTGTAAGATTGGAAACAGTCGAACGACCTCTAAGAAAGCCATGCTGACTGGGGCTGAAAGATTGCTTTAACGCCGGGTAGATCTGATTATATATAATTTTCTCAAAGACTTTAGATATGATGCAGAGCTTTGAGATTGGACGGTAATTAGATATATCCGTCTTAGCCCCTTTCTTGTAAACTGGTGTAATAAAGGCTTTTTTCCATAAATCTGGCACTATACCTGCATGGAGTGATTTACTAAATAAAATACTAATGGGTACCGATATGGTATCAGCACATTTCAATAAAAGAATTCCAGGTAAGTAATCTGGTCCTTCAGATTTCGATGGGTCAATACCGTGAAGTAGTTTCCTTACTTCAGAAGCATCGACATACACTTTAGAAATATTACATATGGGTTGGGATGATGTAGAAATAGTTGTTGTATTAAGTGGAGCATTGACAAAATTAGAACGGAAGAAATCCGAAAAGGCACCACAAATATCGGTACCAGAAGTGAATGTTTCACCGGCAAGGGTCATGGTGCTGTGCATAGAATTCAATTTTTTCTTAGATTTCAAATAGGACCAAAAGTAATTGGGATTAGTTTTAATAGAGGTTTCAACAGTACGTATGTAATTATCATAACACGATCTTTCAAGATTTTTTACCCTTGCACGTAGTATTTTATAAGATTCGTTGTCAGATCTATTGCCAAAAACTTTGTACTTACGTAGATATTTCAATTTTTCTTTAATAGCCTTCCTAAGGGAGGTAGAATAACAATCTGGATAGCGACTAGGTTTTATAATCATACATGGTATGTAACTATGTTTCAGTTTTTCAAGAAAGTCATAAAAATATAAGATGGCATCATCTAGTGAGAGATCCGACAGTAAAAGATGCCAGTCAGCGCTTTGAATTTCATTATTAATAGCCTCGTAATTTCCGCAATTAAATATATATTTACGCCTTGGGGCAGATTGAAGAATACAGTTTTTAATGAATTTAACTGTCAAAGACAAGGCTCCATGAAATGCATCAATTGGTACAAGCGCGTCATCACTAGCGTCACATACTACTACAGAATCATTGGAAAGCACTAAATCTAGTGTTTTATTGTATACATTGCGAATACCATTAAATTGCTTCAGACCAAGTAGAGACAATTCATCAGCCAAGAAGATTTCGTCTTGTGATTGACAGTTATATGAATTATATGATTCGTCATCGTCAGAATTAATATTCCATACTATGTTGCTCATATTGAAATCACCTAATATAAGAAGTCTGTCGGTAGGATTTTCAGTCATTATATTATAAACACTGCACAGAAAATTATGTAGCTGCTGTGAAAATGAATTACCTTGGCTTTCAGAGCATAGATAAAGTGCACATATATGGAGATTTGACAGGAGTCTAGTTTTATGACAATAGATAGTAACTGTCAACCATAGATCTTCAGCACTCGAATGATAATGTGGCTTCGGAATTACTGTTAGTGATTTACGTGTTGCTATGAGCACACCGCCTCCCCGAGTCTGCCCAGTAGCAACATAATTACGATCACGCCGCCATACCATATATCGGCTGTCGAAGAGCTCAGCGTCTTCGATTCCGTCTATCAACCAAGTCTCAGTCAAGACGATTATGTCATAATCACATAAAATTAAATTGCGGTTGAATATATTAGTCTTGGTACGTAGGCCCCTCGTGTTTTGATAGTAAATATTAAGATTATTTATATCAGTGGTGTGAGAAACTGTTACTAATAAGCAAAAAACGCATTATTTGTCTGAATAAAGTTATGAATATCAAAGCACGAGGAGACTTAATCAATAGAAATAATATTATAAATATTGAACATACGTGGGTAAGCATTACAGATAGAGTCATTTGTAGGTGGTTATAGATTATTAAATGCGCATTTAGAATGTTAAAGCAGCGGACATCGTCGGAGTAAATAGGCGGCGAACAATAGCAGGTCATTAGCGGATTATCTTGAACAGTGAATCTCAAACTTTTACATAATAATGTAAATATAAATAAAAGCAAAAGTACTAAACACGAAAGAAAAACATTAGTGAAAATTATTAATGCGTAAAAGATTAAATTATTTTGTTTAAATCATTGTCCTTAGTTATAGTAATCACATGAGACGTATCACTTTTTCTTAAATGAATTTTCCCGAACTTCACCCAGAAATAGCGGTAGTTCTTTTCTTTTGCGATGGTTTTAGCCTGCGTAAGTAGTTTTTTAGACTTCGGAGTAAGGTGGTCATTGACAAATATTCGCTGTGTGCTACCTGTGATGCCGATAGAATCAGCTGAAATCGTTTTCCTCACCCTTGCAGCCGCTATGAATTCCTCCTTAACATAACGATTAATAAACCCGATGACTATTGATTTGTCCTTTGAGTTGTAGGTAGGGATTCTTGCGATATAATTTATTTGGGACTTATCAAATTTGTGCCCTACCACGTTGCTCAGATTTTCGGCAATAGAGAAAAGATTTTCAGTGGCTCTGACCGGGACTCCTTTGATTTCTACATTATTCAATCGGGATCTTTGATCTTGGGAGCTTAACTCTTCGCCTAGGAATTGCACTTTTTGAATCAACGAGCTCTACTTGTCCGTAACTGTTTCATAACCAGATGATTTACGTTCGACTTCCGCTAACCGCAGGCCATACTCGTCTAGCTTAGCACAATTAAAATCACAGGCAGCCCTGAGATCAGTGATTAATATGAGACCTTTTTAAAGCCACGGTTCAATACGTATTTAACTTTTTTTATAATAACACCGAGATGTGTGCCAGCTACCTATATGTAGATTCCAGGAGCTAAACTTCAGACACAGTTTAGGTTTAGCGTGTTCACCATCTTGGATCGCATCGTAATCTATACTTCTATACTAATATTATAAAGAGGTAAAGTTTGTGAATTTGTGACGTTGTGAGTTTGTGACGTTGTAGGGGTAATCTCGGAAACTACTGGTCTGATTAAAAAAATCTTTCAGTGCTATATAGCTCATTTATCGAGGAAGGTTATACGCTATATGTCATCACGCTAAGACCAATAGAAGCGGAGCACCAATGAAGAATATTTCAAAATCGCGCGAATCGCAAATCCACGCGAACGAAGTCGCGGGCAAAGGCTAGTTTAATATAAGATGCGATTCTGGTCAAATGCTAAAACCTATAAAGTATAAAAAAAAGTGAGGCAGTCACGGTCTTTGAACTCAAAAAATGCTTGTGTAATTTGCACTTAGGTAAATCAGTAAAAAGACGAAATTTGTACCTTAAATATGTTAATGTTAAAATTACTTTGGGCCTTTAGGATCATTTGATTCAATATAAGAATACATTTCGACGGAATGATATTTTTGTGTTGTTAATTTGTATTCAAATCACGCAGTAATTACAAAATCGAATTTGTTGAAATCAACCGTTTACTACGAAAACCTACTAAATAGCATTTTGTCAAACAATGTAATAAACAATATGAAGTTTTGTTTTTTTAACTCTATGTACATGTAAAACTAAGTAATCGTTACCTTAAACCGTTTCGAAGATATCTTGTGGTAAAATCAGATAAATAAAGTAAAGTGTTCACGCCATAATCTAGAAAGACTCTAGAATCTATACATATAATAAGAACGTAAACCTAACGTGTCTGTACTTTTTAGATTTTTGTAAAAAAACTTGTTGCGGGTGTCTAAAAATAAGTAATAAAATACATTTCAATCATTTTTAGAAATGTCTGTCTGTCTGTTTGTTTAAACACGCATTACTAATAAACTACACGATAAAATCTCTCCAAAAAGCATAAAGCATGTCTTCGAGTAACATTTCGTCTTTGTTTCATAAAAATTGGTCTGTCAAAAGTTACTGTAATTTGAATGACGACCCGACTTAAGCTAATCACTGTTTTTTTTTACACAAAGTTCCACACGGACGAAGTCGCGGGCACAGCTAGTGTTAAAACAACCGCTAATGCACCTTATGTATCTTTCAAGGACCATAGAACTTCCGGGGACAAAACAAAAATGTTGGGAGAACATTGGCCAAAATATCTCGGAAAGGAAGGAATATTTAAAAACGAAGATCGTGGAAGTAGCTAAAGCGTTACGAACTCACTTAGCTTGTAAAGGTTAAAATTTTTAATTAATATTGGAAGCGATTATGGGTTAGTTGATAGCGTGCTCGGACACCGCTTTGATGATCGTAAGTTAGAAACCTAGCACCTGTTGATATGTTCCGGCAGCTGCATTTGAGAGCCAATCACCTCTAGGTTTAGCGTGTTTACCATATTAGACTGCATCGTTATTTAACATGAGATGAGATTGTGGTCCAATGCTAAAACCTGTACGGCGTTATTACAAAAAAGTTAAATACGTATTGAATACTGTCTTTAAAAAGGTTTCGAATTAAATGCACCGCGCTCGCCCGAGGCGAGTTCGCGTTATCCTTTTTCGCAAGTCTAACCTAACGTAACCAAAGCGAGACAAAAGAGCAAGACGGCGAACATTCAGCGACCGCCGTGCATTTAATACGAAACCTTTTTAAAGCAAGTATTCAATACGTATTTAACTTTTTTGTAATAACACCAATAAAGTACTAACTAACCCGACCACATCTTGGGTCAGGTATTACACGTTGAATGAAAATTATGATAAAGTATTTGGTATTATGGGATTAAGAGAACACGTGCACCATAAAAGAAACTAGAGTTGAAAAATAAATTCAAAATTAAAACGTGGCGCCATCTATGATATATCTTCACCGATCGGTCCTACAGTTTTCTGTCAACAAACTAATTTAAAGTGCCATCTTTTCGAGACTGATAAAACCTAATTTGTAATTAAAAAATATTGAGACCATTAATCGAAATATAAATTATCCTATCTCTCAAATTGGACTAAATCTATATATATACTAGCGGGCCCGGCGGACGTTGTCCTGCCTTGATAATAAAAAAAAATCCTAAAAGTCAACCGAAGCCACCTAGCGTGTCCAATTGTGAATCTAAACCATTCTCGGATCCACTGGAACACGCACACAAAATTTCATCAAAATCGGTCCAGCCGTTTAGGAGGAGTTCAGTCACATGCACACGCACACAAGAAATATATATATTAAGACTAGCGGATCGGGCGGACGTCGTCCTGCCTTGAAAACAAAAAAAATCCTAAAAGTCGATCGCAGCGCCACCTGCCGGGTCCAATTGTGAATCTAAACCATTCTCGAATCTCCACGAACACACACAAAAAATTTCATCAAAATCGGTCCAGTAGTTTAGGAGGAGTTCAGTCACATACACACGCACACAAGAAATATATATATTAAGATAAGAGATTCCCACCTATATATTGACTCATCACGATATCTCTGGAACCATAAGGCGTAGCGACTTGAAATATGGTAGGAATATTCCTTTCGCCGACTAGAGGTCAGCTAAGAACGGATTTTACGAAATTCCACCCACAAGGGATGTTGCGGGGGCGTTAACAAAAGAAAATTCCCATTTTTAACCTATAGCTCCTATCGACTTCAAATTTGGTAGGAATCTCCTATATGTGATGTAGAAATGATCTTAGAGCGGATTTTATGACAATGTTTTTATAATCAGGGCGGGACAACGTCTGCCGGGCCCGCTAGTTATACATAAATGCCAAAGTTTCATGAAGATCGGTTGAGTAACTTCGGAGTTCATCGTGGACAAACATCATGACACTGGATTTTTACATGTTTAGATAAAAAAACAAATCTGAGCACAATCTTCCATACATAAAAATAAAATTGAAACTGTTCTTTCATCTGATAATATTCGAAACATCTGAACCGATTTAGACGAGACTTTGAACGATAAATACAGAACTTTAATAGATGACCGTTGTATAATCTATATCTGTTCTTTTTACAGGCACCGATCGTATATATTATATTGATAAAGTCGGTCCCTACTATTTGGACGAATTCAATCATCAGGTCTATGTAACAGACTACGCCATCGAAATATATCATATGGACTGCGAAGGACGCCTTAGAACTGTAATTTTTTATGCCCATTTAAATATACTGAAAAAAAATTAATCACAAACACTGAACCAACATTTTTCTCTACATATACCATACGATGACTCATTTCAACGTGGGAACAATAACGCAATATTGAAACTTTTTTCCCTATTTCCTATGTCATTTAAATAGGAAAGTTTAAAGTTCGATGGAGGACCTCTTAGAATTGAAGTTTAAAGTGGTCCTTTGGATATGAGTTTTGTTTGAATATAATCCTATGATATTTTGGGGTGAGAGCGAAATGGAAGAAAATATCGACTTTTTTGCACACCCTAATATATATAAAGCTGAAAAGTTTGAACGCGCTAATCTCAGGAACAACTGCTTCGATTTGAAAAATTCTTTCAGTGTTAGATAGCACATTTATCGAGCAAGGCTAGAGGCTTATAACATATCATCATGCCAAGACTAATAGGAGCGGAGCATCAATGAAAAGTGCTTCAAAAACGTTTTTTTCCTTTTGTAAGCTTCCGCTGCGTGTTAGCGGTAATCCAAAATAACTATTCCACGCGGACAGAAGCTAGTCTATATATAAATAAACAAAAACAAAACAGTTATCCACATCTTCCTCCTCAATTTTTCAACGTATTTTTTATATTATTATTTTTTGTTTAGTAGATATTGAGGAGCTTCAGTATTATAAAAACCAATAGAAACAATAAAAAAATCCCCTTATCTCATAAATAACTGAAAAAATAATGAAACATGATCAAATTTCAACCACTTGACGATCACTATATAGAATATATATATATATATATATATATATATATATATATATAGGGGGGCGAAAAAAAAAACAAAAGGGGCGGGAAGACAACCACCGGCCCGAAAAAAATTCATCAAAATCGGTCCAGTCGTTTAGGATGAGTTCAGTCACATACACACGGATAGAATATGAAATATATATTTTAAGATATATTTAATTTTATTTAAGGTGACAGATAAAGACAAGTACTATTTCGATAAAAACGGTCGATATATCGTTGATGAGGAGCAAAAGACCTATCAGTGCGCTCCTTGCACGAGCCAATACAAACTGGGGGATGATCTTCTACTAGATAAGGTGACAAAAGACTGCGGCCACTCGGAGATGAAGAACGATTCGTGCAAACTGGATATCAAGGATCCTAACCGCGTTGAAATGCTGCCGTTTACTGAACCTGTAGACATCAGGAGTAAGTATCAGAATAAATTTTGGCGGGATCTTGGAATATCTTGTCGCAGCTTTGATTAAATAAAAAGTACCTCAAAAATTCAATTTTGTGTGGAAAATGCGTTTAAAGTTAGACCATATTTACACGTTAGACTTAAATTAAAAACAAATAAAGCGCTTTAAGTCAATTCTAAAAGTAGAGATAAGTAGGCCGTAAATATCTTAGTATTTGTTCTTTGTGGAACACCACTATATAAAGAAACGCTATTTAAGGAAGCATTTTTTTTAAATTCGTAGTTTTTTTTTAAATAAAATTATTGCTATACAAACGAAGTAACGCATAATGCTTTATAATAAATAGTATAATACTGAATTAAGTGAATGTAGCGAAAAACTACGTACATTTTTTTTTAAATAAAGTGATATAAATCTGTAGTGTTGATTTTCTATATAAATTAATGAAATAAATAATATTTTAGGATTATTTTTTCTACTTCAATTAAGTCGAACTGTCTTGGAGAAAAATTTTTCAGGTTAATAAGAAAGAGAAAGGTCACCTGTTTTCGTAGTTTTGTCGAAAGCTACGTACCACAGAGTATGGATTCTGATTTACCATAAAAACTCCTTGAAAAGTTCTAAAAAGATGGCCACAATATTATAAGTAACTGAATTTAAAAAAAATGACGGGGTTTTGGGGGGGATTTGGGTTTGTAAGGGGGTGATTTTTTTTTTTTTTTTAATATTTTGTTTTATTTGAATATATTTTGTAAAAATTTTTGGGTTTTTTATAGTTTTTTTATTGTGATAAATAAAGTGAATGGAAAATAATACCACGGACCATGAATTCTGAGATGCCACAAAAACTCCATGGAAAGTTCTAACAAGATGCCATGGCCACCATCTTGTTAGTTCATTGAAATGATCGCAAGAAACTTGTAATATCATTACCTGCTCGACAATATCAGTAATAATCTACTAGAAGATTGGTTACCAACGATAAAATAGAGATAGAAAAGTTTCAGAACTCCGTTGATATGATTTCAACAATTTGTCAACGTTTTCCCAAAAAATAGATTTTTTGAGGTACTTAATTTTTTATTAAAGTTGCTATATCTACCCGAAATACAGTAAAGTACTACATAGTAGAAAACATTCGGTCACACCTCGGCTTGCGCTGTTGTCTAGTTTATGCAATTCACGACCTAACGTGGGGAAATCCCTTATGGATACGCCACCCACCCGGGGGAGAGGGTGAGTTATGTCCGACTCGCACGGACTAAAACCCCACGGTGTACCGACCGACCGTAATCGTTGGGGCGGCAAGGGATCGAACTCGCTAGTCTACCTTGTAGAGCCGCCCCAACTGTCCGCCCAGCGGAAAGTGACCGCCGGGCTCCTACCTATAGAGAGACAGACCGGGTACACACCAGCTGCCTCCCCTCGTCCGCTGGACCCGTGCAATGAGGAGATGGCCCTCCCGGCTCATCTCCTCAGGTCCGGCTACGGTGGCGGGAAGAGTTGGCAAAGCGCCGCCTCCTCCTGGCGGTCCCCCGTTGGCGGAGACGGCCACTTAGCGGGTCTACCTCGCGGGCCCTCTCCGCCACCTCCTTCTGCGAGATCACCTCCTCGCAGAAGGAGGTCATTGCTCGCCAAGCCTGTTCGCTGCCGAGCATGGCCGAAACCACGCTCGGCAGCGATAAATTCCCCCCTACCGCCGCCGCCAGAATGCGGTGCTGTCCCTACCACGCAGCACACTCAGCCAGAATGTGCTGCGCGGTGTCCTCATTGGCGCCGCACACGTGACATGCGGCGGTCGGCTCCCTGCGAGCGATATGGTGCAGGTACCACCGAAGCGACCATGCCCGGTAAGTAGCTGCACCATTCTAAACGTCAGGGAGCCCCACTCCCAACTTATCCATTCTCGCAGAACCGGGCGGACGGCGTCTACGGTATACCGTCCGTAGCGCGCGTCCGCCCGATCCTGCTTCCACCATCCTAAGGCCTCCTCCCTCACTTCCCGCCTCTTTGCCTCTATCTCCCTGAGAGCCGGAGGCTCCCCAATGCGTTTCCTCGCCGCCGTGAATTAATACAGGGTAGGGAGCCGGCGAGCACAAAACCCGCCGCCGAGGACACCGTGCGATATGCCCGGATGGCCCTCAGTGCCACAATGCGCTGCGCGTTGCGTAGCGCGCGCACATTGGTGGCACCGAGGGCGTCGGCCCACACGGGTGACCCGTAGGCAGCCATCGCTCCCACGACTTCCATGAATAGTCGGCGCCACCCGGCACTCGGTCCCCCTATATTAGGGAGCAACCGACCGAGTGCCGCCGCTGCCCCCGCAATTCGCGGTTCGAGTGACGAGAAATGGGCCTCGAACCGCCAACGCCCGTCCAGGGTGAGGCCCAGATACTTCATCTGGGTTCCCACCCTGATCCGGGCGCCCTCCACCATTATGTGGGCCCCAGGTGGCGGCCCTCGCCGAGGCCCGTGAAATAGCAGGGCCTCAGTCTTCTCGAGGGCCACCCTGAGGCCCAATCTCCTTATGCGCCTGACCACGGCGGTTGTGGCCACCGTAGCCAGGCGCACTACCTTCTCCCAAAATGAGTTAACCTAAGCTAAGCTACATATTCACACGTATATAAATTAGTGAGATATATGTGTACTAAGCATTACATAAGCTTTTGTACCTATAAGCCCACATGACCACTGTAAGCAGACCTTATGTTATTTTATGACCTTACAAGACTAATTAATCGGCCCTTATTATTACAAATGTTCAGAATCCTTGGACTCGGAAGTGGTTAAATATCTGTGGGACAGCTTTGGAGCAATACTACCGGAGGCCCTTCACGACGTAGGCCTCGCGAGACCTCTAAACCCGATATACTTTCTCGCACATAAACTCCTGTTTCACAAGTGAGTTTAAGAATAATACTCTGCTTCCGAACACTGAAGAAATATCTGAAACATTTCAGAATTTCCTACAGACATACGACAATCTCTTCTATACTAATATTATAAAGCCGGAGGTTTTGAACGCGCTAATCTCGGGAACTACTAGACCGATTTCAAAAATTCTTTCAGTGTTAGATACCTCATTTATAGGCTATATATCATAACGCTAAGACAAAATGAGCGGAGTACTAATGAAGAATGTTTCAAAATCGTAGTTTTTCTAGCGTAAGCCCAAAATAACTATTCCACGCGGATGAAGTCGCAGGAAGAAACTAGTAAACTAAAATAAAAGGCATTTCAGAACTACTAATAACTATGGCCCATGGATTCGTTAATAATTAAAAGATCCTAAAGTTGGGCTCACAACTTGTGAAATATTACTCTTATTCTATAGCGTTGGTCTGTATCAATATTCTAAAATGTCTGGCCAAGCATTAGTTCATCAATCGCTGCAATTAAAATGTTTCAAATACTAATAGTAAATACAAATAATGTTTCAGGTATAGAAGAACACCAAAAGAACTGAGCGAAAAGTCAGCAGAAGCTGAAGTATATAGAACGAATATTTACAAAAAACGGCACGAGGTTTATATTTATTTCTTAACTAGCATCGCAATACATTTACCAGTGTATTTTTTTTAATCTTATAATTATTACAGCGATCATATGTCGCTAATACTATTGAATCTAGACTGCTATAGTAGTCCGGTGAAGCTGTTAAGACCTTGCTAGGTCTATAGCGTAGTCAGTTCGAAAAAATTTTAATAGACTGCTATTTAGTTTGTCCACAAATCGATAAAGTTAACTTCAAACAACTTTGAATATTTACTTTAGTATAATTTTAAGATGTTCCTTAAAAAGTTTAAACTACATCTTAAAATTATACTAAAGTCACTAAAACTTAACGTGACGTTTGGATAACCTTCAAATAAAATCAAAATTTGACACTGGCTTATATGGAACCTCCGTCTTGTCTTTACTCTTCATGAAAAGAAAAAAGTTGAATTTTAGAAAATTTGTACTTACAGAATTGAGTTTAATAATAATGGTTTGGAAATTATGAGCTGTGATATTGTTATATTATCAAGAGATGTTCTTCATTGTCACTTACAGAAAGCTGTTGCGGCCACTATAGCCTGGAAAAGGAAGCAGGTGAAACGTCGCAAGCCCGAAGAGTCTGATGATGTCCAAAACCAAACTATATTTAAAGCACAACTCGCACAACAAGACTTTATCAATATTTTCAATTTATACAATGATTAATAAAAAATAGTTGTTTTTTTTCATACATGACTGTAATGATGATTTATATTCTGATAATAAAAGTATATATGTGACTGTCACATAATTAAAATACTCACTAAACATAGCAATCACATGTTATTTTATTTTAATTTTTTCGTTAGTCTTTAAGCCGTGATATAAAATGTAAAAGCACTCGAAGCGAATAAAGCCCCAGTAAATTAATATTTTAAAAGAGAATATTAATTTTTTTGATAATTATTGGCTTAAAGTAATTCATTAAGTTAGGTTATATTAACATTTCAGAAGTCTTTCCAATATTTGGTTTTTACCTTGTTTAGGACTATTGTGTTAATACCTCTCACGTCTGAAATAAAAGTAAAGCACATAAAAAAGGGGAGGCTACCAAAGGATTTGATGAAATTTTTGGGGGGGGATGAAGTATAATGGGGGGGGGGGGTTTTGGGTTTTATTTTTATTGGGCTTTATAATTAAAACTCGAGTTTTTAAAGTATACTATAACTAGCTGAATACCAACCCTTTAGCTGGGCGTTATTTTCTGTACATTATTATAAAAAGTATTCAATTTAGCTTTTTAGATATCTGGTTATATCTATGACTACTGTCATCGCTATAGGTCCAGAGGTTAAAAGAAAAAGAAAAAATACAAATTTAGTACTTTTTAAGCTTTAGTACAAATGTTTTTATAATCTTCATTATAACGTCGGTCATATATCAAATAGCTGTAAGAGTATCATACTATTATAGTTTTCAAAACACAAATCACATATTAGAAATATTTATTTCCAGTAATCTTTACAATCTACGCTACTATTAACTTATGAGTGTGTATGTAATTCTGAAATTTAAAAATTTTCTTTATCTATATAAATTATTTTTTAATTATTCTATTACATACATGCACAACATGTGATTTTCTTTTCTAATCTGTACACATAAAAGCTTTATACTCTATAGACCAATTTGTCTATGCATATTAGTATTAGAATAACCCAATAACCATAAAACGTTGTTTTTTATTTAATGTCCTACTATTACTCATAATCTGATACGAGCTTGGGACTACAAAACATGATGTTAAACTGAACAGCAATCGCCATACGACTAGACATTGAATTAACACCAAAAGTTAAGAGAGTAAACTCATTTCAATGACCAAATAAACATCTTTGTATAATTCATGATTATAAAAACAAATATGAGAACATTTAGATATGTAATTATTATTTTAAAAATTAAATATAAATTTTAATAGTGTAAACTCTGTATGACGAATTAGAAAGGACCGACCACCTTTTTTTTTCGTTATAAAGAGTTTTTGTTATATGATGGGAAGAGAAGAAATAAATGGTTTTGTGGTAAACCAACCAAATTGAACTAACCTCTACGTTATAGAAAGTTTTTCATTATAACGAACGACATTATAAAGAGTTTACACTGTAAATTGTTACACCTATGCATATTATTCAGTGACGAAGTAATCGTAGCCTCTAAGAAAGATGTCATTGCATTTACTCTTTTGGTGTTAATCTACTAACGTATTCATTAAACCAGATAGTTATGGTTATTGAAAAAATAACGACAATACAGATGATTCAATATATATATAAATTAATATTGTGTAGTTTTATGAAACCACAATGCAAGTGAAACTTTTTTCATATCGTAGGCAACTGAAAATTTTCGGATAATTATTCAATTTAGGGTATTCAAATTGCGTTTTTAATTTTAACTTAATAATTGGGAAATGGGAAGTCAATAGTAGACACGATATCCAACTACAAATTGGAATTTCAATCTTCGTACTTTAGTACGGAATACATAATAAATCATTCAGATTATAGACGCATGTTATTAATGAGTGAATTAATGATTTTTAGGCCGGATAACAAACGATATAATCTCGTTCCGAATTTCACTTTATGTGGTACAGCTCTAAATAAAGTCGAGCAATTTAAGTATTTGGGCCACTGGGTCACCGAGGACCTTAAGGATAATGTGGACGTGGATAGGGAGCGCAGGGCGCTGTCTGTCCGATGCAATATGTTAGCCCGCAGGTTTTCACGGTGTACAGAGGCTGTTAAATTTGCACTTTTTAAAGCGTACTGTCAGTCCTTTTACACTTGCAGCCTGTGGGTTGACTATACGCAGCGGGCATACAGTGATTTGCGCGTTCAATATAATAACGCTTTCCGGGTGCTGATGGGGCTGCCGCGCCACTGCAGCGCCTCCGCGATGTTCGCGGATGCTGATATGGACGGCTTTGCGGCGATCATGCGCAAACGGTGCGCCTCTATCATGCGTCGCTCGCGCGACAGCCCCAACAGCATACTACGTGCGCTGGTGGACCGGTGGGACTCTCCGATGCTGGCTCGCTGGATACGGCTACATGCAGTCATACAGTGAATTTCCACCATCACCGGAGGTTTCACTCGGACTTGCCACTTTATGTTATATACTGTGTTCTGTGTTTTTGTTTATAATTTATTTTTCTGTTTTATTATTATTACTAATACTAATTTTTTAATCCTGTAATTGTACCCAAAAATATGGACGTAACGATGAGTCTGAAATAAATTATATTATTATTATTATTATTATTATTATAAACTGAGCACAATATTTATTTAAATCATTGAATCATTTTAAATTGAGCCATGGGCGCCGCCATATTGAAGTTAGCAGCTGCCGAGCGTCTTTCACTTTACCCCTACTACGCGGCTGCGTACCGGCAGTAATGCGACATCCGATAGACGAACGAAACAATTTCAGACGATGGAAAAAGTTTCACTTTAAAAATATAAACAGAGGTAAAATTAAATTAAAAAAAAATAAACAACATTAAAGGTACAAGGTATTTATTGTTCAAGCGCCTACTAGATAATAACGAGACACACTATATGACATCGACTTTTGACCAAAAAAAATATAATTAAACTAAAATTAAAAAAGAAAATATCAACGAGAGGTAAACCTACATACTCATTACGGATGAAAAAATACATACCGAAATTACTGTCATTAATATTTGGTCTAATTAAAAAAAATTACATCACACATAATTATGTATGCATGCACATATAATATTTAAATAGCACTCTACATAGACAACGAAGTGAACAAAGTTTGAAACCAAATTGTATTGTTGCCAGCACAAAAAAATTTACCAACAATAAGTTAGTATTCTGAGAAAGTATATTTTGATAAAGAAATTAAAAAAAAAGTATCAATTTAAAGAAAAATAAGCAAATATATATTAAAAAAAAAGCCCCCAAATTGACTAATTGCATACACAAATTTTGAATTGAAAGCCAAAATAGAAATTTTAGAAACACCTAAACAAATAAGTACCGTTCAATAATAGAGTAATAGTTTTGAATTATTCATGAAATTGTACAATTAATATTACCAACTAATTTAGATATGGTTCGTCCAAATAGTGTACAGTGTACACAGATGTAGTTCAATTATTGTGCGATATAATTTCAAAATGTATGAAACCAATAATCAATAATATTCACGAAATAAGGTTTTTAATACAGGTCTTATAAGAATATCCGCACGAATATTAGACATTTAAAACTCTCTAGTTTGAACTACATCTGTGTTTATAACCTACTATTTTCTCATCTTATAAATCAGATATCTCGATAAATATAAAGGTATGAACTAATGTAAATTATATAGATAATATTATTAGTGCCCTCAGGGATACACAGAGATGTCACATTTCTTTATAAACTATTCTGTATAGAAGTACTCGAGTCAAATGATTTGGAAATATAATAACTAATAAGCAAACCTGTTTGATTCAACATTATCGAGTAAGCAATTCCTATATGTATAGCGAATTATTCTGATCTCCAAGTTTACCCAGACAGATGTTTTTTTTTTAATTTTATTCCAAGACATCTAAGAAAGCTTAAGAATACAGACATTTTCTTTAAACAAGACATACTCCACCATAAAGTATTTTTATTAAAACAAAAATACATTTCAAGCGAGACAAAGTTTTAATACCAAGAACCTATGCATATATATCCGAATCATTGCATTTGGAGAAATGTAACCTTTCTATATAATATACAGTCTAAAATGAATAAAAAAACAACTTGAAAAGTAGACCTTTTTTAGTGGTATAATTTCATCTCATATATATTTAAAAAAAAACGAAGGAAATGTTAAATACAACATTCTTCTAAAAAAACTGTTGTCTTAGAAAAAAAAAACACCATTTTAATTATAATGATATTTCCAAACATCTGACTCGTCTCTGAATTATTTTGTTAAACTTTATAAACAGGTACAATTTTTTTTCTACAAATTACTGCAATTTTGTTTTAGACGTGGTAACATATACTGTTCGAAAAAATCAGCTATGGCCATGGCGAGTTGACAGGTAGTAAAATTGATGTTGCCAGATGTGAAAATTATGAAATATATTTGAGGTAATCTTATCGAGTAATCGAAATCCTTTACAAATCCGAAAACAGCGTCGCACTGCTAGATGCAAGATCTTGAATCTTGACACCTAGATGATAAAGGCATTTGTTAAAGGATTTTTAGAATCCTGTACACTATAAAAAGGCTAGATCAGCCATTAAGTTGCGCTCTAAATACAGCAAAACACAAGGCAGTAGGTAAATATTGAACCTGGCCATAGCTCTTACCACAGATCGAACTTTAACGAATCGAAAATCAAACTCATGTCCTAAGTACGAAGCAATTTTAAAAGCACGCCAAATTATTAAATCTTGTATGTTGCGCAAACAAAAATTTAGAATCGACTTTTGTCTACCACACTCACGATATCGGATTTCTCGCAATCTACATTTACATAAATAAATACAAACAAACCATTATTGTATGTATATGTTGTGGGAAAAGTCAGCGAATACATATATACCTTTGACGAGAATATGAAGAAAAAAATGAATTATGCATCTATTCAAAACCAGATGAAATATTATCTATGAATAAAAAGTCCCCAAGTATCCGCTTCCCGATTAATAATATTTTATTATTATTATTAGTTTAATCTACAATTATCATCGACATAACATTGATATTTTGGATAATGACTACGCAGTTGTAATATATATATAAACATATATGTACAAAATGAAAACTAGACAATAAAAATGAGAACTCAGTTATCTTTTATCAATATATTTTTCTTCGGTTCTCGATTACGAAAAGGAAAACATGAAATAATAATAATAATATGAAAATTTTATTATAGATTTAAACTAAACGTGACTGGCCATCTTGAATCATAGACTATATAGAATTACAACGTCACAAAACAACAAGGTCCGTAATGAAGATACACGTTTTATTTTCACACGAAAATCTATATTACATACCTAATAATGACATTCACGAATGGCCGATGTTAACACGAATCTAAAACTACCGAAAAAAAAAACACGATCGAATTAATAATATGTACTTATTTAAGCCATAATTTTTTAAATTGTATTCAGAATCAGCCGAAACTGAATATTCGTACCACTGTGGCATTCTATGCGTTACAATTTTGGTTAGAAAAAAACCACGCTACAGATAATTTAGAGAAAAAAAAGATATATTGTCTATGCTCTGAAGTACTTCACATCGTTGCAAGCGATAGAATACATTACATGTAGTTACACGTATATCCGGTGAGTGGAAAAGGATGTTATTTTTATAACCATAGATAAGACAGTACATAAAAATAACGCGGATATTTAACGTTATCATAATTTGAAATAAAATAAAATGGAGTGCGACAATGAAATAATAATAAAATCGAATAAAATCACATCTATGTTACGTTATTTTCAAACTATTATATACCAAAAATTGGTTATGGTATTTTTTTTTCTTGTTAATTTTTACAAAGTCGATGAGAGTCTATTCGATTTTTACTCTTTCATTATTCTGCTAAATAATGCGACGAAATGGTACACTACCCTATATGTATATATTAAACGCACGTTGACGCGACATAATTAGATTTTAACAAAGTCAAGGCGCTCCCTGCAATCTAACATTTAGAAACATCGAAAAATATCAGTAACTTCCTTTCTGACAAAAATTGGCAACACAGCGACGGCTCCATCGATAGTCTATGGTAAATTATAATTTGACAGCCCTGACTTTTGTGAAATCGCTTACGGAATTAGGTAATAACCGTATTGTCGAGTAGTGTACGATTAGTTCCGTCAGTGTGTTTATGTAAACGCGCTTATTAGTTAGAGTCCGCTAACTCGGACTGATTTTCGAAAGTCTCCGAGCTATCCTTATGGTCCGGGTAGAACTCCCTGTATATTTTATCCAAGAGCGATTGCCTGAAAATTACAAAACATTTTTATCATTTTAGCTCAATGGTTAGGGTATTCGAACACTATCGATAGACGTAGTTTCAAATCCTTTGCGAGCCAGCCGGAGTTTTCGGTATAGGAAAACATCGTGATGTAGTCATAGCATAATTAGTAGGGATTTTCTAAGCCCCTACAAGTGTATTCCGGTAGCTGCCATCGCGAGCTAGTTCCCCTTCAGGTTAGCATGTTTACCATAAAGGATTTCTTTCAACGTCCACGTTATAGAGGAATGTAGGGATGAGAAGCAAGTCTTTCCTTTGTTTCGGGTGCCCGTTTGTGGGAATAAAGTTGTTTGTTAGGTCACAATTATTTTATTTCTGTGTTAGAATAGAGTTGTTGTGCAACCTGAGTGCTTGAACACGACTAACTATCAAAGTATTTTCAATATCCATTCAAGTATCCACGTAAGCAGAATATTTGTAATTTCTGACCCCCAACCCCAGTCAGCAAAAGTAAGCAATGCCCTTCTCCCATACTTACGTTAACATTTATAAAGTATTTTTAAACCTGTTTTGGTTAAATAAATAAATATGCTTTCGTAATCCACGCCCAGACACCCCCCTCCCCTATATCATCAAAAATAAGCAAATCAAGGTCCCCCACTCCCTTTAGTTTCCTAATAATTGAAGAGCCCCAAATATAATTCAATTCAAATATGCTGATTCGCACATAAGGGACCATACCCAAACCGCGTAACCCGTATTTGACAATTTTTTAACCCCCTCCCGCCCCTCAGTAACCATCAGTGGTATATGAGGAGACTCCCTCCTCCCCCTCTAGTTTTCACGTGGTAATTTATAAATACGATTTTAAATCATTTTTTGCAAACAGAAAGTTAAAAAGAAATATGTTTGGCTCATATTTGTCTTTATTAATACAGTGCTTGCCGCGTGATGCCGAAAGTACATGAACACTTATAGTTACCAGTGAAAATAGTATGTTACATACCTAGGCCAGTTAAATAGTCACAAACCACTTGTAATTGTTGGCCGAGACGAAGCTGAAGCTGACAATCATGTGATCTGTGACTTTTTTACTGGCTATGTAGTGTATACTATTTTCCAGCTCGACGGAAATCGAAAGTGGCAAGTTCGTTTAGCGCAGCAGCCAGAAAGTTGCCACTTTCCGGCCGGAGGACAAAAAAAATATTATCAAGAAGGAAAAATTTATGTAAAACATATTGTACACATACACAGTCATATTTTACAAAAACAAGTTTTTTTTTCTTTTTAACCCTCCTACTCCCCCGTGATCAGGCGTGGTACTTCAAAGAACCCCGTCCCGCTCCCGATCGGGGCACGTGGTTTGGGTATGGCCCCTAATATGTAGGGAGATATATAAATTAATTATACGAAATGCACGTAACCGTACAGGAAGCGTTCGTTTTTTATCCAACTAGTATAAATATCGGACGCCACACTTACTTGGCAGCTAAGCCACCACCGGGAGGCAAACCTGGTATGTTTTCCTCGACGAGCTGTTTCAGCACCATAGAGAAATGCGAGGACACGTCCTCGGAGCACTCGTTGCCGTGGTTTTTCTCGATCAGTGCTGTAAAAGACAAAAAAAAACAATTACTATAAAAATCACATACCATAAAATGATCTATGGCAATACTTTCGAGATCAAATAATAAAACCGAAATATGAATGAAAAAAGAGGAGGTGAAGAGATCTAACAAAATATGACGTCATTTAAATAATAGAACATACATTCTTAATTTTACATATAATATAATAATGATATTATAAAGAGGCAAAGTTTGTGAGTTTGTGACGTTGTAGGGGGTAATCTCAGGAAATACTAAACCGATTTTGAAAATTCTTTTACTAATAGAGAGCCACGTTATTTGTGAGTGTCATAGGCTATATATTAACCCAAAAAATGTGAGGACTTTTTTGTAGTAGTCGGTTTTGCAAAGTAAGACGGAGAAAAAACGGTCGAATGAAAACGTTTCTTACGAACGCTGCCTTAACGATGAGAGATATATGATTGAGTTCTGGAGAAAAGTTTTAGACCTTGATAATGCCTACAAAAAAATCAACGATAGCATATGTCTAACTTTTATATTTAAGTCACAAAAAGTAGTTTTTTATATTAAGATAATAATTAAAATCGTTAAGTGTGTCGCTTCGGTCGCTGTAGGTGAGGGGGCGTGGCCTTTTACGCCTACGAGGTATAGTCCGCGTCAAACTTTTTGACCGCTCTGAAGTAGATGCGCAGAACACAAATTTAGGTATCAGAGGGGATGTGAAAGTGGTAAAGGGGGAACAGGCTCGCCCGCACTCGTACCTCGTCCTATTGTACCCACGTTGACACATGCCTCCTGTCATTACTATTGCAGTACAGTCGCACTCAGACTAAAAATTTTTAATTACATGTTATTGTTTTTTTCGTTTTATTTTTTTTTTATTTTTCTTGTGAATAGTTTTTTTTTTATTTTCTTTATTTTTTCTCTTTACTGTTTGTTACTTGTGTACGTGTAATATTAATTATTATTAATATATCTTTATACATAAATTTCTTCTGTACGTGTGTCTGTCACTGAACTCCTCCTAAACGGCTGGACCGATTTAGATGAAACTTTGTGCGCGTGTTCCAGTATATCCGAGAATGGTTTAGATTCACAATTGGACCCAGTAGGTGGCGCACCGGTTGGTTTTTAGGATTTTTTTAAATTATCAAAGCAGGACAACGTCCGCAGGGTCCGTTATTATATATTTTGTAATATTGATGGCGTTTTACGTGATATAGTTCGGTTAGTGTGTACAAGTGAAGTGGATGGCAAATAATACCAGAGAACATGAATTCTGAGACGCCATATAAACTCCCTGAAAAGTTCTAACAAGGAGGCCACCATCTCATTGGAACATTGAAATTATCCCAAGTCACTTGTAATATTATTACCTACACGACAATAGCAGTAATAATATAGAAGTTTGCCAAAAATAAAATTTAAAAAAGTATGTTACAATGAGCTTCATTGTAACGTAACAGTCGGTCGGGGGTTTGCAGGTTGGCATGTCAGCGGCGACTGACGACAGCTCTGCCATTGGCCGTCGTTTTGGACTGAACTGTCCTGAACATAAAGCACAGTATCGTCACACTGTTCTGTTACAGTAAAACCAAAACTACTAATAAGAAAAACTAATCTGGTAAGATTATAAGCCGAACCGAACGAACCGGAAACAGAACTACCAACTACATAAAAGGGATCGACGTATGCGGACGTTATAAAAATATAAGTCAGAGGAATCGCGTTCAGATGTTATTTTTAACAAGGGAAATTCCTGTTTCCTATTTTTAAAGCGTCGCTCACCGTTTAGTACAATGCCACCGTCGCTGTGGACCACAATAGTTCATACATTGTCGTCGCATGACTCACGTTCATCTATCAGCGTTAGTGTATTACATGATGTTGCATTTACCAAAGAGTACGAAGACCAGATATGTCAATTCATGCAAAACCAAAGACTAAAGTTGTGTAGTCCGCGTTAAACTTTTTCCCGCTTTGAAGAATATGCGTAGAACACAAAAGCCATAGGGGCCAAGTATGGGGAATCGGCCCCAGAAAGATATTTAAACAGTATATGTATGTACTAATAATATATTAAGATTCTGAAAGTTTCAGATCTTTAATTTAATTCCAAAAAAGCAGAATTTGTAAAAAACAGAAAAGCGGTTTTTTCTTACGATTGACTGATCTCATTTTTTAATATATTTTGGGGGCTACTAATAGCTTCTAGAAAAAAAAGCAAGATAGCTAGCTTCATAAGATCATTGAATTTAAAGCTATATTCAGAGCGGCCAAAAAGTTTGACACCAACAATAAGCAAATAATTATGTAAATCATTACTTTGTGGGCAATCCCGAAGATGTTTTCATTGTGAACTTGTTCGTGGTATGTAATTTTTTTCACTTAGTGACAAGAATTAGTGTTAGGTTTTACAACAAAGTCCCAAAGTATATTACCGATTTGCCGGATTGTGAGTTTAAGCGCCATGTCAAGCAGGTTTTGGTGTCAAAAGGCAATTTTAAAGACTATTATAGAGTGGATCAATATGTGAACGATGGTGGTGTCTCGAACTGCCTCCTCTTTATGCAGCCACTAAAAACATTTGTAACGTATAATGTATTTTAAATATTTATGTTAAATAGGTATATCCGATCGAGTTTCTTACCGGTTCTTCTCGATGATTGGGTTGTTTATCCGAACCGTTTTGACGTTCATAAGCACCTTCTTAGAGCCTAAATTGATTAAGAATTTTTTATTTACATTTTAAGTATTCGTAAAAATTTCATACCGCGTAAAAGTCATTGCTCAATATTTCGAAAAAATATCAACCTTAGCGTTTCTGCTTAAAAAACCTTTTTGTATCTATACTGTACCTGTATTGTAATTACGTCGCAATAGACATTGTTATAAAGCGATAAAAGTAAATCGCATTTATTTGCGAAACGATAGCATAGAATAACGCTGAGTTATAGGAATTGCAAAACATAACGTGTTTTACATGGGAAACATTATCACGTTCAGAGAAGTACTTGATATCAATATTAAGGGCTAAATTTAGTATTCTTTGAATTGAAAACTTCTTTACGCGCTAATACGATTTAGTCTTTGTTTCATTAAAATTGGTTCAGTCTATCAAAAGTTATACTTTAAATGACGACGCGACTTAAGTACGAGAGAAAAGTAGATAGGTAAATGGATTTAATACATTCAAATGATTTTATTAATCGCTTTTTTTATATTAGGTTACACGTGGACGAAGTCGCGGGTACAGGAAATAATGTTAATAAGCAAGCGCTTGCGGTTTACTGCTGAAAAGGTCCGTGTTTTTTTAAACAATTATGTTAAACTTCCCCTTGTGACAACAAATTACGCTTACTCTGATATTTTTTCCTTAATACCGATTATTTGCTGGACGGGAATACGTTACGTGTTAAATTAACCAATTCTTCCATACAAAAAAGCGAGTGATTGTGACAAATTATAGTAGGGAGATCTACAAACATTGACAGAATTAACAGATTGACGTTCAGTTGTTAAATTGCCACGTTATTTCATTATATGATTGTACGGTCGCATTTTGTACTTCAGGTATACCCGTGCCAAGCCGGGACAGACGGACAAAAAAGCACTACGACTTGACTTTGACTATGACACGAAACAAAAGATGTATTACGCAACATACGTTCGAGAAAAATATTTAACTTTTTTTTCTTTTTACTAACACAACTCGAGATTAACGCATCTGCCACTGCCTTATTTTAATGATACATACAAATTCCCAGAGTCAAGGAAAACAATGTTTATCTTAATTGCACTTCAGAATTTGAACTCGCTCTCAAATCACAACATATTATAAAACAAAGTCCACTACCACATCCGTCTGTCTATTTGTTCGCGATAAACTCAAAAACTATTGAACGGATTTTCATGCGGTTTTCACGAGTAAAACAAAATGATTCATGCGGAACGTTCAGGTATATAATTTGTCAAGGTTTTTTTTATTCATCACAGCGGGACAACGTTCGCCGGGGCCGCTAGTTAAATATAGTTCAATGAGAACACTTCATTTAACTAAGACGGATACAATCTAGTTCGTAGATGTAAGATTACACAGCCTGACTCCAATTTTACTAGCATTCGGTTTAATAGCCCGGGTAAAGCCTCAGGGTGGGGTAACCTAGATTTAAGCCTATATTGATCGCTACCCATCTAATGCACCCGTATGTTTTCTCTTACCTCGTCCCTGTTCATTATTGTTTCTGCTCTATAGAGCAGCACTATAGTGTTCCAAAACGTTTGCTGTCTTTATTTTAAAAATTCGTGTTCTGCAAATTTGGTAATTGACAAAGTTAAATAACAAGATAACTCTATAATTATTTTAAACATTCATATCATGAGCACTTTACAACAGGTGATATAATTTTGTAACCGTGACTTTTGAACGCATCAGATACACGTCAGTTGAAGAATATTTCAATAGAATTTTTATATTGAATTTCACATGACATTTCTCCTTACAACTTTTATGGCATACTCTAGCGGGCCCGGCAGACGTTGTCTCGCAGTGATAATAAAAAAAAACCTTGATAAATTGTATACCTAAACCTTCCTCATGCATCACTGTAACTACTGATGAAAACCGCATGAAAATCCGTTGAGTAGTTTTTGATTTTATTGCAAACAGATACACAGACAGACGTGGCAGAGAACTTTGTTTTCTAATATGTAGTGATTAAGTCATAAAAAATCGGTTATGATGATTGTACATAGAATTAATTTGGTACGAATTAAAATTACTATAATATAAAGTTTAAGCGTCTGAAAACTAAGTAAGTTCACCACTTAAAGTACATAAAGTACTAAAACAATAGCTACGGTATCAAGTAATACGAACAGGACATAAATATTAAATTTATTAGTACCGAACTTCACGGAGATAAAACTGACACTGGCCAATGTGACCACGATGAAATTTGTTAAAACGAAAAACCAAACTTATCTACAGAAGCAAACATTAACACGACAGTCTATCATCGCCTCCACCGTGTTTAATTAATATATACAAATTACCATGAGAATACGAACATTCGCGAACGTTATGCAAATAAATATATCTTGAACAAAATCGATAAGAGTCAGGTTAAACAAGATTATGTACAAACGGGGCTTCATTTCTATTTTTACGACGCCATTTACTGTAAAAATTAACTACACGGCGGACGTGTTTCGAGCGCGTTCGTTTCATTGCTTTAAATGACCATAAAAAAAAAAAAAAAAACTAAAAATAAAAGAAGAAACCCGAAGAAATTGAGGGTCAACACTAAAGCAATGAAACTAATCGTTTAGAGTTTTTTAAACACTTTAATAAACAACAAACACGATTGACAAATACAAAAAATACAAATGAAGTGCTAAAGGGAAAAACTGGCTAAGTCACATTTACAAAACTTTACAGGAGAGACAATTAAAATTTTGAAAGCATTTGAATGGCGGACTTGAATACATTAGAATGAATGATTTTGAATGGAAATTTTATATATGTATTTGGAATTGTTTTCTGTATAAAGTATGCCAAATAGTAATAATAACCGACGTGGTCAAGTCATGGACATAGCTAGTTAATCACTATTAAAGAAAAAATACAAAAAGAAACACGTTTTACACTTCTTTTAGGTAGTCATACATTGACATATGAAAGCCCAAGAAAACACAGTCTCGTATAAAATTAACGCTCAAAACCGGCCGCAAAACCTCCCCAATATATATGCTATAAACTTATGATTTTACAAATTCAAACTTACATGAACGATTTAAAGTTGTTTTTACAAGGACGCAAGCGACGCGATACTATATAAACTTATGATTTTGCAAATTCAACCTTACCTGAATTATTTAAAGTTGTTTTTACCAGGACGCAAGTGACGCGAGACTATTTGAAATGACTGCATAATCCAAAATTATGCACTCAGTTTTGTGTGCCGTTAAGTGTGCACCTTGGGTTTTTATATTTGAATGTAGTCATGTTATGAAATGAGTATTTTTGTGGCTATAAACGACGAAAAATCAATTGGACATGGACATAGCCAGTTTTCCCCTTTAGTCCTTCAAATAGTTATTTAAAAAAAAATCCAAAGATTAAAAGTTAATATCACAATAATTAAATATTTCACAAGGTTACAAAAGTACAATTACATTAAGACACTTTTTTTATTAATATCATCCTTTTACTTACGTATTAGTTTAAATATTTAATAAATTTAGGAAAAGTTAGTATAAGAAAGTTATTTTGTAACGCAAACACAGTTAGTATAAAGAAACGGGCAGATGATTTGATTACATAAAAAATAACGCTTCTTTCAACGAATATAATGAAAAAAGAACTATTTCTACTCATAAATTATCTACCTAATTTGTATAATAGTCGTTTCTAATATATGTAGCGTAAGTAATATAAAGCCTAGCACACACACGATCATACTCAAGCATATATATATATAGATAAGAATGATTAATTCTATAAAAACCAATGCTATAGTGATTTCATTACACGTGTGCTTTTTATACTGCGAAATAACACTCGCCAAAGCGGCTGAACTGTAAAAAACCGCTTTTTAGAATTTTTCCTATTTCTACACAAGCCTGCCAATGACAACTGAATAGAAGAATTTTCTAATCTTCAAACAGGCCAGCAGAATGGTGGCCAATTAACAAATTTGCAGAACATTAATTAATTCGTATCGTATCGCGGTGAAATATGGCATTAGTCTTAAATGCTCACGTTCACTTTACTCAGTTGCTCGTTCGTCTGAGCGTTGTAGTGTGTGTACTAGGCTTTAGAAACTTGAATTATGAAATGTATGCATCCACGTGTTTCCATACAATAACATTAAAACGCAAAGGCTATACTGAAACTATAATTATTGTGAACAGAAAGAAAATAATAAAACAGCTTAAATAGGTTGGAGTTACATCGCAAAAAACGAGTGAAAAATAGATGTTTTAGTGATGATATGGTTACTAAGTGTTCTTCATTTGCTGATTATGTAAATAACAATACCGATATATTCGCCTATCACCTTATTGATTAGTATTTTAATGGTTCATAGATAAAAGAAAGGTATCGCATATTTATAAGAGGTCTGTAAGACGAATTCCTTGCGTTAATAGTAAAATAATAGTGGAAATTTCCAAGAGAGGAGAATAAACAATATCGTGACGACATAGAATCCTACAGCTACGGAAAGTTCTAGTTAGCTGAATACAATATAAATCCTATACATGGCCTGGTTAACCGAGTAACGTTGATATGTTTACCACTACGTGTCCGGCGGTCGGAATCTGACCGGGCGTGGTTATGGATAATTTTTGAGACCTACATACATAGGCAAGTATTATGAAAAACATAAGAGTCAACATTTCAAAATGTATAATTTATCAGCATTTAAAAGTCACTATAAATTGAATCTATAAAATAGAATATTAACAAAGAAAATTACGGCCAAGTCTAAAAAGTAAAATTAAAAACAAAATTAATCTATGGGAACAGTTGATAAGACTCAGTAAAAACAGGACCAATTATTGCTGGATTACTACTGTATAATTGCCGCACGGTAAATTATATAAACTCATCATCTGGAGCACCTTAATTGCATTTTATACACGGAAAAGGAGAAATTAACTCACCAAAGGATCTTTTGTCGTAATTGAATAAATTTGGGCATTAACATATAGAAAAGGTTTTTAAATTCTACTACTTCGACTGTAGGAAAATATAACTGAATTTGAGCAAATAATTAAGCTAAGGATGATAATGATTAAAAAAAAACCTGTATTTAGAATTGCCAAAGTAATTGATGTAACAATTAGCAATACAAGACAGACAATCGACCGAAACAGTCCTGCTGAACAGAGATGATAAACCAAGTAATCGACGACATAACTGAACTACCGGGATATTTCGACCATCTGTTGCATGTCGCATTACACCCGGCCGCGGAATAGGGATAAAGTGTAATGCAGACAGAGCAGCCAAAGCCAAACGGCAGCGTCCATGGCTCAATTCAAAATAATTCAATGATTTAAATAAATATTGTGCTCAGTTTTTAACATGCGTCTACCATCTGAATGTAATTGTATTTATTATGTACTAGTGGGCGCCCAGTGGTCGATATTCGACCATAGTTCATTGATTTTTTTAAAGTTTTGTCAATAATCTATAATCAAAAGTTTTCATTATGGCTACTCAGTTATTTGCCATTTTTTTTTATCATATAAATATTAAACGAAATGAAAATTAATTATAAATTTGAAATAAAAAACAGGCGTATACATAAGGTGGTAGGGCTGTCATATTCTAAGTAAATATAACTGTACGAAAAAAAATTACTTTATCGCAACTTACGACACAGTTTTCAATTAATTTTACATGACGCCATGGGTGGGTGGGTGGTATTTCTGGATATCGAATTAAATGTAGTCTGTAAATTATGAGGAATAGCGATATGCCCCGTATCATCGTTTGGAAAAGTAATAGATACACAACAGAATCAAATGACGAATACAAAACAAAGATGCTTTAATACTACCATTAACTTTTGAAAATGAATTCATTTTTGTTCAAAATTCATCATCAACTGTACTAAATATAATTGCTACATCAGGTTGAACGGCATCATTGTAACCGCGGAGATCTAAGTCATAGATTACTTTCATGAGCAAACAAATTATCTTATTTTGATTTTACATAGTATTTTTTGGCTCACTTTTTATTGAATCATCATTTGAAGCGAGTTCACCATATAAAAATACTAAACATTAAAATATTGACATTGACTTGACTTTGGTAATTTTTGCTCTTTACTTTATCCTTATGACAACATGAAGTGAAAGCAGTCCTGTCACCTAAAAATTTTGACATTCAATAAGACCAAAGAGAATAATAATTATTTCAGTGGTTCCAGAAATTCACTAAAGATAAATTATTTATCAATTAATTATTAATTTATATTATGAATTTACATATATTATATTATTATAAAATTAAGCTACAGTTTGACCAGTTGATTTCAAAGGCCATGTAAGGCATGCAACGTCAGTCATGTTAAAAATATTGAAAAGGTAATTGGAACGTAACACTAAAATGACGGTTGTCAATAAGTCTTTCATTTACATGTGTATATATATTGTGTAAAATTCAAGCAGTAGTGTGAGTAATGCATATTTTAATTAATTAAATGTATTTCTAATTTATTTTACATAAAAAAATAGTTTTCTGCACTTCTCCTCCATTAAAACTTTAACTATGCCAAATTTCACGTTCATCCGTTCGTGCAATTCGCTTAAAAAGGGGTACAAAGTTTTGGCTTCGCGTATTAATATATAAGATTCCGTACTCTAATAGGCAGATTGAAATTAAAATTTATAATTAGATATCTTTTTTTAATAAGAGCAACGTAAGATGATGAGAGACTATATGTAAGAAAATAAGTACTCAACAATAGATAGACATCGACTAGATTTACAATCTAAAATCTGAATAACAAAAATACAAAACCAATATATATTATAATATGACTTGCACCTCACATGTCTAGCAGTAATAATGTTGGTTTTCATTATATAGATATCATAAATAGCAATCCGATACGTTGTCCACCTGACGTTATATGATAACTGTAACCCATGGTCATCTGTAACCAATATAAAACTGGAGTACAGCCTTCAATGCGAGGTCAGTTACACATGAGTGGTTAGCAAACTGGAGCGTCTTTTACACCATTAATATATTTTGTCGATAACATCCTTGAAGCCGTAAACAGAAGAGGTTGTATTCTTGCTTGCACAGGTGAACTATGTCCTATTTCTAATTTAGGTCAATAGTCCAAAAAAAAATTCGCAGGCGTAACAAGTAATTTGGCTGAAGATGGTAAACTGACAACGACATTAAAATAAGGCTATCGGTCACCGTTGGATTTTCAACTAAAGAGCTATCCATACGAGAACTACGAGATAACTGACACGCTACAGCTTAATTACAATTTACCTTCACCATCTTACAAGCACACTAGGACCAATATTAGTTTTTTTAGGTAATAGTGTTAGGTTTTATAACAAAGTCCCAAAGCATATTACCGATTTGCCGGATAGTGACTTCAAGCGCCATGTCAAGCGGGTTTTAATGTCTAAAAAGGTTATTATAGGATGGATCAATATGTGAACCGATGGTGACGTCTGAAAATAACACCCCTCTCTATGCATCCACTAAAAACGAATGTAACTATTTATGTTTGTAAAAATATATATCATGAAAAGATAAACCACATCGAGTTTCTTGCTCGTTCTTCTCGATAACTGGATTGTTTGTCCGAACCGGTGGTAGCTTTGACGTTCACAAGCACCTTCTTAGAGCCTAAACTGAATAAAGTATTTTTGATTTTGATTCAAAAACCCGCCATTGAGCGATCAATCTTTACAGCACGTACCAAATAATGTAAAATCGTATTTTCGTGAAGTTCCAAAGCGAAAAGAACTAAAAGCGCGTTATTAACTCTATAGAATATTATGTTAATTAAGCTCGTCACTTAAAACAGTCTATGTAAACCGTGTTACCTAGATGTAACGCACAAAATTATTACCTATCGTTAATAGCCACTTATCTGCCGATAGTTTATCAATATCCACACCGACATGACTCAGGAATACGATAACATACTGACACCGTTTATTATTATGTATCTTATTACTTTTATGATTAAGATTCAGTGGTATTAAAGAATTCACTGATCTTCATTTTGTGTATACGGTTACCTAAATTGGTCATGAACTACAAACGAGTTAACAAATATGTCGTCCCGAAAGAAACGCAACGCTTTCTATATGAGAAAAGGTTGGGGATCACAGATATGCACAAAATAAGAAAGAAAACCCAAAACCCAAAATATACCCAAGAATGTTTATACATCAATGGTATCACTCATTAAAGTTAACTATAATTAAATGATACTACTTGTTCCCGCGATTTCGTCCGCGTGGAACCCGATTTACAAAACAGTGACTAATAAAGTTATCTGAATTTATTGAGTCTAATTACTATCTACTTTTCTCTCGTGCTTAAGTCGGGTTGTTATTAAAATTACAATAACTGCTGATAGATGGAACCGATTTTAATGAAACAAAGACTAAATGTTACTTGAAGATAGGCTTTCTTGGTTGGTTTTATCATGAACGCAGTATTTTAGCAGTGATGTGTGTTCATACAACCAGACAGACACATCTCTAAAATTCATTATCATGTATCTTATTATTTATTCCTAGACACCTGCAACAATTTTCTTTACAAGAACCTAACAAGTACAGACACGTTAGATTTACATTCTTATTATATGTATGTATAGATTATTCAATACTCCCAAACCTTCTAATAAAACAATATTAAAAAACTAGGGAATAAAGAATGGTAAAGGCGATATTATATGGGCTATAAATGGGCTGTTAAAACTGTCAGCACATATAGTGTCATACAAAAGTTGAAACTAGAACACATGGCGACGTCTCCGGTACGATACAAGGTGAAAAGCAAAAGGAAACTTATTTTATCGAGGAAGATAGTTTGAAAGAACATCGTGTTCAAACAAAATCGTATCAGAAATAGGGATATTTCGAAGCCAGTGACGTGGCCGATCTCGTTGTATACTGCGTGGGTTAAGTACGTACCCGATGAGATAGGTGACTTATATTAGACGCAATTGTAAACTTGACTTTTTTTTTAATTTTAAACTGTCCTGCAAAATGAATACCAGAATAGCATAATTTTATGCCAAACTGCATACAGAACCCATTAGTATTCAGCATGAACGCGCCATACGAATATGATAGACGATTTAATATTAATTTAACGGGCGTCGACGAAGCCTTTTATGGACGAACTAAGGTCTAGTTAGACATCGTAACTGTATTATAACTTTAAACTGTGACAATGATATAAAACTAGGCATACAATTAACAATGACTTTTAACAGGGTATATAAATAAATAAATACAATAATTCAGTAAAAAATCAAGGAGTTCTATAAAATCAAAGACTACAAAGTAAGGGAGAGATGATACAAAAAATATACAAAGAATTTTTTGGTTAGATCTGTCGTATATGACCTAAAAATTACAATAAAATATTCACACAGCATTGTAAATTTAAAGTTTACCTTTTTTTTTCGATTACTAACTTACTGATCAGTTTTACATTGGATGCAATCGTGGAATCACTACATATTATAAAACAAAGTCCTCTGCCACGTCTGTCTGTCGGTTCATGATAAATTCAGAACTACTGAACGGATATTCATGAGGTTTTCACCAGTAGATAGTGTAATTCATGAGGAAAGTTTAGAGCGGGATAACGTCACCCGGGCCCGCTAATCATTACATAGTATAAAACAAAATCCCCTACCGCGTCTGTCTGTTCGCGATAAACTCAAAAACTACTGAACGGATCTTCATGCGGTTTTCACCAGTGGATAAAGTGATTCACGAGGAACGTTTTGGTATATAATTTGTCCAGTATTTTTTTTATAATAAGGGCGGGACAACGTCTGCCGGGCCCGCTAGTATAGTATAATTCTAGATTGATGATGCTAAATATATGATAATCTGCAATATAAGGATGAAACAAGCATTAAAACAATTAAAATAGATTACGCGTTTCGTGAAGTCACTCTACAGATTTATAGAATGAGTTGTAAATAATAGCTTATTATAATTCTTAGCATGACACACGATCACAGCATGGAAGCAACCGCTATGGCAAGTTAATCGATGTAAAAATATATACAATACTAATTCGCAATTATCGATCTCTGTTCAGTGTACAGGCTATATTGTAATATTATTCTAACATGTCATTCAAAATCGCGACTTCTATAGCTGATTAAGATTAATTGCGAGCAGAATTTCATGAAAGAATTAAAATTATTGGATTGTAAGTTACCTTTTAACGAGATCTGACGTTAAGTGACAATTGCTAAGGACAAACTAAGGGTAAAAACTAACTACAAAGGATTTGAGCTTCTTTATATGGTAACATTAGCTGATAAACAATTTTGATTTGAAGATTTTGTGTAATTAAATATTAGAAACTGGTCGTCCCATGTTTCAGACGAGTAAAACCAGTTTTTTACACGCTTTTTATCAATGTTTTTATGTTTGTAATCGACTCCTTTGGGCTCGATTTTGACCCACTTTAAACGGTCAGATTTAATTCAAACTTTGTAGATTTATCGAGGACCGATGACAATACACTAATTAGATAAGATTATTCCATTTTTCAATTTACAAAATAAGATTTGTTTATTTTGTATATGTTTCATCTATAGTCGATAAGGCAGGAATTGATGTTAATTTTAATTTCCAATCATTATCTTTAACCGATTTATCTAATATTAACAAATTTTCGAATACCAAAGAGAATTTTTAATTCAACAAAATAAGCAAGAATTTAAATTTATAATTTCTGAGGAAAGACCTTTTTTCGCTATTGTAATGAATGGTGAATAGAGCTACCGATTAAATTTGCAAATAAAAAAAAATGTTTAAAAAAAAAAACACGCTTTTATAAATAAACCAAACTAAAAAGGAGAAAATAAATACACCCCACGCTTTTCTTTAAATAAAATATTTTTTTTTTATTTACACTATTATTAATTTATATTTATTAAAAATTTTATAGACTATTCTTAATTCAAATTTATTAAAATTTATTTTGTATACTTTGGTTTTCTCTAAAAAGCGTGTTTTTTAGATTTTTTTTAACTATTACTTATTAGGTAATAGTGTTGGGTTCTACAACAAAGTCCCAAAGCATATTACCGATTTGCTGGACATGGACTTTTATCACTTTTTATAAATTAATTTTTATCTTCATTGTTATTTTGAATAACTTACCAAATATTATTAATTCTTCATTTACTGTCGTGTTCCCTTAGGATGGAGAAATTTTGATATGTGTGTCAAAAATTGAAATTGTATATTTTGATAAGGGCCAAAATTTATTTTTACCGTTTTTTGAATTTAAAAAATTCAATTGGTCTTAATTGAATACTGAGAGCGTATAATTAAAAAAATAAACATTGATTACAAACAGGTAGTGAATAATTGGTAAATTAGAAAAAAATATTAGCAACTTGGTAAATAAGGGACACCCTAATGACCATCAACATATATACATAATCCACCAACAGTCACCATTGTCAGGCTGGACTGCAAGATTTGCAGCAACTGAAATATAATGGTTAACCCTAAAACCCAACCAACCAAACGAGTCACTATGACGGGTTTATGACCTGTGCATGTGCACCAGGTGAGTAAACACACTCTAACATCCCACTTGATTATCAGAACGTGAGACACTTCAGCCTTTAGATAGGTATGATAGCCCTGGGCTAAGCTGGATACAATTCTCACACCCTGGCAACCTGTTACTTAAAAGCCCAGCCGTAGCAAATGTCCTACGAACATAGTTTAATTCATATATTTTTATCCGAAATCACAAACTAATTACAGAGTCAAGCATCCTAGTTAGGTACAACTGAGGCATAAACACTTCAATTTTCAAACTTGTAGTTCTACAGCAATTGAGGCTAGTGTCTTCAACAATTATCCTCTCATAACATATATATCAAGAAGAAAAAAAACAGCCTATTCCATTGTAAGATTTAGTCAGAACCAATCAAGATAACCTTATATCTCATACCCATACCCTTTCAAAGAGAATTATGAATATTTACAAATTCAGTCTTCAAATGGCAAAATGTTCTTATGATACAACTAGACTTTCAAAATTGTTTTTATCTACTTATTCCTAAGACAATTCCTTTCTCCATTTAAAAAGGCAGCTCAATATTGAACCAACGAATAGTGGAAACTCAGACTTAAAACAATAATTTGTGTACAGCACAAATCATTGTCCAGTATGAGATTCTAACCAACTATTGTATTGGCAATCCAGCAGTCAATTTTGCAAGTCATGCCCCAACAATCAAACTATGAAATACATAACTACTTACCTAATTATTGAGTAATTAATAACACTTCAGTTTCAAGTTAAAGGAAACTTATTACCTTCATTAGACAGAACTTGCATTATGATGCCACATAATATCCTTGAAAATTGTATTCAGAAGTATCAAAAATTAGACTCAAATTAGGTTTTTATTAAATATTGATAATCCATCTAAATACAAAATCAACAATCTAATACCAAGTATCTTGGATATGAAATAATTGAAATTTTTATTCATATAAACTTTCTATGTTATCCCTATATACCTCTTACAACTCAATATACCTCTTTAGATATCCTATCAAATACAAAGAAAGTAATTCTAAGACCTAATTGGATTAATTCATTTAATATAAAAAAATTACTCATTGATAATAATACACCAAATAAACTATTTCTATCATATGACACTAGCTCTCACGTCCGAGTGAAATTTTGTAATAAATTTTTTAACAACTACTTGATATCTTAAAGGTTTCAAATGTTATACATTAAGATTGGACAACAGTACAAAAAAATAAGAGAAATACAGAAGACCTAGGGTAGGGTAAAAGTATTACAAGAGGAAGGTTTAGGTATATAATGTGTCTACGTTTTTTTTATTATCCGGGCGGGACATTGTTCACCGGGCTCGCTAGTCATTACATAGTATAAAACAAAGTCCCCTACCGCGTCTGTCTGTCTGTTCGCGATAAACTCAAAAACTAGTGAACGGATTTTCAAGCGGTTTTCACCAGTGGATAAAGTGATTCATGAGGAACGTTTTGGTATATAATTTGGCAAGGATTTTTTTATAATTAGGGCGGGACAACGTCTGCCGGGCCCGCTAGTTATGTAATAAAAACTGTATGTTCATATTTTTTTATACAATTTATCCATCAGTAAAAGTAACCTTGTACTTTGTGCTTACAATTATCAATTATCACACGCTCGCTGCTCCATCTGTTACGAAATCGTGAAATCACGATGTGTAAATACATAACGAATCATAATTAATTTTAATTGATTTATAATAAAATTTAAGTAAAAATTGTAAAAAAAAAAATAGAAAAATCTCTTAGAAAATTATTTGTATTGCATTGGTAACATATTTTATGTGAATTTTATACTGTGTCTGATACACAATACAATCCATTCGCTTATACGCCGGAGTGCGAGTCCCTTGATTGCTGGATATATATTGATAGTTCCGAAAAGCAAAAAAGCGTCACTATGACTGATTTGCTTGATGTCCAGGTGCTTAATGGTCGCGACCAAGATATAAGAATACCTAGATATTAGCAATAAAAATTACATGTTAAAAACCATTTTTAAGGGATGCAACAAAAAACATTAACATTTTTTTTAACCTAACCTAATGGAAGTCATATTAAACCTATGGACAACAAATGTATCCCAAAAAAATATTGCACTTTGATCTTTAGTATTATTTTTAGCAACTAAATATTATTATTATTAGATTATTACTGCCATTGTCAAGTAGATAATGATATTACAATTTTATTGCAATCATTACAATGCATTAACAAGATGGTGGCCGTCTTGTTGAAACCTTCCAGGGAGTTTTTGTGGCAACGCAGAATCCATGCTCTCTATTATTTCCCATCCACTTCACTTACGCGTAATAACCAAACTATATTATGTAAAACACCACCAATATTATGAAATACAGAGTCAAATAACACAAGATTATAAATAAAATATAAAATCCACTACATGACATTCCAACATCCGGCCAAAGACTTGTAATTTTTTTTTATTGTAGCTCGGCAAAGTGACTGTACTGTGCCTGATGGTAAGCACAGTACAATCCAAAAACAATGGCGACCACTGAAAGACATACTATCTATCGCCGGTAGCCGCTGGCATGCCGGCCAGGGAGCGGCCCCGGGAGGGAGCGCCCCCCCCCCCCCCCCTTTTAATGAGAGTAACAATTCGATAATCATTTTTAAAATCTTGTGTTTACTTAACATACTTTATATATTCTCCACATATTTAGTACCTAATTGACACCGTTAAAAGACTTTTTTTGGCAAGATTTCATTGACAAGGGATTTCGGAAAGTTTTAAAAAGCATTTACGTGTACCTACCTACAATATATTTACAAATTGATTTCTTAACTTCTATAGCGCCAATATTATGACATATCGTCAAAATATAAGATATTCTAGTAAAGAATATAAAAAAAAAAACATATTTAGATCTAAAACTTTGATATATCATGATAGATTCACGTATTTGATATGAGAAAGTTTCATGTTTTTGGAAAAACTTTATCTATTCGCGGTTCCGCCATTTTAAAAAGGCGGGAATATGAAATGTTTTAGGCGTATATCAAAAATACAGCTTCACAAGGACGCTTTCCTATAATTATTAGTGTAATTGAATGAGACAATATTCACAGCGCTATATTAATGCATTCTATCACATATAAATATATATCTGTATATCATATATAAATACACATATGTTGAATTAGGAAAATGACTGCAAAACCATTTTTTAAGGAGTAATTTTTTTCTTATTCTGTGATCATTATAAGAAAAGGACAGAAAAGAGGGTATTATAGTTTACAATATGACTAATACATAATCTGAATTTGTAATTTTGGAACTGGTATCTAGTGTCTGTACTAAATTGGCCTATCTTTATATATATAATTCCTCTGTCCGTGTGTATGTGACTGAACTCCTAAATGTTTGAACAGATTTTGATGAAATTTTTTGTGTATGTTCAGGTGAATTCAAGAACCGTTTAGAATCACAATTGGACCCAGTAGGTAGCGCTGCGGTTGACTTTTATGATTTTCTTTATTATCAAGGGAGGACAACGTCCGCAGGGCCCGCTAAGAATAATTAAACGCGTTTATCTTCTGGCGTCATTTGACGCGGTTTCGTTACGATTGGCTAATTTAAAAGAGACACTACTGCCATCTGTCTGTCTCTCTCTAGATTTATGTACGCAGGCATGCAGTAGAGAATGATAGCAACCTGTCAGCCTCTGCCTCAGGGTCTCGTCGAGCTCACGGTCCGCCTTCTGCGCTTCCGGGTTCGGCTTTGGAGCCGCTGGGAACACCACCAGAACGATGCTCATGTTGTCCTTGCTACCCTGTAACAAATATATTGGAATATTTTCTTCATACATTCAAGATGAGTTTTTTTTTCTCTTTTGTGTTGCTTGAAATGTTCAAATCATAAGGCATATCCTCGAGTAAGATTTAGTCGCGGTTGAATTAAAATCGCGTGATAACCTATAGCCTTCCTCGATACATAAGCTATATAACAATGACAGAATATTTCCAAATCGGACCAGTAGTTCCTGAGATTACCCCCTGCAACATCACAAACTTTACCTCTTTATAATATTAAGTATAGATGATGGTCCCATCTTGATTTCATTAGTATTGAACCTTGGATTTAGGACAAAATCAAATAGGAAATGTATATAGGTAGGCTTATGACTGCCTATCCAAAACTTATCAGGTAGGCAACTAGGCTTAAGGACTTCTGGTGAATTTTTTGAAGTTGGTTTAATTTTTTGTTCAGTTTTTTATACAATCTCCTATATTTATGATTATGTTCATATGACACTGGAAAGAAATAGAGTGTTATGTACAGGTTTCCCATTCCAAGGTTTTTATTATTATGTTAGTCATAATATGTACAAATACAGTTGCTATACTAAGCAACTTGTCTAACACACTATAATACTTTTAATTTACTTAACAAAATCATGATAAGCACTCAACTCAAATAAGTTGTAATGGTCGAACAGTTTGACCAATGGAGTATAAATCTGTCATCTGCAGGATTGGACTTGGCATGTACAAACATTTATTTTCAAAAAGGCATATGTAAACTACTTTAAATTTGTAACACTATCGGCTGACAGTGAAGGAAACCATCGTGAAGATACCTGAACCTGAGAAATGTCTAGTTCGGTAGGAAAATATAGAACTGTGTATTCCTCAGTTATTAATATCACCAATACGGATGGGCTTGTGTGGTGATTATGCCCAAACCCTATGACCCTGAAGTGGGTCTCGTACAGGTGGATGATGACTATGATATAGTTAAGCTTAATCCATGAGTGAAATTATAAAAAGATTACATTTACCATCTTAATTTATTCACCAAAGTATAAACAATGAGAAGAACTGACAGATATAAAACCAGGGTTGCAGTGATTTACAAATTGAATATATCAGATTAATAGTACACCAGTTTCTTTACACACCAATGAATCACCACTTTAATTCATATGATGACAATGTAAAAATTTATAGAACAATAGCTAGTTTGTAAAACTGGTATAATTGCATTTAACTTGGAAGGTACACAATATAGTGTTACAAATGCATTATTAGCACAATTCGCACAGTATTTTATTGCAAAATAAGTCTTGTTTTACATTTTTTAACAAAGACAAAATACTTCTATCACTAATGTTTGTGGTTTCTTCAACAAAATGATAATAATTAGACTAATTATTGCTCAAAATAATCAATTGAAACAGTAATATATTGGATTTTAACATTTTACTATGGTTTACGTCTTTTGTACTATTTAGTTGAGTACTCTACACTTTACATAGACCACATGTTACCTTGCTTTATGATTTTCGTAATGAAGTTTCATGAGTGCATTATTTTAGCAGGGATGCCTGTTCAAACAAATAGACATTAAAAAAAATGAGTGAAATGAATATTACTTATTCCTAGACACCTACAACAATTTTTATCACAAAAATCTAGAAATTACAGATATGTTAGATTTACATTCTTATTATATGCATGGATTTTTAATTTTTTTTTAATTATACATGTGACCTTACAATTTAAAGTGATTCTTATATAACTATGTTATTCATTTCCCAAAAACAGCTATAAGGACTTAGACAAAATAATGTATCCTGACAATATTTGGCTTTCTAAGCCAGATGTTTACGTCATTTAGGTATTACTCATTAACAAATGTATTTTATCATAGTAGAAATGGTAAACATGACTATTATTTTATAATATCTTATCATTTGCACCATCACACACACTGTGACTGTTGATATTTTAGTCATGCACCAGAATTATTTTTTACAGCTCCAGTTCAAAATTATTAATTCCATTTTCTAATTTGTTATTTCAATTAATTCATTTCAACAATACAATTACTAAACAATGCACTTCAATAAATATGAAACAAAGTATTTGCAATTACATCTAATAGTAAACTCCCCAAGCAATTGCCAAGCAATTAGCAATTTCCTATGACTGTATCCTCAGCCTGAAGTTTACAAAGTGATATAGCTTCTGACCGTTATGTTTTTTTAAATTTAAAATTGCATTATAGAACTCGGCATATACAGAATGTTTTAAAAATATTACATTTGTATTTAAACCTAATTTACCACAACATATCTTTGTGTTGTATAGTAGCATTTGCCCACTGCTTCTCTCATGTTAATGTAAATTTGACCCATCCCTCAAAAACAGTACTTTACTTTTATATGAAATGTACACTATGTCCATTTCTGAATTCTTAAACATGCGTATACAAAGTTTCATAATGGTAAGTTGAGTATTTTAGATGTGAAAGTGTAAAACAGACAAACTCACATTCCAACTTACAATATTAGTAAGCATTTTCAATTTTAGAGTATTTCATGACAGTAACATATTTGTAATAAGCTTTGTGTATGTATGCATATAGTTTATTAGATCTGAAAGCCTATAATATGTTTTTGGGATACATATTAACATTTTATTGACAGGTAACAAGTCAACTCGCCTTTTCATTCCCAAACATTGATGACTGGTGACTAGTAAACTCGTAATTACACCTATTTAAATTTATGCCAACCAGGGTAATATGGCATATTCCAAAAACAAGTGATACCGATAAAGAACAAGAATCTTTAGAGAGGGAACAAAAGTAACTAAGATACAAAAAAAATCTACTAGAAGTCGCTAGAAAATGGATTTCTTTGGAAATAACTGGTGACATGACATTAAGATACAAAAAGATCTACTAGAAGTCGCTAGGAAATGGATTTCTTTGGAAATAACTGACGACATGACATAGTTTCTATGTAAAATTGGCAGTCAGCAAAATATTAAAATGTTTAAACAAGTTACACTGTAAAGTTTGCATTTAACCACAAAGTAACACAATATTAGATGTCTCCTAAGATGGTAACACTTCAGGATAGACGATATGGTTCTTACATGGTGACCAGAACACACCTATAGTTGTTTATTGTCCGATGTTCAACTAGAGGGTGGTACCTAATAATATATAGTTTAACTATGATGACCTCCTATACTGAAAAGATTCTAAGCTACAACAATTCACAATTTCTAAACATGACAGCACTGATCAATTGATTATTATAAAATTGTATTCTAACACAAAGTTGTACTAAGATCTTACCTTATAAAGGCAGGTATCAATGACCTGGTTAGTAATAGCCACAAGGTCGTCAGTGAGTTGGAGAAGGGAATGAACATAAGCACAGAGAGCCTCATTACTCATTACATCCCAAACTCCATCGCAAGCCAGCACCAAAAACTCATCCTGTGTCTCTAATCTCTCATGCACTGAGACTTCCGGCTCAGGAGACACCAGCTGCTCGCACGGCCCGCGATCCAGCACCTTCTTGTACTCGTAATCTCCAAGTGCTCGAGAAACTGCTAAGCTTCCGTTGACGCGCTGTATCATGACTGAACCACCCGCTTGAACGATGCGAGACTTCTCCGATGGCAGCTCGGGTTTATGATCCCTCGTCGCGAATATCGGAGCGCCGTTCCTTGCGAGAACGGCACGAGAATCGCCACAATTCGCTATGTATATTTGTTTCGGTGATACGAAAGCGCATACCGCTGTCGAGCCCGACTTCTCCTCGCCGTTGGACAGCTCAGGCAGATCCCGCATCTTCTTATCGAGGTCGAGGAAACCGGCGCGTATTGCTTCCGCTATTTCCTCGCGTCGAAACTCGTCCGTCTGAAGGATACATTCTAGCAAGTTTTCAGCGCAATGAGCGGAAACGCGCGCGCCAGCGTGTCCATCGAACACAGCGAAATACGACCAGTCAGAAAGCGTGCCGTTCAGAGTCAGTTGCGCGTGGTGAGCATCTTCCATCTCCACGCGCCAACCCTGCATCGACGCCACGCCATATCGTAGTCCGTTCCCTTCCCCACCCTCGTTGTATTTCCTAGTCTCGGGCTTATTTAAAAATGCCCCCATACTGAGTCCTCTTTCACTATTATTTAATCACACATAGTTCCCACAGCATCAGGCACTCGACATCACCTCAACAACGTAAAAGCTGAGCAAAAGCATCACTAGTAGATTCAAGACACAAACGAGCACAATCACGTCAAACTATTTCCACTATTTGCAATGAATACCTCCGTGTCCGAGACAGTTTTAGTTATTTTTACGTTGGTCTTTTAATTACGCGATAGTGTTGCGTAAATTTTGATGACAAATCGTGCACTCTAGAACCGTAAAACGAAAAAGCAACTCAAAAGAATGAATGGCGGACATAAATAGTAATTATCTATGATTTCATTTTTAAAATTTTATCGGATATTGTCTATGAATTTCATTGAATATGTTATCTGAATAGCAGAGCGCAACGCGCAGGCAGAGTGAGTGTGAGGTTATATATACAGAGGATATATGTATATTTTCTTATAGGAAGTTCACACGGTCGTTTCACTCAAAATACAAGAAAGTAGCAGTTGGTCTTGAAAATAAGAGAAAACTATTTTATTCATAACATTTCCTGTTTTTATGTAATACATTTAGTAGATCATATTATTTACAAAAAAACCTTGCGAAAAAGAGGATTCACCGATACTTATATAACATGAGTGAAAGGTAGACATAACCCAAAAAATATTTCCTATAATTAGCATTACATATTATTTTCATAAATCAAATAAAAAGAGATAAATATATATTATGTAAATTTCTAGATAGATTTAAAATACATTTTGTAATGTGATTTTACCCATCATGGATTTTACCATACGTATTAAATTATTACTTTATCTGTGGCTATTACCATATAACAATTAGACAAATAAAAACAGAGTAGAGATATATTAGGACCAAGGAATTTATAGTTGTTTACTTATAAATTCCTTGAGTAGGACTTTGATATCAATACCTACCTATATAAATAAAAATTATACAAGTATCGGAGTTAGTACTACAGTCCTGGCTGAAATTTGTGACCACTCTGATTATTACTGCGAACACAAATGGTATAAATACATATTACATGGTATGTTTAACACAAGCTGTTACCTAAGACCTTGCTAGGTTAATAACGTATTCAGTTCGAGAAAAAAAATGGTCTGTTTAACAATGAAATAACCTAATGTTAAGTAAATGCTAGAAGATTCACATTCTATTCTAACTTTTATATTCACATTCATATTCTAACTTTGTTTTTATTAAGTTTTAAACACCTTAATGCGCAAACCCGAACTTACAAATTATATTCAAAGCAGCCGAAACGATTACCGAGGATTGCAATCTTGGTAATATCTAGATTTTAAATTATATATTTATGTCTTATTATTTAGAATATTTTTTCTTTTTTTCCTCGAACTGACTACGCTATTGGCCTAGCAAGGCCTTAACAGCTTTACCGAACTACACGTAATAACTAATATTGTACTTACTATATTTTATTTTTTAGATGTAATATTTCAAAAAAAAAAAATACAGAAGCATTGTTGTCGATATTAATCAATTAGATAGATATATATTGGTATCTATTGAAATAACTCACTCACTCAACTCAACTCACAATAACATTTTAATATTGACTTTTATTACATAGTATATTCTCAAATCGACATTTATTCAATAATGAATATAGATGTCATTAAATTGGAAGAGCAGAAAGGTTAAGGTAGAAAAATGTATATAAATATAAGAAGAGATTATTTATATTTGTAGCGTACAGAGTTTTTCTATCTACGATTTGTACAAATATAGCGATGCTGGTAGGCATGGAGTTTTCCAAATTTCGGAATATATTATGTAACAGTAATTTCAGTACACCATATACTCCTGTGTGTGCTTAAAAAAAAAGGATTTCACACAAAATTATCATTCATTTCATAGGTACCTTATTTCGAAGGTTTATTGTTGTTTGACATAACGTCAGAATTGGCAGTATGGACTAATTCCTTCGCCTATCCAATAAGGTAGAATATTATTACTACTGTTTATGACATAACCCTATTCGCTAGGGAATTGTTTATAAACTTTTATTGAAAAGTAATACAATGTATAGAAATTTATTATTATGTAGGTAAGTCTAATAAGTAGTGTACGATTTACGTTGAATGGAATATTACTGGCCGGATAACGACTTCCTGGTTTTTGCTTTCCCTAGGGAATATATAAGTTTTAAACCTCGCCAGCCAACGAATTGGCAATTTCAAATACTAAATAATCTACAATTTTGCATTTCGTCACTAAGTGATGTTAACAAATAACAAATACATGTTTGATGTATCCAGCTTTCCTCTTATTGTTTTCCTTTACAATCAGGTTACAGTTTTACTAACTGAATTGTAAAAATTAATCTGAGCCAGCTAAGTTTAAAACAGGAATTTTATATTCCACTAAACTTTCTACTGTTACAAATTTTGCCTATAATAAATAATCACATAAAGTTTATTTAAACTATCATAACTTCTATGTAAGGGGCAATAGGTTTAGTGTATTTTATTATTATATGTAGAGATAACTAAGAACCACTGGTACCCAGAAATACTATTATTTTCATGATTAATTCATTCAAAGAACTTGAGGTTGTGTAAATGTTTTATTAACAATTACAAATTAAGTTTTTGAACACATGTTAAAAAATCAGGTAAAATATCTTGCTAATTTATTTATTTAAGATATCCAGTTGAAAGTATTTAATGGAAAATTTGTGATCTGTCCTTCATTACAGTAGAAAAACCATTATATTTTAAAATAATACAATCCCTATATATTTAATTAAAAACAAACCTTTGTATGATATATTTCAGGATAGCAATTAAATCTTTAAGTAAAGAAGCTGTGGAAGTATCTAGAATAGTTAAAACACATGGAATTGACGACAGACTGTGCAAAAGGCATTTGTCAGTATCAATTGTTTATTGCAAGAAGAGGAAATCTGAAGTGGAAAAAGTAAGTATTGACTATCTTCTGTTTATTAACTTGGTTCACATTACTGACATGAGGATAAGGTGATATTTTTTATATTGATAAGTGTTCAGTACATGTGAAATAAAATTGCAGTGCTATGCCTTTACAGACCATTTAAATAATTTGGCCATTGCTGTGAGACTATATGTATATCTAATTTATATACCTATTCCATTCATAACTAGTAAATTATAAGATTAACTTTTAAATAGAATACAGACAAAAAATGTCAGTCTTCGACATGCATACAGTGTATACATCTATTTGCATATAGGTATAGTATATACATATTTATGTTTATACTAACTGCTACCCTCTGATCAGGTTTCATTTTATTATAGCTATATAGTTTTAGTATATTCTAAACTTTATAAGGTACATAATAAAAAATTACTTTTTAATTAGTTCTAATACATGCCCAAAGACATTGTGTATCTATATTTCTATACTAATAATATTATAACGCTGAAGAGTTTGTTTGCTTGAACGCACTAATCTGAAGAACTACTGGTCAGATTTGAAAAAGTTGTTCACAGTTAGATAGCTCATTAATCGTGGAAGGCTATAATTAGCATGCTAAGATCAATGGAGCGGATTACTAATGAGTAATGTTTCAAAAACTTGGTTTTTTGGCATTAGCTCAAAATAACCACACAAAAAAACCACACGGACTAGTGAGCAGAATCTAGTTAGATATATATGTTTACTGAAAGACAAGTTAGTGCCCCTGACTTCTTATGAAACTGACTTCCTGTCCCATGGAGTGTTCTCTAGATTGTAATTATTTTCTTTTATTATAATTATAGATTGTGATTATTGTTATTTATTAAATAACATTACTGCTTAGCCCCTATGAAAAAAGGTGATATATAGTTAAAGTAATACTCTAAAGATGTCTTTATTTGCCAATGAAAGCCTCGTCTTTTACTTGTTTAGAAAACTATCTGGATAAACTACAGACATTTCTATCTCATATAAATGTATAGATTTATAATTAAACTGCTTAATATTAATAACATATTTTGTACAAATCACAGATAGCAGAAAGCCAAGGTAGAACAGCAATAAGATATTCACCGAAAGCGAGCACTGAAGTATTAGGAATATGGCGCAACATGAGAGTTTCAGATATTGCCAATATATTGAGAAAAGATGTTGGTAAGTAAAAGCTACTAATAATGTACTTAAATTATTACATAATATGCACGTCTGTAAAGCTAGAAAGGTCAAGTCGGCAGAATCACTCGTTTTATATATCAAAATTTAGTGCTCATTTAGTACTAATTTAGTGCTGATAACAGATATTTGGTGCTGTGATAGGTGGACTAAAAATGAGAACACTGCTAACTTTTAATTAAGCTAGCAGTGTACTATTCGTGACCAAGGTCAAGTCGGCAGAATCACTTGTTTTATATATCAAAATTCAGTGCTCATTTAGTGCTGATAACAGATATTTGGGGCTGTGATAGGTGCACTAAAAATGAGAACACTGCTAACTTTTAATTAAGCTAGCAGTGTACTATTCGTGACCAAGGTCAAGTCGGCAGAATCACTTGTTTTATATATCAAAATTCAGTGCTCATTTAGTGCTGATAACAGATATTTGGGGCTGTGATAGGTGCACTAAAAATGAGAACACTGCTAACTTTTAATTAAGCTAGCAGTGTAATATTCGTGACCAAGGTCAAGTCGGCAGAATCACTTGTTTTATATATCAAAATTCAGTGCTCATTTAGTGCTGATAACAGATATTTGGGGCTGTGATAGGTGTACTAAAAATGAGAACACTGCTAACTTTTAATTAAGCTAGCAGTGTACTATTCGTGACCGCGCTATGATACAGTTGGAGCGAGAGGCACATCAGCTAATAATTTAGTGCTCAATTAGTGCTGCCCGTACAAGCAAACATTCATCGAAAAATTTTTTTTTTAAATTTTTAACTATAGATTACTGCTGACATAACGACACAAGCAATCATAGAGCTAAAAGATGACTTTAAAATCGGTATTGGTGAAATTGAAAACAGTTACTAATTAGTGCTCAATT
>AP028448.1:17234960-17362960 GCA_036509395.1 Antheraea yamamai | reverse complement strand
AGAGTACACCCGAGGAGATCATGGAGGCGCTGCGACGGTCATATGGAAGAGCGGATGCCCTGATTCTGGCAGAACTGAACAAAATAAGGAGACTGCCAGTAATCAGCGATTCTGCATACGATATATGCATGCTGGCAAGCTGCATAAATAACACCGTCGCAGCAATAAGAGGGCTGCGAAAACCGCAATATCTACAGTCGCCCGAAATATTGAAGAGCATCACAGATAAGATGCCAACTATATTGAAGTTCCGTTGGTACGACTACACCGCGGACAAGATGGATGGAGAGGATCCTGATCTCAACACGATGGCGAAATTCTTGAATAGTATGGCGGATCGATGTGGACCGCACGCCATACTAAAGGAAGCCACCGTACGGAAGCTGCCACCAAGAAGACAGGCCATGCATGCAGCAATGGACGATAGACCAGACGAGCCTGCTGTGACACCATCGGAGCGAGGAGATGCAGCGGCGTCGCCAGGACATGGAGTTGGTGCTGCGCACGAGGGGGAGGATGTTGGCGACGCACACGATAAGTAGTACATAGATTTATACGTAGGTTTATTGATATTTTATAGAGAACATAGATATAGATTTATCGACATTTAATATAGACTTTGTTAGATTTAATGCATGCGAGTATAATAGAATAGATATATAAATTGAATATAGAATTGTAGGTATGTTATGTATGTATTGAGTTATTGCATATGGAATTATAGATGTGATATGTATAGTAATAGGGATTGAATTATGGATATGTAAGAATCATGCATAGAATTATTGAATTACGGATTGTATAGAATTATGTGTGTTAGTATAGGGGACTTATAGATTACATTCGCATTAAGTAGGGAATTACATGATGGATGAGATTAAAATTATGCCGTATGGAATATATAGCGTGTGTGCATGGAAACATTCGTAGACAGAATATGATAGAGTTACACACGTTATATACTATTGAAGTATACGTTACATAGCAAGAATTATACGATCATATAGAACGGCAAATATGGAAGATTGTATAATTTAATATAGACAAACGTAATGGTAATAGAGGTACATAAAATATTACAACGGTTCCTCATAACGGACATCTTCGATCTCAGGGTTTTTAGTAATTTTATGAACAATGACTCCAGCCATATACCGGCTGTCCTTTGTAATAAATTCAAATTCCTAGAGACTAGGCGGTGGATTTTGCCTTTGAATAAAGCAAAATAATATATTTTCTGTTAAATGGTTATTGCACAAGCAATATACTTGAATAGGGTCCGCCGAATAATATTCGTTATGACGTTACGGTACCCGAATGAGCCCAATAAAATAATATATTTTATTTTATGGTAATTGTACAAACAATAGTTGAAAGTTGCAAGTCGAACGGGACTTTATGGCTTTACAGTAATTTCTCACGCAACGGCGTTGTAAACAGAAATTTCTAATTTTATTATGTATCGTTTTAAAATAAAATATGAATGGAATTAATATTATAACAAGGAATATATATATTATAATATATATACCTGGCGAACATAACGTAACGATATGTAATATTGAATGTCGAGCGAATGTGAATATGAATACATATAGAGATTATGTCACCCTATACAGATACATTTAACACACTGAAAATAGATTTACATATGAATATAAGTTAAGGTTTATGTAATAATATTATTATAGAGTTATATAGAATTATAGAATAGAATATAGAGTTTAGTGCGAAACGGCGCTTAATATAGAGATAACTTTATTCATATGTAAGATAGATATAAGATGTAAATTTTAGAATATAGATTGCATGCAAATAGATAATAAGAAATTGATATTATAGACATTTTATATGTAAAAATATGATAAATATGATAAATAAATAGGAACGCGATATCCGAGCCAACGCATAGAGCCACGACGTCTAATGGGATACCGTTAGTTGCCGGCCCGATTTTGCTTATAAGCACGGTCGGTGCGGTACTAGATCGTAGTCTGATTGCACAAGTCATCGCAATAACATCGAGATAGTTTGCTTGTACATCTTATTGAGATATTATCGAGTAGTTCGATTGCACAAGTCATCGCAATAGCATCGCGTAGTCTGATTGTACAACTTATTGAGATAATATCGGGTAGTTTGATTGCACAAGTCATCGCAATAACATCGAGATAGTTTGCTTGTACATCTTATTGAGATAATATCGAGTAGTTTGATTGCACAAGTCATCGTAGTAACATCGAGAAGTCTACATAGTCAGTAGTAGTGCTCTGTTGGCTCGGGGGCGCGGTCATTATACGAGAACCACGGTGTTTTCTTGCAACCACCCCGACCTCCGTTTCAAAATCTACCACCTTCATCGGCTGGCTCGTGCATCACATTGCACATCTTCGAGGCCCCTTCAAGACATCACCGGCATCCGACTGTCGTCACCGAGGCGGGCTACCGGCGCTCTCGCTACCACCTTCGAGAGTACTACGCCCGCCCACCGCCGGGGAACGTCGCCTCGCCTCACGTCTCTCCTCATTTCCACCTCACCCCGCCTAACCGCGGGCCGGTGACGTACGAGGGCGAGAGGTGTCGCCATATTGACAGGCGGCGACCACAACAGCTAGCTTAATTAAAAGTTAGCAGTGTTCTCATTTTTAGTCCACCTATCACAGCACCAAATATCTGTTATCAGCACTAAATTAGCACTAAATGAGCATTAAATTTTGATATATAAAACAAGTGATTCTGCCGACTTGACCTTTCTAGCTTTACAGACAAATAATATGCTGATTCTATAGATTTTTAATGCTATAGTTTCATATTTTTGGAGCGTATAAGTGTCATTTTTGGTCTTAATAACTTCTATATTAATAGTTTTTGATCATATTGCTATATCAAAATCGACACACCATTTATGAAAGTTGATAGATTATACTGTTGTCCATTAAAACTTATAAAACTCAAGATGCATTTTTCTATAGTTTAAATGTTCTGTGGCATTTTTTTTCTGCATAAAATTTTTCTGTAACTGTATAATTTGTATGGAAAATTATATGACGATTGATTGATTACTTGTGGCATGAGATCATAACAAATAAACAAACTCACTTTTGGCTTTTTTTAGGAAGGCTACGTAACATCACGCCTTACTCTAATTAACCCTTAGTAGTAGAATATGTACTATAGGAAGTGTAGGTCAGAAAGTAGTTAAGCGAGAATGGATGGATATAAGCGAAAAGGACAGAACTGTAAATCATATCAATCATAAAGCTTCGATCAGTTATTGTTGATCAAAGTGATAAAGGTACCATACCTTACAGCACAGTCGCGTTGTCAACTCCTTGTGCAACAGTCTGATTGTGTTGACAGTAATTCGAGATCTTAAATATTAATTGTATGCCAAAACAAATGCACTTTATATTTTGTAATAATGCGATATATTCACAAATTGTTATTGTTACAGACCATGTGCTAAAAGCATTGGAATTCGCAGACAAAACATCAGACACAATATATACAAAAGATACAGTTATACATAATCCACAGATTATAAGGGATGTAGTAAAGATATCTGGCTTCAGGTTTAAAATCATTCCGAGTCCCGATAAAGAAGAAGATGTGGAAGAGGTAAGTATTGTTTTATTTCAAGACCTTGAGCATTTGAGAGAGAGATTAAGTTACATTCCGGCATAAGGTAACATATCTAATTGTTAGGATACAAGACAAAAAACAACTTATTAACATTTTATTAGGAGGAAATTACTACATGCTAGGATACCTCAAGAGGTAGAGTGTGGCCACAATTTAAATGTCCCATAACTTAAAACTAATAATGTTTCAAATATCGTGGATGAAGCTCTCATGAACCATTTCGGGTCCATCCTGACTGCCGGCCGGCTGGCGGAAGCAAGCGAAATTCTCCTCATCGGAGATTTCAACCAACTACCCTACATTGATCGAGAAAACTTATTTCGGATGGTTTACAGCAGACCAACGGCCGTAGCTGGTATTGACCAACAGCTCACTTGCACATACAGGAACCCGATGGATGTAGCCTATGCGCTGAGTCAAGTATACGACGGTATATACTCACCGAAACCGATAGTGAGATCTCTGAGCATCAGGGGCTATCAGGGCGAACAAATATCCTCCCATACCCCCGACACTCTCTTCCTGGTACACACACAAGAAGAGAAAAAAGCCCTGATAAACAAGGGCTACGGGGTAGGGGAAGGATCGCGCGTTCTGACAGTCCACGAATCCCAGGGATTGACCTTCAAATCGGTGGTGATCCTGCAAACAAAGAGCAGAAGGATGCAAATCCACGATAGTGTTTCACATGCTATAGTGGCAGTATCCAGACACACCCACACCTGTGTCTACTATACCAACGTGACTGATGACGCGGTTAGTAGGTTTATCCGTCGGGCCATGGACGCTCCGGCGCGGCATATTGTGGATTATAATTTAAAGATGGCGATAGAGGACCGGAATGAAACTGCCATAAAGGCAATAACGTCTTTATATAAATAAAAAAAAAAAAAAAAAAAACCAATAACAATAAAAATAAATATATAAAAAAAAAACACCCAATAGATGCTCACAGATACGATTTTTAACTTAACTTACACTTAAAAAGCTATAGCAAAAAAATGGTGCGGACCGAGAGTCTGCAGAAAAAAAAAAAAAAAAAAAAAAAAAAAAATGTTTCAAATATAATAAATAATGTTAATAACTTGCAGTAATTTTTTCTTTTGTTTATTAACAGATTTTCTTGAACCTTTGCTTTGCTTTTTGACTACTCTTCTTATTTACAAATGCACAGAACATAAAATTAGTTATAAATACATATTATATTATATGTATAACAGGGAGACATCTTAATCTATACTATAATAAAACTGTAACAAAGCCAAATCTGTACATTAAATATTTTTTGAAAATATAATCAGGGTAGACTTTGTTATCGATATAGAAGCCAAAAATAATCCTTTTAAAATTTTGGTATGTTTGTCTGTCCCTGTTAACACGCATCACTCTGAAAGTACTGAACCGATTTTGACGACACTTGGCACAGTGATAACTAATATTACAAGATTACATTTAGGATACTTTTTGTCCCATAAAACGCAAGGGTTCTCCAGAATAAGGGACGGAAGTTACAAATTTGTAGTTCGTGAAATCATGACGGATTTCGGTAAATTCTCTTTGTGCTATATATAGCAGATAGATAGCTATAAATTTAAGGTATATTGGAACGAAGATCCTTATAGCGTGTTACACGCTTTGAGCGGATGGAAGCTAGACCGAAAAAAGTGTAACAAGAGTTTTTTACGACACCTTAGTACAAGAACTAGCAACGTTGGGATACAAAAAATTTTAGAAAAGGTGGTTTTTTAATATATCTTTCTGTATGCTCTTCCAAACAAAGTTCAGGATACCTGGTTGCCAGTAAACGTTGTGTTTATTAATGCGCATCATACCTTTACAGGTAAAAATATTTTAAATAATTTTAGGAAACGTTTTTCAGTAAAACTTTTTTTTTTAAACATTATTAAAAACATGAATTTATCACTGCCAGACAATTTTGTTATTGATAATAATGTGCCCGATGATATTCTTTATAAATAAAAATAATTTATTTCAAACCATTTTATTTTTTCCATTGCAAAGAACATATTTCATTTTATTAACCATTATGATATTAAGATTTCACTTGTAAACAATGAAAAATAACGATAAACGTAAACATATGACTTGGGACTGACGCCAACTTGAATACATGCGTCTATAACAGGCGTTGCCACAATTATCGCTATCTTTATAATACAGCTAATGTTGCGCTAAACTATAGCTATAGCTAAGTTATTGTAAACATATTATTTTTAATTTACCCTCTTTTATGTCTAAATAAATTAATATTAAAATTATAGCTAACAAACTTTTTTTATTTACAAAAAATATCATTGGGCACATTATTGTTAATAATAAAAATGTCTGGCAATAATAATTTCATGTTTTAGTTGCGTTTATAAGTTAGTAAAAAACAAAACATTCGAAAATTATTTAAAAATCAATTTTTTGCCTGTAAAGGTGTGATATGCACTAATAAACGCAACGTTTACCGGCAGCCAAGTAGCCCGTACGTTGTTCGGAAGAACATAAAGATATATAAAAGACTGGCTTATTAATATTCGCTCTCGAAACCGTTGGTAGCTCTTAGACAAATAGTTACAGGCAAGTGACAGTTGACGCGTCGACTCATATCTTTTTCATATTTATATTTTTCTTCAATACAATGGAGTGTGAAAAAGTTTTAATACAAGTTGAAGATAGTTATGATAAAGTAAGTGGTAGAGATGACTATTAAATTTTATTTTTTTCAATGAACTACAGGTAGAATGTGTTGAACTTCCACTTAGTCTACGGAGACAATTCCTCTCTGATCGTATTCTTTATAAAACTGCACAGTTTTCACTACATCCACTTCTTTCGAGACTTCGCAAGCTATCACAAAGTATAACAGAATCAGACTATTGGAGACCCAAGGACCTTCCATGTCTAATTAAAAATTACAGAAAATTCATAGCTTTGCCACATTCAATACTTCAGCAAGATAAGCATCCCTTATACAATGTTCCCTATGATGCATTGATATATAAACCTAAAATTTTGCTTAATTTTGGTATAAAGAAGAGTAACCCCAATGCTAACTGGGAATTCAAGCATATAATTGAACAAGATTCTTCAATCTTGGACTTTAATGTTTACTGATGCATCAAAGTCAAGCCCCCAGAGTTATGTAGGAGCTGCAGTGTGGATTCCTAAATATCGCATAATTTTAAGTTACAAATGCCCTTTATCCTCCAACTATACAGGTGAAGCAGTTGCTATATTAAAAGCAATCAAATATGTATTATCACATAAATTAGATCAAACCATCATTTTGACAGACTCTTGAAGTTGCTTACAGGCTATTCAGGATAGCCAGATATATTCTAAAGTAAAATCCCCGGTTATCATAACTATTAAATTGTATTTGTATCAATGCCATTGTTTAGGAATTCATGTAGTTCTGGCATGGGTACCAGGGCATAGTAGGATCCAGGATAATGAAGCTGTTGATGTTCTTGCTAAGGAAGCTATACGGACTGAATATTTTGACCACTACAAAACCTATGTTCAGGATTTTTGCTCTGTAGCCAAAACTGTTCTGTTCGTATCATGGACCTCGAACTGGAATGTATCCAAAAAAATTAAAGGCAAATCATATGCTTCCATTCAAGATAATATTCCGAGGAAACCATGGTTCTATAAGTATCGTGACTACTGTAAACTTGCTGCATCTACTATCTGTAGACTGAGGATAAGGTCACGTGTGTTCTTCAGTCCATCTTGCAAAGCTTAGAATCAGGGACAACTCAATATATGAATCTGGTCTAGAAGAAGGCACTCTAGGACACATCTTCTTCAATTGTCTTAATCTAGTATATTCCTTGTGTGATATTTTGCCTGACAGTATACCCCGTCCTTCTGATTTTAAATCTTTGCTTTTATATGTGTTTTCTCCGGTTGTCTATACTCTGGCCAATTTTATAACTAGTAACAAAATTAAACTTTAACATTACCAACACTAGTTATTATGTAAATTTATATTTATTTATTTAGGCATGATATCTATTGTATTTGTCCTTAGATATATTACACTGGCCTAATCTGTAAGAGCAAAATTATACAATTAATATTTAATACTACCTAAAAAGTGACTCTCCCATGATTAACTTTACACTGGCAAAATTCGTATCAACGAGACGCCATTATTTAAATGTTGAAGTTGAAGTATATAATATATACATACATAAAATATTCATTTCAATGGCAATCCAACTCGAGGATTACCTATTGATGTATTTTATTAAGTTTTTATTAAATTGATTGTCCCAGATCATTCAGTGTTTAATTTATCATTATTTATTTTATAAATATATTTTATCGTTTAATTTACAATCAATTGATATTTTATAATATAAATTATACTGACTCTATAGTAAACGTATGCAAAAAGGTAAAGGAACTTCGTTCCAACCAGGGTTCCGTAGACCCCTCAAGCTTTTTTTTCATTACCGCCAATATATGTAGGTTAGTTTTTATTTTAACTGAACCCGGTAGATGATGCTACGAGCGGGTTATAGGTTCATTTAAAAAAAATCTCACATACCATCTGGGTATATGTTTAGGTGAGTCATAGGATAGTTCGCATTCACAATTGGAAACGATAGGTGTGACAGCAATTGAATTTAGGTTAATTAAAATTTTTAGCGTTTAAAAATACAATTGAAACTGGTGATAACCGATGTGGTGCAGACGAAGTTGCACGAGCCAGCGTAGTGATAAATAAATGCCAATTTTCTATTCCTACAATAATATTCTAACTTTCTTTCTTTTGTATTCAAATTTTGACTGTATTGTGCACAAGTCCGAACTTAAGCCTATATTCAGAGAGGCCCAAAAGATTGATGGGGACCATAATTATTATATGTCATTTAGCGCCATCATGTACATTTTTGTGGTACTTACATTGTTGTCTATGGATTATTTTATGGAGATACTAGCTGTTACCCGCGGCTCCGCACGCGCTTTTTAAAAATGTATTAAAGTAATGTAAAATTGTGAGTGCGTGTGTACATTAAAGAAACGCTTTTTCAAAAACATTTGTAACTACGATACGAACGCCATCTACTCTAACATGTAACGTGTACATTAGATATATGAATACTAATAGTATATCGAATAGGATGGGATTTATTATCAGCAACATAATTGGAACTTCAACCTACTATATACCAAACTCAGTGCTCACTAACACTATATAAGAAAGTAATGAAAATTATAAGCTATACATTACCCAACAATATATCTTAAATCTTTTATTATATAGATATAATATGCCCGTATTGTGGATATACTTAAGTTATTCTTATACGTTGTTATAATCACTGAGTTATGTAGAAGCAAACGCGGTAAATAAAACAACGTGGCCGCCAAATTGACCAAAAAGATGAAATAATTCATATTACATACAAATATATGACTTTCAATTATGTATATTTATTCTTGGAGTCCAGTAAGGCACACGTCTCACGCGGTTGTAACATATTTTTGATCAATTTCACACGGACGAATGCACAGGTAGCAGTTAATCACTACATAGTGTACCAATTCAAATAAAAAAAGAATCATTAAAATCGGTTCACAATTGACGAAAATATTGATTAACATACATAAAAAAAATACATACAACCGAACATAGTAACCTCGTCCTTTTTCGAAGTCGGTTAAAAAGAAAGTCAAAATGTACCATTTTCATGCCGTTTTCACCAGTAGATAGAATGATGATTCATGGGGAAGGTTTAGGTATAATTTGTCAAGGTTTTCATTTTATTATCGGGGCGGGACAACGTCTTCCGAGCCCGCTAGTTATCTGCCCGTAAAAGCCCCGTGAAAGTCGGTCCAACCAATTAGGAGATAGGATATTGCGGACGAAGTCTTGAGTAAAAAAATAAAATAGTCTAAGTTACTTCTTATAAGGTGAGTTATCTGCCAGTGAAAGTCCCGTGAAAATCAGTTCAAGCATTACGGATATTCCACTGCGGCCGAAGGCGAATAAAAACTCTAAATTACTTTTTATGAGCTCTGCTATCTACCAGTAAATACCCCGTGAAAATCGGTCCAACCATTTTGGAAATAGCAATGCGGACGAAGCCGCGGACAAATAAAATAGAATATGTCAACCGCTATAATTTCGGCTAAATGGCAGTAAAAGTAAAATTCCCGTTAAAATAGGTCCAGCCGTTTTGGAGATTACCCGGAACAAACAAACAAACAGACAAAATATAATAATATAAAAATATAGACAAAGTATAAAAAAAATTTTTTTTGGTCATTTTTAGCCATATCCATTCATCAAAAAGTTGTTATTTTAATTGTACATACACAAACTTTATTTTTATAATACGTAATAGAGAACAAATAAAAAATTGGAAATAAAAGTAGTATAAACTTTTTGCATAGGAAAACAAAATAAACTTTGAAAATGTTTGCGATAGAAACTTACCACGTTACCATGGCAACGTGTATAATACTAACGCCAACGAAATCTCCCAAAAGGAAAAAAGTGCCCGATTTTGGAAAAATTTTCATTGGGGCTCTGCTTCTATTAGTCTTGTTATTATGATATATAGCCTAAAGCCTTCCTCGATAAATGAGCTATCTAAAACCGAAGGATTTTCTCAAATCGGACTGTTAGTTCCTGAGATCATAGCGTTCAACCAAACAAACAAACTCTTCAGCTTTATATATTAGTATAGATTAACCTATATCTACCTCAAAATTTTGTGAGATGGCACTATAAAACATTATCCAAATACGAATGCATTTGGCTTACTTTTAATAGCAACAATGCAATTATTATGTTAACCAACTGAAGGAAGTTATTATGCATATGAAATATTGCAACATTTTTAAAAAAATCTAAACTAATATAATTATATATATTGATATAATAATAATAATTTATTTCATTCAGGTATTACATCAATAATTTTTTTGTTAGTATACTTAGCCTATGTGAATAATATACAGCACGTTATATTACTATTATATATACAACTTACATTTTTCACCCACACAATGAAAATTATTAACTTGTATAGGTGCACAAACTTTTTAACAACTTTGTCCATTTGTGAATAAACAAACTGTCAGGTTTATTTGATAACATTTTTAAGACATTATTTCAGCTGCCACATATTGGATCCATCAGGGAGTTCGCTTTTTTTCGACTGATTTCGTAAAAATCATCCACATGAGCTTCAACAAACATGCCCAATGCACTACAAGACTCAACTTAATTACATAAAAAAAAACAGATTACAAATATAGTCTGAGGTGGCTTTAAGATTTAAAACTAATAGGTCTACTTAGATATATTTGCGTAAAAAATCATCGAATATCTTGGAAGCCCTAACAATGCCCTGAAGACATTGTAATATTATGTGATAGACTAGCCGACCCGTGCCCACTTCATTGGGCGGTAATAGGCATTATCAAGCTACAACTTTTCTCTAGAACTCAATCATATATATCTCATAATTAAGGCAGCGTTCGTAAGAAACGTTTTCGTTCGACCATTTTTCTCCGACTCCCCAGATATTACCCCCTACAACCTCACAAACTTTACCTCTTCATAATATTAGTATAGATTATAGATAATATAATTAGTTAATAGCTTCTGCCCACGACTTAACACGCGTGGAATAGTTATTTTGGGCTAAGACGCACCGGAAGCTCTCAAAAGGAAAAAATACCCCGTATTAAAACATTTTTCATTGTTGCTCCGCTCCTATTGGCTTAGCGTGATGATATGTAGCCTATGACACTCATAAATAACGTGGCTTTATATTGGTAAAAAAAATTTCAATATCGGTTTAGTAGTTCCTGAGATTACCCCCTACAACGTCACAACGTCACAAACTTTACCTCTTTATAATATTAGTATAGATAATATAATTAGTTAATAGCTTCTGCCCGCGACTTCGTACGCGTGGAATAGTTATTTTGGGCTAAGATGCAGCGGAAGCTCTCAAAAGGAATAAAAGACCCGATTTTAAAATATTTTTCATTGTTGCTCCGCTCCTATTGCCCTTAGCGTGATGATATATAGCTTATGACACTCACAAATAACGTGGCTTTCTATTGGTAAAAGAATTTTCAAAATCGGTTTAGTAGTTCCTGAGATTACCCCCTACAACGTCACAAACTTTACTTTTTTAAAATATTAGTATATAGATTATAGCCCCTGCCCGCGACTTCGTCCGCGTAGTAATAGTTACTACTCTGGGCTAACGCTGACACAGCAGAAGCTCTCAAAAAGAAAAAAACATCTCGATTTTGAAACATTTTTCATCTGTGTTCCGCTCCTATTGGCCTTAGCGTGATGATATATAGCCTATAACCATTCTCGATGAATGAGCTATATAACACTGAAAGAACTATTCAAATCGGACCAGTAGTTCCTGAGATTACCCCTTACAACGCCACAACGTCACAACGTCACAAACTCACAAACCCACAAACTCACAAACTTTACCTCTTTATAATATTAGTATAGATTATGTTCCTTTTCGAAAGATAATTATAATTACATCAACGCTAGTAACTGCTGTAGTTAATAAATATGTTGAAGCCACTGATGCTTAGTGCCAGAAACACTTTAAACGATTTACACAATAAATATATAACAAGGAGACAACAATAAAAATACATATAGTTATAATATAAAAGATAGTACAATCCACATGTGTTTGGTTTGCTTGTCAGAACAAGGATGCAGTACCAGCGCCACCAGCCCCTCCCGAGAATCTGAGAGCTCGTCCCCCGGTGGTGTGCGTGATGGGGCACGTGGACCACGGGAAGACCACGCTCCTTGACTCTCTGCGGGATACCTCAGTCGTAGACACCGAGTTTGGAGGCATCACACAGCATATAGGCGCTTTTGAAGGTAAACGGATCCTTTGATTTCATCATCCATTTGCATAATATTACTATATACAAAGAAAATAATTAATGTATGCATATCGGCACAACCCACTTCACAGATATGATATATAGAGAGACTACATATATCTTTTTTATCTTTATATTTTAAACTAACGGACCCAGTGGACGATGTCCTGCCCTGATACTAAAAAAAACATTGACCAATTATATATCTAAACATTCCTCATCAATCACTTTATCTACTAGTGGAAACTGCATGAAAATCCGTTTAGCAGTTTAGAGTTTACCGCGAACAGACAGACAGACGTGGCAGAGGACTTTGTTTTATTATTATTTATTTTTATATCATAGGAGGCAAACGAACAAGTGGGTCACCTGATGTTAAGTGATCACCACCGTCCATAGATATTTGCAACACCAGGGGTGTCGCTAGTGTGTTGCCAGCCTGTGGGGAGGGGGTAGGGATGGGACGTGAGGGGTGAGTGGGAAGGGAGGGGAGGTGGTCCTCCGGCACTATCACTGACCGAATGAAACACAACAATGCAAGCACTGTTACGTTCACATAGATGTGTGCGTGTCGGGTGGTATTACCCCGGACGAGCCGACACATTCATCCTGAAACCAGTAATAGCTTCAGCATGACTCTATCACCCACCTAAAAATCACCAAGAGAGCAGTCGATATTAGGAGGTTCTCTTCGAAACATGATTCAATATGTAGTGATTAATTTTGAATAATATAATACAACCACCGTGACAGTGATTGTTCTATTAAATACATACACAACAGTGATGTGCTTGGTGTTGTTGCAGTTGTCCATAGGCGACGGTAACCATTTACCATCACGTGGGCCGTCTGCCTGTTTGCTGCCTTTTGGCATGAAAAAGGTACACTAAGTTGTTGGAGAATGTACATATGAAATGTATTCCAGTGTCGTTGCCGTCCGGTGAGAAGGTGACGTTTCTAGACACGCCCGGACACGCGGCTTTCACCGCGATGCGATCCCGAGGGGCACTAGCGACTGACATTGTGGTGCTGGTGGTAGCAGCTGATGATGGAGTCATGGAACAGACCCTCGAGTCCATCCGAATGGCGAGGCAGGCCAACGGTATACACACAAACTTTAATATATTGACAGTTTTTATTAACACAAACCATACAAGTTATCTGGAAGTGTGGAACCCGTAGTTAGCAAAATAAAATTACCTCTATTTGACCTCAGTTCAAATTATTATTTGGATAACACAACATACATCGAGTCAATTAGTGGCCTATATTTTTAATTTTTCTTATAATTTAATACATTTCTAGCGGTACGAACCAATTCGATATACCTTTTATATGTTAAAAGTTTTAATTATTTTTTGTTTATACAGTTCCAATATTGGTGGCGATCAACAAAATCGACAAGCCAGGTGCGAACATTGTAGGTATGCTTCAATTTTGTATTTATCTTTTTAAATATATATTAGCATATGTAGTGCCCTACAGTTAAGGTCATAAAGATGTCATATCTATCACTTAATCAATCTTTTAACCATGAACAATCGAGTACCGAAGTGAAAAGACTATTCGACACGTGTGATTTGATTTAATATTGTAAATACATAAGATAAGTACATAAAACCCACAATAAAATACAAAGTGAATTTAAAAAAATTAATACCAAAGAGAAATGCTGTATATGGTTAGATTTAAATAGAAGTTTCTAGAATGTCTGATGGTGGAAGTATTTAGAACTTATTTGGAATATTCAATGAAGTCGTTTAGAAGTTTCTAGAATAATTATTGGTGAAACTGTTTAAAACTTTTTAGACTACTCCATGATGATATTTGAAACTTTTTAGAGCATTCCATTATGTAGATGTTTATAAGTTAGTTGTTAAGAAGCACATGTAATTTGATGTTTAGAAGATTCTAGATTATTCGATGAAGTAGGTGATTAGAAGTTTCTAGATTATTCCGTGATGAAAATGTTTAAAACATTCTAGAATATTCGATGAAGGTCTTTAGAAGTTTCTAGAATATTCTATGGTGAAGATGTTTACCAGCCTCTAGACTATTCCATGACTATGTTTGAAACATTTTAGAGTATTCTATGATGACAATGTTTCAAATTTTCTAGAGTATTCCATGATGTAAATGTTTAGAAGTAAGATGTTTGGGAGAACATTTAAGTAGGAGGATGAAGAAGCTTCTATACTATTCCACGATTAAAGTTTTAAGTTTCTAGTTTATTATATGGTGAAGGTGTGTTTAAAAATTTCTGAAATGTTTGATGGTGAAAGCGTTTAGAAGTGTCTAGACTGTTTCAAGATGACGGCGTTTGAAAGTTTGTAAAATGTTCCATGATGAAGATTTTTGAAAGTTTCTAAGAGTATTCTATGATATTGGTGTTTAGCAGTAGGATTTTAGAAGAATATTTATTGATGTAGTTGTTTAGTAGTTTCTAGACTATAGAACTATAGTTTAGGTGTCCAGAAGTTTCTAGACTGTCCTATGATGAAGTTGTTCAGAAGTTTGTAGAGTATTTGATAGTGAAGTAGTTTAGAAGTTTCCAGAGTGTATGAGGGTGAAGTTGTATAGAAGTTTGTCGAGTGCTCGATGGTGAAGTTGTTCAGAAAATTGTAGTGTTCCAAGGTGAAGCTGTTTAGAAGTTTGTAGAGTGTTCCAAGGTGAAGCTGTTTAGAAGTTTGTAGAGTGTTCCAAGGTGAAGCTGTTTAGAAGTTTGTAGAGTGTTCCAAGGTGAAGCTGTTTAGAAGTTTGTAGAGTGTTCCAAGGTGAAGCTGTTTAGAAGTTTGTAGAGTGTTCCAAGGTGAAGCTGTTTAGAAGTTTGTAGAGTGTTCCAAGGTGAAGCTGTTTAGAAGTTTGTAGAGTGTTCCAAGGTGAAGCTGTTTAGAAGTTTGTAGAGTGTTCCAAGGTGAAGCTGTTTAGAAGTTTGTAGAGTGTTCCAAGGTGAAGCTGTTTAGAAGTTTGTAGAGTGTTCCAAGGTGAAGCTGTTTAGAAGTTTGTAGAGTGTTCCAAGGTGAAGCTGTTTAGAAGTTTGTAGAGTGTTCCAAGGTGAAGCTGTTTAGAAGTTTGTAGAGTGTTCCAAGGTGAAGCTGTTTAGAAGTTTGTAGAGTGTTCCAAGGTGAAGCTGTTTAGAAGTTTGTAGAGTGTTCCAAGGTGAAGCTGTTTAGAAGTTTGTAGAGTGTTCCAAGGTGAAGCTGTTTAGATGTTTGTAGAGTGTTCGATAGTGAATTGATCTAGAGCGTTCGATGTAGGAACGCGCGTTGAGTATGCTCGCCCAGCACGGCATCGTGTGCGAGCAGCTGGGCGGTGAGGTCCAGGCCATACCGGTCTCAGCGCTGAAGAGGCAGAACTTGGAGACGTTAGTGGAGGCGCTCACGCTGCAGGCGCAACTGATGGACCTGAAGGCGGACTCTGGCGGTTATGTAGAAGGTGTCGTCATAGAAGCCCAGGTGGACCCTCGCACCGGGTGAGTTGTTTTTTTGTAGAGAAAAGTTGTTTAAGCGCGTCATGAGTTGCTAGTAAGCGTGACCGACTGTATTGTGCTTGCGCGGTTTGCTTCAGAATAGTGGAGCGTAGTAGACGAGCTGTATACATCTAATATTGATATTTTCTATTGAGATTTGCAGTCCATCATAAACTGCATGAAAAGTATATAATTATTATTCAGAGTGCCAGTAGGTATAAAAGAGAGACTAATAAAAATAATTTCAATTTACAAATTGTGAAATTTCAATAATTCACAGTATGATCATTCAAAAGAAAACACAATTTAAATTCCATTGTTTTGAGTTTTCACTTATCTCGGCAGTCCTTACGACTTCCTCAACTTTTTTTTTAAATAGATAGAATTGGGATACATAAGAGATAAATTTGCGTTCAAATAATTTATAATTTAAGAGGAAGCGAATTGATAAATTATGTAAAAAAAAAGTGGTTTTTATTTTTTTAAACTATGGCGTATCAATTTTAATGATGTTAAATACTCTTGGTAATGTCGGTAAATAAATATATGTAAGGTTTAAAAAAAAAGTTTCATAATTGTAAGAAAATTGCACTTTATTTATTTCTAATTGTATATTAATAGTAATATTAATTTTTTAAAGAATTTAAAAGAACAAAAAATGTTTTTCTTTTGCCTTATGAAGCTGTATAGCTCTTAATTTTTGTTCTAGAAGTTATCAGTGACCCCCAAATTACATTATAAATTGAGATCAATTGATACAGTCAAACGAATAAAAAATTTTTTTTCTGTATTTTATATATTCTGCTTTTTCTCGAAAATCAATTAAATTAGAAATCTGAACCTTTCAGGATCTTAATATGTTAATAGTACCTACTTATCCCCGAAGTACCGCTTAAATATGTTTCTGGGGCCGATTCACTATGCTTAGGCCCCTGTGGCCTTTGACGCAATAATGTATCTTTAGGAAAATATGAATGAAATGAACTGGGGGTTGTTTGTCCAAACCGCCGGTAGTTTGACGTTCATAAACGCCTTCTCAAAGCCTCAAATCGAATAGAGTATTTTTGATTTAATTTGAAATATTCGAAATCTATCTATGAAGAGAGCTGACGAGTTCGTTTGGTTGAACGCGCTGGTCTCAGGAGCTACTGGTCCGATTTGAACAATCCTTTCAGCGTTATATAGCTCATTTATCAAGGAAGACTATATGCTAAATATAATATATTATTACGCTAAGACCAGTAGGAGGGGAGCACCAATGGAAGAAGGTTTCAAAATCAGGGTTAACGTACGTGTATTGTTTAAAAATATTTTCATCTTCGTACGTAAACGAAGTCGCGAGTTAAAGTTAGCATTAGCGCAAAGTAACTATTTCACACGGACGAAGTCGCGGGCAGAAAGCGTAGTAAAATGTAAAAAAAAAAGTGTGTGTGTACTTATGTACACGCGTTAGAAGTTATACTTCTTTGGCGTAACAAGATAACAATCTGTTCAAAAATTTTATCTTTCGCCTTAATCTACGTTTGTAGAAAAAAATAAAAAAAAAAAAAAAACGACGAGCGTACCAACATGCGCGACTAATATCGAGGTTCAATTTCTATTTTGTTGGTAGCTTTTTTTTCGAGACTTAATGAGCGGTTAAGCAGACAGCTTCATACTGTTAATTTTGTGTCACAAAAATTAAAATTTCACTCTCATCATTTTTTCATAACGCGCCTAAAGAAGTATAACTTCAAAAATGTAATTTTAATTTATCGATATAATGATAATTGTGAATGATTATTGACAGTAAACAAGCGACGGTTCTAGTGCAGCGCGGTACCCTGCGCAGGGGTTCCGTCATAGTGGCTGGAAACGGTTGGGCTAAGGTAACTAACTACTTGTCATTTTTTTCCCATTTCCAATTGTTGAAACTAAAGAAGTTCCAATTTTCACAAATCGAAAATAGCAATATTGTAAAGAGGTAAAGTTTATGAGTTTGTGACGTTCTGGCGTTGTAGGGGGTAATCTTAGGAACTACTAGTTCGATTTTGAAAATTCTTTTAGCAACAGAAAGCCACGTTATTTGTGACTGTCATAGGCTATATATCATCACGCTAAGACCAATAGGAGCGGAGCAACAAAGAAGAATGTTTTAAAATCGGGTTTTTTTTTTCTTTTGAGAGCTTCTGCTGCGTGTTAGCACAAAATAACTATTCCATGAGTACGAAGTCGTGGGCAGAAGCTATTAATTAATAATATTATAAGTTTGTGAGGTTGTAGGGGGTAATATCTGGGGAGTCGGAGAAAAAATGGTCGAACGAAAACGTTTCTTACGAACGCTGCCTTAACGATGAAAGATATATAATTGAGTTCTAGAAAAAAGTTGTAGCTTGATAATGCCTATTACCGCCCAACGAAGTGGGCACGGGTCCACTAGTCGAAAATAACTCCATTACCAGACCATGCGTAAAAGTTGAGGGCTGGATAGAAGTTTAAAATAATATATATATATAAAAATCGAAAGGTACATTCATTTCAATTCAAAAATCTTTATAAATAACGAAATATCTTTGATTTATTTTTTTGCTATAAAGGCCATGTGAAAAACAAAGATATAAAAAAATCAAATTAGAACCGTTCTTAAGTACATTGTGTCCAAAAACCTTAAAAAAAATGGGTATCATATATCTTAATCTAGTTATATAATCTTTTGAATGAGTATTAAAAAAAATGTAGAAATTTCGAGAAGTGCTATTTTGAAGAGTACTAAAACAAATCACAAAATTAAGGAAATAAAAAAAAAACAAATTCCTTTTTGCCTTGGAATGTCCGATACTTTTTCCAATTTCAAAATTTTATCGAATACTGTTTTATGAACAACCCTTCCGAATAGACTAAGGCACAAAAACGATATTAGGAAATTTAAGAAAGTATGAAAAATATCATATTTTAAATATATTCTATTGTTACTTGCAAAGAAGTAGCATTTTCAGTTATATAGATTCACGAGAGAAAAGCAAATTTCTCATATAAAAAGTTCTAATGGGTTGAAATTGACGGGACGGGATAGCTAACCCGGCCACGCGTTGCTATGGTTCAGTTATTGAAAAAGAAATTTAAAATTAAGTCTTGGCGTCATCTATGAGATATCCATAACAGTTGATCCTAGAGATCCATAACAGTTGATCCTAGAGCTTTCTGATAACAAACTAATTTAAAGTGCCATCTGTTCGAGATTGATGAAACTTACAATTAATAACAATAATCAACATTAACAATTATCTAATTTGTAATTTAAAAAAATTAGACCCTTTAGTTGAAATATAAATTATACTATCTCTCAAGTTGGACCAAATTATACGTAAATGCCAACGATTCATGAAAATCGGAGTAGTTTCCGAGTTCATCGTGGACAAACGTCATGACACTGGATTTTTATATATTAAGATAATCAGTTAAATATACTATCGTATTTATAATATATTACATTTGAGTTAGGAAAAAAAAGACTATCAAGTCAAGAGGTTTATGTGACTGCTATAATGTAACATAATTATTATACGAGATATACCAAAAGGTCTATCTTATGATTACTTCTGTTATCTAAAATAAAGTCGTTAACTTTATATATGTATTTATTTAATATTTAGATATGTGTAGGAGGTTTTTATGACGTTATATTATTAGGTGCGAGTGTTGAACTCGGCGGAGGGTCGCACACTGCAAGAGGCGCCTCCCTCCAGCCCCGTGTGCGTGCTCGGTTGGAGGGAACTACCCTCAGCCGGGGATCAGGTCCTCGAGGTCACTTCCGAGGTAACTACCCACTATACACAAAACTCAAGGGGTAGGGAAAACATCCATGAAAACAAGACGTCAATTTTAAACTAAACTAAACTACACAAACCATGTGAGCTAACCGAATCATACTTATATACTTTAGTGAGACGCATGTTCGTACCTTCATATGTGCTGTACGAATTTGTAGATGTATTTTAATCTGTTAATTTTGGCCAAGACTCCAATAGCCAGAAAAAGAAAAGAGTCTCTCATACAACATATTTAACTACCGTGTGTTTATGTACACGTATGTCGAGTGCAATGTACTGTATCGCGCTAACAGCATGCTTGAAGGTTTCATTCTTGTGTATTGAACCTAGGCTTAAGATGCTGCTGTAGGGGACCGCGACAGGTGTGCGGGAGCGAAGTTGACTACAGTGGCTACAAATCGTTCGCTACCGTTTTGTCGCCCGAGGAATTGGTGAAAATGATCCTCACTTCTTATGTACTACGCTTTTTATAGACCTCCTTATTCTTAAATAGTACTGTTTAATAATTCTGATGATACTAGTAAACACTTTTTGACAGTAAATGGAACCTTTGCACAGTCAAATGTAATAGAAAAAAAGTATCTTTATTATAAACGATAGTTGGGTTATTTTTATGATGGTAGATTTAGGCCGGCAACGCACTTGTGACACCCCTGGTGTTGCTAGTGTCTATGGACGGCGGTGATCACTTACCATCGGGTGACCTGTCTGTTCGTTTGCCTCCTATAATATAAAAAAAAAAAAAAAGGCAGCATTTAGGCTGAGATCCATAAGAAGGTCAATATAGTTTCAATGTGAATTGTGTAATACAGGCAAAATCTGTTATACCGACATCGAAGGGATTACTCATGTCTTCGATATACAGCATTCAGCCGGGACATTTCTTCTGGATCAGTATAACGGGCGTGTTGTTCTAAATGATGTCGCCATAAACGGTTTTGACTGTGTTTAGCAAGATTTATATTTTAAGAAAGCATCTTAATAATAAGTTCAACACGTGAACATAGCCGAGGGCTTTGCCAGTCTTGTGGTAGTTGTTAAACTCGAGGTTTTGATGTGACAAGAAACGCGCCAACGAGGTGATGAAGTGGCGACAGAACCAGAGAATGAGGGAGAAGCAGGAGTCCGACCACGAAGCCATCGAGAGCAAGATGCTGGAGCACAGGAGCCGGTACAGCGAGATGCTGGCTCGCAAGAGGGCGATGGGACGATACAAACTGCGACCGGAGGGACCGAGACAGAAAATGATACAGGAGGACAACCATCCCGCACTCAATGTCATCGTCAAAGGTAACTATTGTTACATTTTTGAAAATCAAAGGTCTAAATTATAAATATTTTATTAAATTTAGACACTTATGAATGTCAAAACTACCATCGGTTTGGACAAACAACCCACTTATCTAGAAGAACCGACGACAAACTTATCGAGTTCACTTTTTTAACATATACCTATATTAGGGGTGTGCGATTAATGCTCGAATCGAATCGAATAATGACTTTCGATTCGAATTTAATATTCGAATAATTCGAATTGTTCTAATTATTCGAATAATTCCAACTATTTGAATTATTAATAAAAAATCAATTATACGAACAATTGAAACTATTTTAATGATTTTAAATAATTACATATGAAGTACTAAATAATTATTAATATACAAAATTCGTTCAATGGATTCGTCTGTTATTCAAAGGAATTTTAGTTACACCACTTTCAAAATTTATAATTAGAAAGTAAGTAACAAAGTTATATGTAATAAGAAAGTACCATTTATCTTATAAAATTATTTAATTTCCAATTTTTATGAAAAAAAACTTCATTGTGAAATGTTGTACCTTTTCCTATAACTATTAGATTAATAATTCTTTCTTGCTTTAAGAATATTCGAATAGATCGAATATTCAATCAGAAATTCGAATTGAACGCTTCTAGTCAAAATGTATAAAGGATTGAAAAAGTCTTTTTGGCGGGACCTTGGAATGTAATGTAGTGGACTTTATATTTTATTTATAATCTTATGTTATTTGAGTCTATAATTTGTAATGTTGGTGGTGTATTACGTAATATAGTTCGGTTATTGTGCACGAGTGAAGTGGATCGGAAATAATAGCACGGAGCATGGATTCTGACTTGCCACAAAAATTCCCTGGAAAGTTCTAACAAGACGGCCACCGTCTTATCAGTTAATTCAAATGATCGCAAGAAGCTTGTAATATAATTACTTACTAAACAATGGCAGTACTATTAGAAGATTGGTTGCCAAAAATAAAATAACGGTTTCAAAAAGTAATAATATTTTATCTTAGGGGATGTGGATGGATCTGTGGAGGCGATACTCGATATCCTGGAAACTTACGACGAGCACGATAAAGTGAGATTGGATCTAGTACACTTCGCAGTGGGACAGGTCACGCCCAACGACGTCGAGGTGAGTCGATAAGTTCTCTTTATTGTCTAAACTAGCTGTGGCCGCGGCTTTGTCCGAATGGAACGTTATGTAAAAACCTTATGTACGTAACAGTGATAAATAAAATCATGTGAATGTATTAAGTCCATTATCTTATATACTTCTCACTTAAGTCGCTTCGTCATTAAAATTACAATAACGTTTGATAGAGTGGACCGATTTTAATTGAAACAAAGATTAATTTTTACTCGAAGATATGCTTTATGATTCTCTTGAAAACTTCTTCTGCTTCACCGGACTACTAAGGCGAGCACTTAAGGCACTCACTCAGCCGTTCTGTGTAGATTTGGTTTATTGAAACTATTTATTTCAAAACCGTCGGACGCCGTTTATCGATATTTTCATATGTTTAAAGTATCGTTTATCGATAATTTTATATCTTCGACATCGATATATTTTTAAACTCTCGTTCCTATTCTCATATGACTTTTTTTTTTTCTCGAATAGATTGCGGAAGCTTTTAAGGCAGTTATATATGCATTCAACGTGGAGTGTCCACCGGCGATTGCTGTCGACGCCAAGAATAAAGGCATCGTCATCAAGAGGCACAACGTCATCTACCGGCTCGTGGACGACGTCAAAGAAGAAATCACCGCGAGAATACCGACCAGAATGGAAGAGGAAACTATTGGTAAGTCGATAAATAACAGCCCTACCTACGTATTCGGTAACCGTTTTTAAAAGAAAAACAGTTTTGTCACGTTATTTTGACTTTACTTAATTTTCGTGGTTGTAATAGTCATAAATCATGTATTGAAGCTTAGTTAGTGTATATAATAATATATAAATAACTATTTGTATGTATATTCTTTTTCTATAAAAATATTATAATATTTCACTCAGTATAAGTTGTATGCACCACGTTGTGTGAACCACATTGTATGTACGACCTTGTAATTGCCACATTGTATGAATTACATTGTATGCACCACATTGTGTAAACCCACATAGTATAGTTGTGTGAATCACCACTTTGTAATATAGTTCATATAATGTATTATATGATATGTTGGGGCTGATGTTGCTCGCAGGAAGTGTACCTCTCATTCTCCTGCGTGTGCTCTCCGGGTGCTGCTAAAAATAACAGATTTTTGGCCACTACACTGCTCCACATAAGTTGAACAGAGATAAATAGAGCAATCAATCAATCGACGATAATACAATATGGACTTAATTTAGCCATACGATTAAATAAAAAAGTCTCGTAGCAGTGACGTTGTATGAACCACATTGTATGCACCACATTATATGAGTTACGTTGTATGTACCACATTGTGTGTACCACGTTGTATGCACCACATTATACGAGTTATGTTGTATGCAGCATGTTGTGTGTACCACGTTGTATGCAACACATTGTATACACCACATTATATTAGTTAGTGCGGGGTGGTAGGGTGTCTGTACCCGACTGGATCGCGACCACCGTACACCAGGTGGAACACCCGCCATAGTGACACGTTTGGGCGTGTCGGTTCCGGGATAGCGGTGTATATCCAACAACCGGGGGGGGGGGGGGGGGTGGGGGCGCTTTCATTAATATATTAAAAAATAAAGTGACATTAGATAGAAGTCTTTAAACAAATGGATTTTGGATTGTACATGTGCTTACCATCAGGCACAGTACAGTCACTTTGCCGAGCTACAATAAAAAAAAAAAACAAAAAAAAGTTACGTTGTATGCAGCATGTTGTGTGTACCACGTTGTATGCACCACATTGTATGCACCACATTATATGAGTTACGTTGTATGCAGCATGTTGTGTGTACCACGTTGTATGCACCACATTGTGTGCACCACATAATGAGTTACGTTGTATGCACCACGTTGTGTGCAACATGTTGTGTGTACCACGTTGTATGCACCACATTGTATGTATGCACCATGTTGTATGCATCATGTTGTGTGTACCACGTTGTATGCACCACATTCTATGGACCACATGGTAAGGACCACATTGTTTGAACTGCATTGTATGCACCATATTGTTTGAATAAGGTGTATGCCTCTATCTACTACATAAGTGACATATATATGTATAATTAACCTGAAAAGCTTATATATTAGTGCATATTGACTGCATATAAGGATATAACTGACGCAGTCAATTATATTCGACCAACGTACACACTATGAAAAGGTGGTTGTAGTGATTTGGGTTTGCCTTGCTGTTGAGGTCATTTGTGGATCTACGATTGAGTTCGTTGGTTCCAGGGGAAGCCAACGTCCTCCAGGAGTTCTTAGTATCGGAAGGGAAGAAGAAGGTGCCCGTAGCGGGGTGTCGCTGTATGAAGGGTTCGTTGTCGCGGAACGCGCTGTACAGAGTCCTCAGAGGCCAGGACGTGGTTTATGAAGGTACCTTCATTTGTTTCCACCAACCAACCAACCAATTCATCTTCATCTCTATATAGTATAAATAAAATTGAATTATCAATTATTTGTTGTGAATTATTTCCGAAATGCGTGAACCAATTTCGAGGAAACTTTTACAAATAGATGAACTAAAGAGGGCTTTATAAGTAACATATAGGTTCACTTCATTTTATTCCACCAACCAACTTATCTACGTCCGTATATATAAATAAAATTGAATTATCAATTATTTGTTGTCGCTTATCACCGAAACGGGTGAACCGATTTCGATGAAACTTTTAATATTTGTAAATACTATTTGATGGATTAACAAGTACTTTATAGGTTACATATCGTTTCGCTTCTCCATATAGAGTAAGCAGTAAGAATAATTCATGTAATTTAAATTCAAGTAATTTAAAATCGGCAAGAGTGTTACGGGGCAGCAAGTAGTGATGATAAAGTTACAATTGAAAACATCAAAGTAGGCCAGTAATTAATCCAAATTAAAATCGTAATTACCACGGAGCTAAATAATTATGTACATTTCTTTGTACCCTTTAGCCCAAAGGGTTTTATGGATAACATGCCGGTCTTTTAATTAAAAAATATTTAAGCCAAAATTTACGTTTTTTTTTAATTTTTATTTGTGTGTATGTGAGTGTCCAATAGCCACTTCTTGTTCAACACCGTTATCGTCCTCTGTCTGATGTAAATGTATGAAAAACCTTCGAATATAGTTATAGCTACCATCTGTGCACCTGTTGGTGTTCCGGCAGCTGCACTTGAGAGCTAGACTCCTCTAGATTTAGCGTGTTAACTCTTAGGCCACATTATCATTTAACATGAGATGAGACTGGGGTCGAACGCTAAATTCTATAAAGTATTAAAAAATATGCCTAGGCAGTCATATCAGGACTGACGATAGAAGTAAAAAGTCAAAACAATGAAATAGCTGTGTTCTGTTTTGAATTTTTTAAATTAATTATAGGCTGTGAAATTATTAGCATTAGACTGGTTTTCACATCTATTTGCACTCCGAACAATTATTGTATACATTATATTAATTAATCAAATATATGATGCACTGCATAATCTCAATACAAAATATCAATATTAGATATACCCAGGCCGCTATACTACGCGTCGCTGGTCTGACGCAACCGCAATACGGTCCGTCACGTTAGTAGCATGTCGCTGACACGAAGTCATAAGTTTATCGCCTAGCAAAAAGTCGCTCAAGCCGCCGGAAGAAGTTTTCACTTCAAAAGAAAAGATACTGAGTTAACACACTTCAAAATAAACTGAATCCAATTTTAGCCGTTACTAATTAATATATTACGTTATTATTCAAGACCTTCAAATTTATGTACGTGTAAAATGTGTAGATCATAACAAAAAAAAATCTAAAAACCTTATGAACTGCAAAATCTAAAAACCTTATGAACTGCAAAATCTAAAAACCTTATGAACTGCAAAATCTAAAAACCTTATGAACTGCAAAATCTAAAAACCTTATGAACTGCAAAATCTAAAAACCTTATGAACTGCAAAATCTAAAAACCTTATGAACTGCAAAATCTAAAAACCTTATGAACTGCAAAATCTAAAAACCTTATGAACTGCAAAATCTAAAAACCTTATGAACGGCAAAATTTTAACTTCGTTCTCGGTGTGTAAAAACTGGAAATGTTAAAAAATTTAAACATATTACATGAACGATCAAAATCGGATTTAGCCCTTGTGAAATGTATCGACTCGTATATATAATTTACTAGCTTCTGCCCGCGACTTCGTCCGCGTGGAATGGCTACTTTAGGCTAACGCTAAGTTTAACTCACGACTTCGTTTTTGTAGAAGGTGAATATAGTTTTAAATAATACTTACGTTAACCTCGATTCTGAAACATTCTACATTGGTGCTCCGCTCCTATTGATCTTAGCGAGATAATATTATCTCGAGATATATCATTACATAGTATAAAATAAAGTCCCCTACCGCGTATGTCTGTCTGTCTGTTCGCGATAAACTCAAAAACTACTGAACGGATTTACATGCGGTTTTCCCCAGTGGTTAAAGTGATTCATGAGGAAGGTTTTGGTATGTAATTTGTTAAGGATTTTTTTATTATCAGGGCGGGACAACGTCTGCCGGGCCCGCTAGTATATTATATATCCTATATTCTTAAGGAGTATTAAAGAATTTTTTAAATCGGACCAGTAGTTCCTGAGATTCAAGCAAACAAACTCTTCAACTTTATAATGTTACTATAGACTAGTATAAATGTTTCAAATAGATAATCGTGTTTCAGGTAAACTGGCATCGATGAAGCATTTAAAAGATGAAGTGAATACAATAAAACGCGATATGGAGTGTGGGTTGCGGTTTGAAGACCGGACGTTCCAGGTGAAGCCGGGGGACACGGTAGTATGCTACAAGATGGTCGACGTCAGCGACCGCACCGCCTGGGATCCCGGATTTTAACTAACAACTATTAGATTTTAAAATGTAATTAATTACGATAGTAAATTTATTTCTTAGAGTTTGTGTTGTTTTATTTTAATGAGTACTCGAAATTCAACCACTGAAAAAAAATACGTGCGTGTATCAGTGTACACACGTAAGAAGTGAAACTTCTTTATGACATCATTTTTCGAAAAATGATCTACTATATTTACAACTTTACAGAAAAAAAAACGGAATCCGATCATTGTGAGCGCACCTTTAGAAAAAAAAACGGAATCTGATCATTGTGAGCGCACCTTTAGAAAAAAAAACGCAATCTGATCATTCTGAGCGCACCTTTAGAAAAAAAAACGGAATCTGATCATTGTGAGCGCACCTTTAGAAAAAAAAACGGAATCTGATCATTGTGAGCGCACCTTTAGAAAAAAAAACGGAATCTGATCATTGTGAGCGCACCTTTAGAAAAAAAAAAGGAATCTGATCATTGTGAGCGCACCTTTAGAAATAAACATGGCGCGTAACGGAAAAATGTACAGAAATGAAGATGGCGCGTAACCGAAAAACGTTAAAGATGTTTCACTTCAAAAAAAAATCTTCCAATTTATTGATAAGTATCTGTGCCCGCGACTTCTTCCACATGGTACCTGAAGTACAAAACAATGACTAATAGAGTCATCTGAGTGCATTACGTCTAATTACTATCTACTTTTCTCTCGTACTTTAGTCGCGTTGTCATTAAAATTACAATAACTTTTGATAGACCAAACCCATGTTAATGAAACCAAGACTCAATGTTACTGGAAGACATGCTGTATGATTTTATCGTGAACGCAATATTTTAGCAATGATACGTGTTCAAACAGTCAGACAGACATTTCTAAAAATGATTGAAATGTATTTTATTACTTATTCGTAGACACCTGCAATATTTTTTTACAAAAATGTAAAAAGTACACACGTTAGATTTACATTCTTATTATATGTATAGATACTAAAGCTCGTCGATAGCTACTAAACCAAAAAAAGAATGAAAATCGGCTGAGAAACTAAGGAGGGAAATGTTCTTAACCGTTTCCCCACTGCCTATTCATATATAGATATCGAAATTAATATAAAAGCAGTAAATACACGCTATCACTCTTTAAAAGTGCCTTTTTTTCAAAATTCCTAACTATAAATATTACATGTTAAAAATCCAATGATGCAGTTTATTCATAAAAATCAAACCTGTGGTTTTTTTACCATTCCTTCTATAATAAAATAATTGTAAGATTCACACCCTTCGATTTCAAAACGTAATTAATTGTGAGAATAAATTTATTTAGTAGAATTTGTGTTGTTTTAATTCTAATATAGAAATAAACGAAATGAAAAAGCAGTAAATACAAGACTTTACTATTTAAAATGCGTGTTTTTCCAATATCAGATTTCATTCTCGACTAAGAATATTAACTGTCAAAAATCCAATGATCGTTATCATCATCAGGTTGTAAGGGTCTCACTGCAGGGCCATAGGCCTCTTCTCGATGAAAGGTATGAGCATAATCACCGCAACAGCTCACGGCGTATTGGCGATTTTGAACTAAGAGTAATCCACAGTTTCTATGTTCTGCCACATACGGCAGTACTACATAAATATTTCTTAGATTCAAGTTTCTTCACGAGGTTTTCCTCTCTCGTCAACCGATACTGTTACCAATTTAAATTAGTAAATGTATGGAAAATTCGTTGGTACATACCGGGTTCGAACCTGCGAACATCGGATTGATATTCCGCTGTACAAGCCACTAGACCACCACGGCTAGCTATATGATGCCGTTTTACTTTTCATCAAAATCGTACCCGAGATTTCTTTACTTACTTTTCTTGTATAAAAAATAATTGGAAAATTCATCTGTATGTCTTGCAAAAAGTATGCTGGGGTTAGAAAAATAAAAATACATAAGTTGTAAAATAAGTCTCTATTTAATAACTTGATAAGTTTGTTAATCGTGTCTCATTATATAATTTTATTTTTTTATTTATCAGAACAGATATTCGAAAGCAATACATAAACACTGTAATCGATTGTGAACGACATAAATCGATTAGTATAGTGTTTTATAATATTACTAGCGGACCGGGCGGACGTTGTCCTGCCTTGAAAACAAAAAAAATCCTAAAAGTCGATCGCAGCGCCACCTGCCGGGTCCAATTGTGAATCTAAACCATTCTCGGACCCTCTGGAAAACACAGAAAAAATTTTATAATATTGGTAGTTGTTTAGGAGAGTTAGTACATACACGCAACAGAATATATATATTAAGATACGGTTTTATAATATTGATTTTTTAATACTTTTTAATACATGCTTAAATTAAAACTTGCCAAGACTGAAAAAAAAATTGTAATTATTATTTTATATTTCTCCGATCCTTGCTAAAATCTAATGCATTAATTCATGTCCATATAACAGTAGAAGATATATGACAGACCAAAAACGGTGTACGCAAAAGCTTTATCCAAATAAAAAGTTGTAAAACAAGTGAATTACACCCTACGGGGGACTTTTCGATGTAACTTATCTTATTAAATTATTTGGAGTTTTAGGAACATTTGCATCTAATGTTGTTTAATATTATTCTTACAAAATAAATAAAAAATATCTACGTTTGTGTTATTTTCTAGCCAGACCAATGACTTCTATGTTACACTAGACACGCTGTCATATTCGAAATTGTGCACGGTTTGATTTAAAGTCGATATTAGTCGATATTATATAAAGTCGGTTTGATATAGTAATCGTACCATTTAATTTTAGAGACAAATATAAATTCATGTTTACATTTTTTTCTAATTTTAAATATTTTGCAACCAATCTTCAAGTAGATTATTACTGCCATTGTCGAGTAGGTAATAATATTACTTAAAAGTGTCTTGTGATAATTTCAATGATCTAACAAGATGGTTTCCCTTTTGTTAAAACTTTTTAGGGAGTTTTTGTGGCATCTCAGAATTCATGCTCCGTGGTATAATTACCCATCCACTTCACTTGTGCACAATAACCAAACTATATTACGTAAAATGCCACCAATATTATGAAATATAGAATAAAATAATACAAGGGTATGAATAAAAAATATAATCCACGCCACTCCACGCTCCAATCGACATGGCAGACTAAGATCCTGGCAAAAACTATGTTTGCTTTGAATATGTCATTTTAATTCACATAAACTAAGTTACACGGAAATCTTAATACCTATATCAATCTCGTTTACTCTTTACTAGAATTATGTGTACTACAATTACTTATATAGAGCGTCCAATAATATTACTTTCAATTATTTTACAAGTATTACGTTAGCACTAATGGGGTTTGGGGGGTGCTTGATTTGCTTATTTTGATGACATAGGGGTTGAGGGAGGTCTGAGTACTGATTACGTCGGCAATATTTATTTATTTAACCGGAACAGATTTCTAATATTTATGTACATTTTTCGTAAGAATGGGAGGGAGTAAGAGCATTGCTTATTATTTGTGCTGACCAGGTGGAGGGGGCGGTCAGAAATTACAAAAATCTTGCTTACGTAATATTTTAATTGCCCCTGACGCTCGATATAAAGGTACAGGGCTTGCTATGTCTATACCTGTTAACTATAACACAATTGTAGATTTCAATGCAAAGTTCGCCTGTCCGATGAGCACATAAAAGCCATTGACTAAACTATCGTTTCAGAAATCCATATTGTTTGTATTATGAACACTACGACACCAACAATACGTTGTACACTCAGTGTGCTGTTCCTACCAACTGTAATTACGAAGGCACGATGTTGATTTGTACTAATAAATCAATTATATTGCAACGATTATACCGTAAGAAATATATTAGCGTTTCTCAAACATTAATACGTACGTACATATTTCAAATACATTTGAATTATGCTGAACGAGAATTGGATTGTCATCGACTTTTAAATATACAGCAATTTGATGTTGAAATAACGTCCCACATACTAAACTAACTTTAAACATAGCACAACCTATTTAATCTGTGTTATCAAAAATAAGAATATCTTCCAATACGAATAATAGTAGTTTGGTTTTTTTTTGCATTAAGAATATATGTTTGACCACACGTGTGTGGGAAAAAACTTTCTAAAAATAACGTAATTTTCCCAAATAGCGCTTCTAATAGTTAGTTGGTTACGATGAAACGTCATTCGAGTAAACATATTTGTGGTATTCATGAATTATAATTGAGTTGTACTGAAATGTATTAATACAAAAAGACATTAAACTAATTAGATCCAAATCCGTGTATCGGACATTATTTATTATTGCTATGGATATTATTTACTTAAAAGTAATCAGTACTTTATGATCTAAAAGTATTCATAACGCTCGTAATAAAAGAATATAACCTCACCTTCATAACTGGCGCAAGCGAAACAGTGGCCGATTATCCCAATATTTATCTGTACCTAGTATAGAAATCGAAAAAATATACTTCTTACTATATTGGGTACTATTTTGTAAGGACCTTTTCTTTTCTTACCCACTGAAAACACTTTATTAGAGAATTAACAAAACTTGGTATTGCAATGGGACGCAAGACACGAAAGAAGTATAATTGACAGCTACATTTTTTCAATTCTCAAATCGGCTACAGGCTCGACATTCGCAGAACGATAAGTTACATTGAATTTACATGTTAGCAGAAAACTTTTGCTTCGTATTAGCCGTCTATACGTTTATGTTGATTTTTGTTTAATGTACAATAGAAAGTAAATATATTCACGTAATAAATAAAAGATAAGATAAAAAGAAACGAGACGCTTAATCTTTTTAGGTGTTATTACCTTTTAAGTAATTTGGGAGCCATCGGGTTTATGTATTTTTTAGATGATATGGAAAAAAATATTGATAATTCGATCAATATCTTCTGGAAGAACGATATATCACTAAAGTATCTGTAGTCGGATTGATTCTTTTCTTGATGAAATGATACTTAGAACTGGTTTAATAAGATTTTCTCTAAACATGCAAATTTTTCTTCCGACGCGTCGGCGAATCCGATAAAAATCATAGCTATAAAGATGTACAGATGTACTTTTCAATCAACTATTTTTGTTAATGTATCTGGAGTAAATTCGTATTCCTTACAAATTACAATTATATTCGTATGAACTTATATTATGGATAAACATTATATTTAGGCTCGTCTGCCTGATTTATAGCTATGCCAGAATAATGGCTTCCATTTACCCTATGCGCGCTGTTTTGTATTGTATAGGTGAATTCCAAGTCATAGACAATTATCTTCAAGGATGGTTGATTATTCGTTTTACTTTTACCTTTGTTTATAAAAGGTTCAACCTCCGTGCTGCAGGGGACTTTACAAATATAAAATTTACAGAAACAAAGTAACGCTCAGAACAATATATTATGAATCACACAAATAATATTTTTGTATGATATTTGAACTCATTTTATTCGGTGTGGTTGTCAGTTACCAACCGCTGAAACTACTGCACTATCCATGCAATATTTGTTATATGATAAAGAACACTGTAAAGTAAAAAAAAACATATTACATAATAAATAATTATTTTATTTAATCAGAATTAAGTTTATAAAGTTTTGAACTCATTTTGAATAATGAACTAAACTGTTTTGTAATTTCCTATAAAATAATATGTATAGTGTCATTAAAACGAAGGACTTTTAAATCAAATGTTTTACAAAAATTAAAACCGACTTCAAAAAAATCTCTAATAAATGCACTAGACGTTCTTGACCATAGTTAGGTACCTGCCTAGTGTTTATCATAAACTTTACATTTCTTATTTTACCTTGAGAATTTACCTAATGTACCTTAAAAATCCAGGTACAAAAGTTATTGAAAATTACAATAAAATAACAATATCTCAAATCGGGTTATAAATAAATAACATTTAAAAAAACAATCGAAGTGAGTCTTTGAACCGAAGCTTTTTTTTGAAGTCGATTAAAAATTGAAATAACAACAGCAGTGTTAATTTCCAATTGCATGTCTAGTGTAAAATAAATTTCATCATAGGACTATAAACGAAGTGAATTACTGAGTGTATTAGTTTTACAATAAATACTGTACTCTTCAATACAACGGAAATAGAGTATTTAAGGTACTTACATATAAATGCTATCGTAATGCGCTCGCCGATCGCCGTTACCGGCTCGCGCTGTACGTATTTCGCAAGTCTACCCTAACCTAACATAACCGAGACGTGAAAATTGAGAAAAATAAATAGTCCATCTATTAATATACAAGTCAAGATATCAATCATATTGCCCAGGTGTAGATTGTCTGTACTTGACCAACTTCAGTTGCAGTGGCGTTAATACGTAATTCGTTCGGGGAAACGTGATTGATATCGTCCGTCTCGGTTAAGTTAGGTTAGAATTGCGAAACAAAAACAGACACAAACACATTGTGGTGGCGTTAATACGTAAGTACCTAATTTAATAAAGTTTAATAAGTAACATTTATAAGGCCTCGGAAAAACAAACATTCGCCTTTTTATATACACAATCGAAACATCTTAATATTAACACACGTTGTTTAATGAATAACTTCACATTAAAGCTCGTGCCACTCTCTTGTAATGTTCGACACCCATATACACCCCAATCACCATTTGGTAGCAAACTAACAGCAAATGTACCGCAAATTGACGTCGAACTGCTCTCACAAATGGATGTCAAATTGACACCAAAATTGAGTTCTAGAACAAAGGTTACAGCCAAATTGGAAGAAGCGATTACAGTTCAGTCTCTTTGTAAATTAATATGTTATTCAATTATTCTAATTTACAATTTTCAATCTTTTGTTTTGCGTTAGGTTTTTCTCATCACGAAAAATACTCAATTTGCCGTTTAAAAAACTTGCTGTCAGTTAGGCATATATTTGCAACAGCAGATTACTGTCAATTAGTTTTAAAGTTTCAAGCAAGTAAATTGGCAAACTAATGGTGACAAATATTTGGTAAGCAAATTGTGGTCATTGGGGCTAAATAAGCAATAACGAAATAGTGCTATAACATTTTAAAGGGACAAGAAGAGTTATTTGCTATTAAACTATGTAAACGTTATACGCTATTTGCATAATTAATAGTGACTATAAAATGTTTCTTTTTAACAAATAATTCAAGCGATTGCAAAATTTGCTATTTGACTATAATACTGCCGCGCAATTTATAAACGCAGTAAAGAACATGTTAATATACTAATCTTAGCGTAACGAATTTCAAGTAACCACAATTAAACATGTTTTTTACTGCGTTTATAAATTGCCGGCAAAATATTACAGACGGCCTTGGTAAAAAAAATGAACGAAATGTAGTGAAAATATTAGGAATAACTTAATTTTTTTTTTTATACAAAGGTTTTATGAACCAATTATACTTTTCTATTATAAGGTAATTCAACTAAACTACGAACTAATATTTCTAATGTCTATATAAACAAATATATGAGAGTTGCACGTCGAATAATTTACGTTTAACTCTTTACAAGTCTTAAAGACACGATAATTCTGATTCAACAACATTCAAACTGTAAAAAAAAACATTCATTAAATAAATAACTTTACAAAAAGCACTAGAGTGCGTTTCGTTTATTTTGTTAACGAGATGCAAAAAAAAAATTACATCAGAAATGCAAATTGTACAATTTTTTTTATATATACTAACTATACTGTGCTTTGATAGCCGTCAGGAATAATTACTTGCGAAATTATAATGTATTTTTTTATTATCTAAACAGCGATAGTTATTTTATTAGACTCGTACCTACTTCTTTTCTGAAAGAGGATTCATCAAATAACTACAGTTTTACACTATATGAAAAATCATCGCCGCTGTAAGCAAAAAAGCGCGACCTAAAAAAATTAAGACTTTATTTCGGGTAACTAACTTATTTCGTATTTTTACCGATTAAAATTTATTATAAATAACACAGGTAATCATTAATAACAACTTTTGGTATATATCGTATAATAATTACGTTACACTATAGCAGCCACACAAACCTCTCGACTTGATAGTATTTCTTTCTCAAATATCAGATTATAAAAATTGAGTTCTCTTGATTCTTAAAACATAGTAGTAATAATATTCGTCCAATAGAAGAGGCATAGAAATTAATACATACTGCCAATCCTGAAGTTTGAAACAAGCGAATGAATAAAACGTTGATTTTTTTATTATTGAGGTCACTGGATATAGGTCTTTTTGACCTGTCTTTAATGTTTTAACAGACTTGTGGCCACTTTGTTATAATTCTTCAAGAAGTTTTTATGTTAGTTTTGTGTAAAAATAATTACATGACAGACTGGCGTATCGTCGAAAACTCCAAAATGAATTTATATTTTGCACCTCGGAAACAGCGATCAGATCGCATCACGAATTAACTTAATTAACAATATTTACACAGGTGAGCCAAGATAAAAATGTATGTTCATATATTTTTTTACATTATCCTACCTATACAATATGAATCTCATTTAACTAAGTCTATATCGATCGTATATCGAAATGGAATTCTCTTCGGAACCATGTCAGAGGTTGAACTATCCGGGTGAATGAGTAGTTATGTTAGTGTCAGAGACTTTTCATTTATTGATTTAACGGAATGTAATAAGTTTATTGATTCGAATGAGAGATTAATGTCTGATTACACAACTATACTTTAATACAACCGTCTTTATATGCCTGCACCATTTTTTATATTTCCAGACATAGTATAAAAGTAAGGGGCGTTTATCGATTTAGAATGAATAAAAATACTGACAAACGAATTTTTAAACAAGATCAGAGGGGTCCTCTTTGAAGAAAAACATTACTTCTACAGTCTTTTATTAAATTTATCTGGAGTTTTTATTATAATTAATGACTTTTGTAAAGCTGCCACATTACCTTTTTTAGAACAATGACCACTCCTATTTTAAAGTCACTTTGAGAAAGTTAAATGACGATGTAATGTATTGATAGTGTTGTTCCGTTTTAATTATTTAGAGAAATTCTTAGAATCACCCGAGTAGAGCCAACCACGTTTTAGTAGAAACATTCCGTCAGCTGATATAAAGTGTATCACGAATGTATAGTGGCGACTAGTCGAGGTCGCGGCGGCGGCGCGGGTCCGCGTGCGCGCGTGCCGGCCGCGCCCACGTGTTGACGCACCCGTCCGCGCACGCCGTCACCAGGTACTCCGCGCGGAACAGCAGCGCCGTCAGCCGCTCGTGCGCCACCTTCTTGCACACCAGCGGCTCCAGCACCGGGCACTCGTCGAACCGCGGGCACGAGCCCGTCCCGATCAGCCTCAGCGGGTCCAGCGACTCGCCCGCCCGCAGCGCCACGCCGCTCGCCGCCGAGCCCTTCTGCTCCCCGCCGCGCGACAGACTCAAATTCCGTCGGTTCTCGGCGCGCCGTTCGCCAAACGAGAACCCCGCGAGCCGCTGCGTCAGCGAATTCACGCCGAGCGAACTAGAACTCTCCTCTTTCGCTTTGCCGACGCTAACGCTGAGAGTCGCGACGCTGTTCGGCTTCGGCTTCGCGCCGGAGGGTTCGAGCTTGGTGCCGGGCACGCCGTTGGGCGCGAAGGTCTGCGTGTTGTTGGGCGAGAGGTGCGTGGAGGCGCGCGCGCGGGCGGGCGGCCGCAGCACGTCGTCGGTGAGGTCCCAGAGGCAGAGCTGCGTGTCCTGCGAGACGCTGCCGAGGCGGTAGCAGTGCGCGTCGTCGCGGCGCTGCTCGTCGCCGGCGTCGCCGTCGCCGTCGCCGAAGCTGACGACGTAGGGGTCGAAGGCGACGACGGAGACCCAGGAGCGGTGGCCCTGGCCGCGCGCGACCACGCGGCGCTCGGCGAAGGACCAGACGGTGACGAGGTCGTCCTCGCCGCCGACGACGACGTACTTGCCGTCGGGCGCCCAGCAGACGCAGAGGAACCCGCCGAAGTAGGAGCGCGCGCGGCCGATGAGCTCCATGGTGTCGTAGTGGAAGACGCGCAGGAAGCCGTCCTGCGAGACGAGCGCGAGGTTGGCGCCGCACGGGGAGAAGGCGAACTCGTTGATGCAGCTGCCGTCGGCGCCGACGAGCCACCGGTAGAGGGGGTTGCGCGTGGACTTGGTGCGGCACGTGTGGATGGAGTAGCCGTCGCCCTGCTTGAACAGCTGGTAGAGGGGCGCGGTGGTGCCGCACGTCAGCTCCTCGTTGTACACGTACAGCTGCCCGGACGCGTGCGATGTTATGAAAAGGTTGCTCGACCCCGGCACCCACTTGATACAAGTTACGCGCGTTTTGTCGATCAACCTCTGGAAGTTTCAATTAATAAATCAATATACTGTAATAAATAATAAATGTAATTTTGCATTCAAAATTCAATTCCTGAGATGTCGTAGATTTGAAAAATTCTATTCAACACTATACTCTGGTAAATACTTACAGAAAAAATCTAAAAAACACAATTTGATTAAATACTGCAGAAAACCCAGGAACATTCTCAAAGTGCACTTAACATTTTACATATTTCTTGGAAAAATAGTCACCACGGGTATTTTTAACCAGTTTGAGAATATTCTGAGAATTTACCTGATACAATCTCATCTCTAATTAAAAAACAATTTAAAAGTAGGTTTTATAAGAACTGAACCTCAGAAGACATCAACACCATGGTATGTATTGTACTGATTATATATAGATGAAATAACACATTTTTAAGCACTAACCTTTAGACTTTACCAACTTTTATGTTAATTAATATATGAAAATTAAAAATTATAATATGCGACCTACATCACTTCATGTTGTTCATAAAGCTACCTATTAATTTTAAAAAACGTGTAGAAGTTCTCCAGATTACCTATAAACAAACTTTACCTTATAATACAGTATAGTTTTAGAATAAACATTAATAAAAAAAATATAGTACTATAAGCACAAAATATTGAAATATGAGAATCAAGTAGTATTATTTTTAAATAATCACCTCTCAAAGATCCTATTATATACACACATATGACATATTTCGAAAAATGATATCAGAACTCTTTTACTTCTACAAAAATATTGGATGGAAATTGCAGAGTAACTTATGGTTCATTAGATACAAAAATCAGAAAAAAAAATCCTGTGTTATTTTTATGGGAAATCAAAAAGTGCGATGTGGACATCCTTAATATTAATATTAAGGGCATATTTTCAGAGGCCTATTTTGGCATCTAAATGAAACTTTTGAGGCTGGTTCCGAGATTTTTTTTTTTTAAACGCCAATCTATTTCAGGTTCAACAACTGTACACAAAGCTATTAAAACACTTTTGCTCTGATTTTTTAAACTAGAATTACAATAACATTTGTTGTTTTCAAATTTTACTATACTAAAGGCTTTATAATAATAAAGAAATTACTTAAAAAAATGGCATCCTTACATTTCAATTTTAAGAAATACATAAGACTAAACTTAAAAATCCTTTGGACATATTTATTTTGTGAAGTTTTTTTTTATTTCCCAAATGTCAGCTTTATATCAACTAGTTTTGTCCCTACTATAAAACAGCTCTATTACTCTTTGCCCTTTGATATCTATTATCAGACCCAATTAACGGTCTAATATAAAATAATCTATCAAGTAATTACCTTTCCATGACTTACCTCTTCATTGTACAATTTACTTAATTCCTTCTTAATTGGATCTATAAGTTGAATTTGGCCCGTAGAAAATCCTATAACTAAAGATACACTGTCTGGTGTCATCGTGACTGTGTTAAAGTCATGACATGTGGGGTTAGTGCCTTTGTACATTTTCTTATCAACAGGTTTCGTGAGATCTGCTGCCTGGAAATGAAAACAAAGATCTGAGACAAAATTGATGAAAATCCAGCTCCACTCTGCAATCAATTATGAAACAAAAACAAGAAGGATATTGTAGAGGGAAGAACGTAGGGCAACTGAAGAACAAGGGATCTATATGACCTTTGCCTAATCCAAATGGCAAAATATCAACTATAAACTGTCAACTTCAATTTATATATTGGTCTTAAACAAATTTAAATATAACAATAACAGTGCTGTATATCAAAATATTCTTACGAGTAAGGCTAGTAGTCCACGTTTTAGTTTCTATTACAACTTATACATAATCTAAAGTTACTATTTTAAAGCTGGTATCAGCCATTTCTCCTATCTTTGTACTCTTCAGTAATAAATAATTAAGGGAACCGACAGTTCATGAAAGACCACAAACCTTTCTAACAGTGAAGATGTAAATTTTATTATTTTTTTATATCTTACAATCTTTTTACAATGTGTATTGTAAATGTATGTAAATGTTTATTCATATTGTATATTAGCCAAGATTTTGAAATATGTCTGACTTATATAGAAGTGAAAAAATATTAGCTGCATAAAAATTTATGAATTCTGCTTTGACCCTTGCCACCTAAGTTTGTTGCCATCAGTTTATGACACTATTAATGATTGCATTGTTCACAATGGATATATTATTTTGAATATTATCTGTGAAAGTTCATTTTAACAACAATTGCAGTCATCTTACATTTAAAAATTAGTGCCACTTCCTGCCAAAAAGTAAGCTTATGTTTAAAGCAATCAAAATCTTAATCTAGACTAATTAATTAGAACTATATACCTAGAAATCCTATCATAGTAATTAGTTTGTTACTAACAAGCTAACTATAAAGAGATGAAAACCATGTATCTAGAAAAGTTTTGAGTATGATGGTGGATGGATGTAGGAGTAGAGGAAGACCGAAAAAGGTATGGATGGATTGTGTAAAAAACGACATGTGTATAAAAGGTGTGAATACTGAGATGACATCTGACAGGGGAGAGTGGAAAAGGAAAACATGTTGTGCCGACACAACTTGGGTGAGATAAGGGTAAGAACATGATGATTTTACAGTACATCATCTAAACTTCTTTTAGGACTTTTTATCTCATTAAGATATTAAGTACATACCTATAATAAAGCTAATGTTTGCGAGTTTGGACGTGAGATATAATATCTGGACCCACTGATTTCATTCTGAAAATTCTTTCAGTATCACTAAAAGGAAGCCATATTATCCCTTAGAACTATATTTTACTGTTATTAAATTTTGTATTCTTATTAAAGCCAATGTATTCTATTATTTTCTATAAATAATGTATTTCAATTTATTATTTTTTACATTTCTGTGAGGCCTACTAACCTGAATATCATTATACATATTTACTAATGACTCATGTAAGGTAATATCATTTTACTTCCTAAAGGCAGTAGGTTTTATATGTTATATATTTTGAAATATGATTAGACAAAACATAACTTACAAGACTTTATAAAAGACATACCTTCTTGACTCCTCTGTACACATAAACATAGAGTTCTTTGCCATGGTTAAAGCATATCCTGTCGTCGGAACCCTGTCCATCCGAGCTGGGAGTTTCACCCCCCGGACCCGGCGGCAGTGACACCAACGATACGCGCACATGGCTCGAACCGGAACCACTAGTGTAACCGACACGATTAGGTCGCGAATACTCTGACAAAGTCATCAAACGGTAAGTCCCTTCTCGCGTCACAAACTGGGTCTTCACTTCATCCTTCCCTCCAGAGTCCGACTGCACGGCCATGTTAACATATTATCCTGTTATTATTCATGGAGATAGCCTAAGAGAAGTCCGGACTACACCTGAGAGCTCACCCAAAGTTCAACACCGATTTTCGCCGTTCGTACACAACTCACATCGTTACCGAGCGCACAGCTGTGAAGTTGTTTTAGTCGTCTACCGGGCCGCAAGGATTTTAATTGACGTTTTCAATTAAAAAACGTTGAAATATACAAAATTGTGTATTCAACTAAAAAGTCAGATGTCAGAAAAGACAACATCGACAACATGATAGTTTGTTGTTTATGTCACGTTTGTTTTTTTAATCAGATGTAATATGGCAAAGGTCTTATTGTAATACTTTACGAAATCATAGATAATATAGGTAGCATTTTAGGTGAAGGACTAAAAAAGCAGTAAAACCCGATTGTTTTCTCTAGGTATAACTTTAAATTTTTATGAGAATAGGGTATCTAAAACATTCATGTGTCCTTATATTAACTTGACTCTTATGTTTGCCAAATTGGGGTCACGCTGCTTTAACCTCCAGGAAACATTTCCATACACATTTATTTTATTATTGGCAACAAATATTATTATTAATTGCCAATGATAACAATGACTTCAGTCAAGCTCCACAACCACTCTTATAAATTTACCTATATTCTAATGTCTGACGAAATTGATTAAAATAGGTTCTTGTTATAAGCATTATATTATTTGAATATATCATGCTTATTTACCACAGAATATTAGAAAAATAAAAATTGTTATATTTTCTTTCATTATTAAACTAGCGGGCCTGGCAGACGTTGTCCCGCCCTGATTATGAAAAATCCTTGACAAATTATATACCAAAACGTTCCTCATGAATCATTTTATCTACTGGTGAAAACCGTTTGAAAATCCGTTCAGTAATTTTTGAGTTTATTGCGAACAGACAGGCAGACGCGGTAGGGGACTTTGTTTTATACTATGTAATCTATACTTCTATACTTTGTGACGTTGTAGGGGGTAATCTCAGGAACTACTAAACCGATTTTGAAAATTCTTTTACCAATTGAAAGCCACGTTATTTGTGAGTGTCATAGGCTACATATCATCACGCTAAGACCAATAGGAGCGGAGCAACAATGAAAAATGATTTAAAATCGGGGTATTTTTCCTTTTGAGAGCTTTCGCTGCGCCTTAGCCCAAAATAACTATTCCACGCGTGCGAAGTCGCGGACAGAAGCTATTAACTAATTATATTATCTATAATCTATACTAATATTATAAAGAGGTAAAGTTTGTGAGGTTGTAGGGGGTAACATCTGGGGAGTCAGAGAAAAATGGTGGAACGAAAACGTTTCTTACGAACGCTGCCTTAATTATGAGATATATATGATTGGGTTCTAGAGAAAAGTTGTAGCTTGATAATGCCTATTACCGCCCAACGAAGTGGGCACGGGTCGGCTAGTGATAAATAAAGCAATTCAATTCAAAGATTTAATAAAACATGTATACAAATACTTTTTTTTTATTTGCACTTAATTTCTTCTGTTTTACTTTCATTTTCTTTTTTTATTACTGGATCTTTATTACTTTGGGTGCTTTTTTCATTCTTCTCAACATTTTCTTCTAAGAACTTATCCCATTTATCAATCCTCTTATTGATATCGGCATCAGTCTCCGCAATCCTATATTTGGTACGTCCATCCCATATTTCAGCAGTAATTTGTCTTTTACCAAACCATCTCCCGTTTATCAACTGTACAACCGCATCAGCTTGTTCTGGTTCCTTCATGTTTATCTGTGCTACACCTTCAGGATGCCCATCATAAATAACTACTTTACGCACTTCACCACACTTGGTACATTCCTCTCTTAAGTCTTGTTGATAATCCAGGATTAACTGGACCTCTTTATCAAAGTCACTCGGACTGAACAGATTTTTCACAATAACGACCTTTTCATGCTTAGCTCTTTCTCCAATAAACTTTTCTGGTCTCCAGTCAAACAACTTCTGTTGCATTTTCTTGATCTTCTCTAATTCTTTTTTCTTCTTCTTTTTAGGTTTTAAGGCTGGATTGTACTCCCCTTTTTGTTGGAATTGTGCTCTTTCCACTTTTATAGTATTACCTTTGTAATTGCTACCATCCAATAACTTTAAAGCCAAGTCTACAGACTCAATCTTGATGTAAGTACACAAGGCATCACCTTTAAAACAATCACGTTCTTTATCCATATACAATCTTATTTTCATTTTCTGCGAACTAGGATCTCGTTCCACAAGACCACATTTTTGCATTAGATTAACAAATTCCTCTTCATCCAATTCAAGTGGCAAATTGGATACATAAACTTTTGTATTATTTTCATCGGACTGTTCAAACCATTGTGGCATACTCTTACGTTTAACACCACCACTATCTACATTCTTTGTATCCTCTTTTTCCTCTACTTCCTCCTTTTTGTTTTCTGTTTTGTTATCAATAAAGCCATAGGACATTTGATAGTAAGCTAAGAATTCATCATCAACTTTAGGAATCCATGCGTTTTTATCTGTGTCCCAAAAATACTTGGATCCATCTGATTCTGTATAAATATGGGTGTCGTCTTCATAACTGTACACTCTTCCAGGGACTTCAACTGTTTTTGTGTCCCACGAGTTACTTGTTTTATTCCAAGTGTACTTCTGGCCCGTGGAAGGATCTGTGTATACAGCCTCGTTATCTTCATAGGTGACGTATGGGGCATATTCTCCCCATGATGTATTAGAATCATCTTTAGTCTGCGTTGATCTTTTTGCTGCATCATCTTTAGACCCTACATTATGACTATTAGAAGATTCTTTACAATCATCTATAGATTGTGAAGTTACTGTCTTCACCTCATTCGGAATACTTGGTTTCTCTTGTAGGCTAGGATCATCATCCTTATTATTACTATTTGCTTCTAATTCAGATTTTCCTACAATAGTGACATCTTTTTTAGATTCGGTTATCTGTGATACGTTTCGGACGACATTTTCCTTGGCATGTTGTTCTTCTTCGGTCAATTTTTGAACAGTCTCTTCAGAAAGTTTGATCACAAACCCTGACCTTGAGTTCGACTGTTTATTCATTTTGTATAATAATTCACTTTCTACATCGTAAGGTGATAATTTCGAATGAGATTTAGTCTTTTCTGCAATTATATTTGTCAGTACTATTCAGTCCGAATAAAATCAACTTCAGTAAAACAGAATAAAATTAGTAAAACTGCCTTTTATCTATATCCACAGAGTAAGCAAGTCATCACAGAGTACTTTACAATACACAGTCGTTCACATGTATATTCATAATCAGAAAAAATTATAATCTCGTAATGTTTTTTTTCTCTCTTATACCTATTACTTTTTCGAGATACGTGGCACTATTTATTCGCTACCATCAATTTGATTTTTGACATTAAGTGTGTATTTTAAAACATGAATTAATTTCATATATAAATATAAAGAAAATCAAAAAGTGGATGGATAGTATTACAATATAACACGCAACTTTAGAAAATATTCTTTGAAAGGATTATAATTTATATAAAAATTTAGCAAAAAAGTATTAGTCTGTATAGAAAAGAAATCAACAATGTCAATATATAGTCGAGTTTTTGTCGGATCTTGGTCTGTCATGTAGTGGATTTTATTTTTTATTCATAATCTTTTGTTACTTGACTCTATATTGTGTAAAATTGGTGGTGTTTTAGGTAATATAGTTTGTTTATTGTGCATAAGTAAAGTGAATGGAAAATAATACCACGGACCATGAATTCTGAGATGCCACAAAAATTCCATGGAGGGTTCTAACAAGAGGGCCACCATCTTGTTAGGTTATTGAAATTATATCAAGAAACTTGTAATATCGATACTCACTTGACAATGGCAGTGATGGTCTACTAGAAGACTGGTTGCCAAAATGAAATGGAAGATGAACTTGAAATACTATGAACTCCTCGACAATGGCATTCATTGAAATTATATCAAGAAACTTGTAATATCGATACTCAATTGACAATGCAGCAATAGTCTACTAGAAGACTGGTTGCCGAAAATGGAATAGAAGAAGAACTTGTAATACTATTACTATTACTACTATTAATACTACTAATACTTGACAATGGCAGTAATAATCTACAAGAGTGGTTGCCAAAAATAAAGATTAAAAAAAAAATATATAGTCAAACGATTTATAGAATAATGTATGGATGATCAATATTAGATAAACCTAATGTTGACATCAATGTTAACAATAATATAAAAGTATCAATGTAAGTTTGACATCAATGTCTAAAAACATCGATGTTTTTTCTAGAAAAAAACTATCCATTCTATTTATTACATGTGTTTATTGTTATTGATGATAAAATACAAGAAAAAATTTAACATTCCCAGTATTTTTGTCCACACTCTGTAAAGAAAATAATTCTGTAATGTGTTTTCCACATTTTCTGTTCCGTTACTGGTACAGGAGTTCACCAGCTTTGGAAAGAAGCCTTTCTGAAGCTGTCCCTTTTCCTTTTTCCCTTAGAAAATACAAAGAAATAACTAATCGTTACTTCGATTACGTTGATCAGTATTATCTAGTGTAAAATAGTTAAACTCTTATGACATGGGCTCCTCCAAATGAGGCGTGAAGAGGTACATGTGCAGGTCGGCATGATAGCGACGACTGCCGTTGTTATTTAACACCGATAGTCGCCGTTACTTATGGACTGTACTGTACTTTCCATCAGGTACTGTCCAGTCACTTTGCTGAACCAGTTTAAAAAAAAAACTTGATAGTTATCTATTCCTTAGATAGTAGTTCATCCTCGGCAAGATGGCCCTAAATAATATATTGATATTTCGGTATTTTATTCTCATAACATCAATGTGTCGATATTATCGAAATCAAAACATCAATATTTTACAGCTAAACGTCGATGTTTATCAACATCAATGAATATCGATCATCCCTAGAATAATGTAATTTAGTGTTGAGTAGTCTGTGGTTTTGAGACATTGAAGTATGAAGTACTTGTACGACTAATAGTCTGTGGTATGAAGTGTGCCTGATAAAATAAAATAATTTTTGTAGCCATTATAATTTAATTCTTAACTCAAATTATCCGTAGCTGTAAATATAATGGAGGATTTGAAAAATGTATACTTAAGCCCGCTGCCGGATTCGCCGTATGTGAAACCATTCAGATTCAACTACACTCAGAATGGCAAGCAAAAAACATGGGACCTTTTGGAGGTTCATGATTCTGTAGCAATTATAGTCTTTAACGTTACCAGAAAGGTTATGGTTTTCGTCAAACAATTCCGACCTGGTAAGTAATTTAAGGTAAATATATATTTTTTATTTGAGTTTTTTGACTGTTTTTACCAAGGGAAAATGCAACTTTCTTGTAGTCGTATTTATACTTTTTGGTAAAATTAATTACAGAGTTTTGAAATTTATATTTTTAAAATAAATTATAAATTTTTTATAAATTATAAATAATTTTCCCTGGCAATTTTTCTTTCTTAATGTATTCTCTGGTAACTGTACTAATAGAATTTGGGGGTCAAATATTTATGATTGTTAATTTTATAACATTTTTTTATTATTCCCAGGTTATTTTGATTACGTCAATTGCTATTGTTTTATTTATGATATCTGAGATGGTTTACAGGCCTTGGCATTTGTTTGGAAGTATTTAGAACAAAATTATGCAATTTAGCCTAGTATTTAGATAGTTATATTTAATTACTTGTTATCTGGCTTTGTCGATCCTAAAATTATAAATGTGAATGTGTGTTTATTACAGGAAATATTGCATAAACACTGTTGGGGGTACAGAATTTCATTCAGGAAAAAATAGCAATAACTTTCAGGAATTTTGTATCTTAACTCTGCCCTTCTAATATATTATTGATAATGTAATGTATATCTGTAAACACTTAGATAAGCTGGATTTAGTAAGAAACTGACATAATTTATATAATTAAATAATAGTAATTAAATAGTAGAAACAAAGACAAATTGATCACTCCATATATCAGGCTCACTAAGATCAGTAACAGTTTTTTTAGGTGATAATGTTAGGTTTTATAACAAAGTCCCAAAGCACATTAGAGATTTGCTGGATAGTGAGTTCAAGCGCCAGGTCAAGTGGGTTTTAATGTCTAAAGGCTTATTATAGAGTGAATTGATATGCAAATGATGATAACGTCCCCTCCTGTGCATCTGTCAAAAACAAATATATAATGAAACGCTAAACCAAATCTAGTATCTTGCTGGTTCTTCACGATGACTGGATTATTTGTCTGAATTGCTGGTAGTTTAGACATTCATGAGCACTTTCTCAGGGTCTATATTGAATAAAGTATTTTTGATTTTGGATACATACAGTCTACATAAATGTGAGTGATGGATCAAGGGAAAGCTAGTTTCTATATTCTGTTTCAATTTATATAACCCGTTTCAGCAATATACTATAACTGCATTCATCCAGATGACAGAAGAAAGGAACATATTGACACTACTAAATATCCTGCATCACTCGGAATAGCTTTGGAGATGTGTGCAGGTATCATAGACAAGGATAAGCCTGTTGACCATATAGCCAAGGAGGAAGTACTTGAGGAATGTGGTTATGATATTAAAGTTACTGATTTAGAAAGAATTATTTCCTATAGGTAAATATAGATAACAGAGTAATTTTTACTTAGAAAATTAAGAATGAATAATTTCTTATTCTATATATATCTTATAAATCATCTTTTCCAGGATTTTCCCAGTATAATTTGATTATGGTTATTTTCAGACAATATCAGGTGATTGTTTACAGTTAAACAGCCTTCAATTGTAGGGTAGTTCATGGTCACATTTAACATATAAAATAATATTAAATAACATATAAATAATATATCAAAACAAATAGTAATAAACAACAAAAAGAACCTTAGTTAAAGTTTGTTCTAAAACTTAAAGTATCAGAATGATACTTTTAAATGTAAAAAAATCATACCTAGCTTCAAAGGGCGCTTTTGAAGGTTAACCATTACGTAACTGATTATTGTGGAAACCCCGCATGGTCGAACAATGGGAAGCGGTGTGCGGGTCGAGGCGCATGAGGCGGGCTGGACTGCGTAACAGGGTGTGATTTATTTATTACACCAGTTCGTTTTTGCGTAAACCAGCTGATGTTCAGTATATATCAGTTTTAAATTTCTCGATAATTAAGTCAAATATTAAGCACCTATTTGTTTAATTGGTTTAGAACGAGAAGCAAGTAATGAGTAACCTGTGAGAGTATTGGAACTATTTAACCAGTCATGCTCTGTATATATAAAATAATGTTATACGACATTATAATAGTGTATTTTTGTAAATGTGAATATTTAAAACAATTTATATTTACTATATTCTTTTATATTGTATTTTAAAGGTGTTAGCAAAGAATAATTTACAAGTCTTAGAAATTATAATTAGAAATCTTAGGAATTAAGTTTATCAAATCATTTAACTATTATATATATCTTAGTTTCACTTTTTTTTTAACAGATCAGGAGTTGGTGTGCAAGGGGCTTTACAAACAATGTTTTATGTTGAAGTAACCGATGATATGAAGACGGAATCAGGTATATCCGAAAATATGTAAACCTTTTAGCTGTAGAATACTTCTACAGCTTTTAACTATAATGTACTACTTATAATGCGTATTAAGTGTTATTTTTTATTTATTTTATTCAAAATACATTAATTTTTGAATTGATATATTTGCCTAATAAATCACATATATCGACGGGAGAAAGCAGAAATGATATATCCTATATCCTTAATGCTATATCCGGAGGTTGTTATGTCCGAAATAATAAAAAGTCATGTATTTACTTATCATTTATTTAATTATGCTATACACGGGTGTTAATAGTTTTATGAATGAGTCTTTATGCCTTTGCCGTCTCAATAGCAATATCCTTAAGGGATTTCTGGGAATCTGTCATAAATGGTTCATAAAAACAAGTCCTTATACCCGAAATTGACGCTATATCCAAAGTCGCTATTACCGAATGAATTTCTTACGAAAGTATGCTTTAAATTCAAGGGACGTAACAAACTTACGTCGCTATAACCAAAAAGTCGTTACAACCGAGGTCGTTATTAATGAAATCCACTGTACATACCAATTTGCAACTTTCTATCTCTATAAATATTAGGGTGGGTCAAAAAAATCGATTATTATTTTTTTACAAATGACACGGAAAAATGGGTTGCTAGACACCTTAAAAAAATTCCCACCAAGCATGAGCTCTTAATATTAAAAGGAAGATCCTCCGCATCGCAGTTTTGTATTTTTTTCTCAGTCCAATAGAAAAAAATTCATACCCCATCATTTATTGATTGAACAGAAAAATGTTCCGAGAGAATTTTTTAGGAAATTTAATGCTCTACAAAAAAGGTATCTTATGTTTTTTCCGTAAACCTCACCATTTGAAAGATATTAAGGATTTAATTTTGATTATTTTAAGACAAATTTCATTTTTGTTTATGAATTTTATAACTGGACAATAAATGACTTTAAAAAGAATAAAATTTTTTGAAATTAAGTTATAAAAAAGTTTTAGTTTGGAGAAATAACATAAAGAATTATATAAACTTAGGAGGATTTAAAAGTTTTGAGAAATGAAAAATTAATTAATTAAAATTAAAATTATAAAAATATTTTATTAAAATAAAAATTTTTTATAAAAAATAAAAAAAAAATAAAGAAAAAAAAAAAAAAAAAAAAAAAAAATAAAAAAAAAAAAGGAAAATTTAAAAAAAAAAAAAAAAAATTAAACCAAAAAAAAAAAAAAAAATAAAAAAAAAAAAAAAAAAAAAAAAAAAAGAAAAAAAAAAAAAAAAAAAAAAAAAAAAAAAAAAAAAAAAAAAACAAAAGGGGAAAAAAAACAAAAACAAAAAAGAAATAAGAAAAAGAAATTAAGAAAAAAAAAGGGGACAAAAAAAAATAGGGGAAATAAAAAAAAAAAAAAAAAAAATCCCAAAAAATATATATTTATTAAATGGGGGTACAAAAAAAAAAAAAAACAAAAAAACAAAAAAAAACAAAAAAAAAAAAAAAAAAAAAAAAAAAGGGAAAAAAAAAAACAAAAAAAATTTTATTAAATTCTTTTTACACATTTATTTTAAACTTTTTTCATATAATGGCCAGTATCTAACTCATAGAGTGACAGAGTGGCCCTAGTACCAAATAGTCTGTGCATCCCTGTGGTAAATAGGAGTAAATTGTGTAACTTTAACATGTCCACAGGTGGAGGTGTTGATGATGAAATTATAGATATTGTAGAGATGACAATCTCTCAGATAGAGCAGATGTTAAACTCGCCCGGACCACTTGCGAGTCCACCGAGCTGTCTGTTTGCTCTTATGTGGTTCATGCACAATAAGGCGGATAAATTTAGAAAGTGAATGTGTGTAGTTAATTAAGCTAAATTCTATGCTCATTTATTGATATTTAAAAAATATTTTAATACGTTGTCGCTTTTTGTCTTCAATAAATCTTATTAATATTCATGTGAACTTCAAAATTTCATTACTGGTTATGAATACAATGAAAATAGACTCTAATGGAAATATTGACACTCACTTAATGCACTGCTGGAGATTAAATACACTGCCTGTGTGTATACAATGTTATCATATATAATTCACTTTCATATGAAGCAAGACAATATTAATGTTATACCATTTTAATTGTATAAGGATACGGTACATTTAATTTTTTTTTGTGTCAAAGTGTCATAAGTATAAGTAACATGCTGACGTAACAAAAAAACAAAGTTCTTTAGATATTCTATACTATATAGAATAGCATAGTATAGAATTGCAACTCTGATGGGCCACTTGAGGAAAAGAAGCCTCTAAGAATTAAAGTTTTGAATTTCATGAAATAGTATAAATTAAAGTTCCCTACTGCGTCTGTCTGTCTGCCTGTTCGCGATAAACTCAAAAACTACTGAACGGATTTTCATGCGGTTTTCACCATTGGATAAAGTGATTCACGAGAAACGTTTTGGTATATAATTTGTTAAGGTTTTATTTTTAATCAGGCGGGACAAGGTCTGCTGGGCCCGCTAGTATTAAATAAAATAGATAATAATACCTCTATTCATAAAGAAATATTTACCATACATTAACCAATATATGCATTTAAAAAAAATAGTTACTATTTCATCGGAACTTTTGTTTAGTAGGTGTGTGATTATTCAGAGTGAAGGTTGGTTTGTTTGTCCAAGTTGTCATTTCAAACCGATACACCTGTGAAAAAAGAAATTACCTTATATTTGTCTTAAGAAATATTAACACGCTGGCTTGTATGGTATTGAATTAAATAAGGTACACAGACTAATATACACTGCAAATGTTAATATGTATGTGTATACAGGTCCTATGAAAGAATGTGCAGTAATTGCAAAAAATATCAATCACCAACTTATTTTAGTGATTGTATGTATTTCTTTTAACTACTTTAGATGTTACCTGTAATGATTGCGTTTATGTTTTAGATTTAGTAGGTGGTAGAGCCACGCTGAAACTATTACTGGTTTCAGCATAAATGGGTTGGCTCGTCCGGGGTAGTACCACTCTCTCACAGAAAACCGACGTGAAGTAACAGTGCTTGCATTGTTGCGTTTCGTTCGGTCAGTGAGAGCGCCGGAGACCCACCTCCCTTCCCCTTCCACTTTCCTCTTCCCTTCCTCCTCCCCCCCCCTCCCTACACAGGCTGGCAACGCACTTGCGACTCCCCTGGTGTTGCAAGTGTCTATGGACGGTGGTGATCACTTACATCAGGTGACCCACCTGTTCGTTCGCCTCCTATTATATAAAAAAAAAAAAAAAAAGATTGTATATATTGATCTTTAATTTTGGAAATTGTTTCTGTATTTCTTGTCACTTTTTGTAGATTTTTGGGTAATTTGGTCACAGTTTTATTTGTATGTGTAGTTGTAATTTTGGGAATTTGCTTTGTTATACAAAGAAGTCTTATTTTGGGTCATATTGTAATAAGATAATAAGTTTACAACTTTGAGAATTTGTGATTATCTTAGATGTGTTTAGGTACAGATGTAGATCTTGGACAGTAAAAATTATGAAATCTAGATTGTATTAAAAATTATGTCTTAATAAATTAGATTAATGTTAAGGGACCGTTCAAGTGTTACGTAAGCAGAATTTTTGTAATATCTGGCCGCCCCCTCCACCTGGTCAGCAAAAGTAAGTAATGCTCTTAACCCTCCCCCGATAATTACGTAAACATTCATATAAGTATATTCAAATCTATTCTAATTCAGTAAATAAATAGTGCTGATGTAATCACCATCCAGACCCCCAACCCCTATGTCATCAGAAATAAGCAAATCAAGGACCCCCACACCCTATCAGTGCTTACGTAATACTTGAATGATCCCTAATCCAGTGGTAGAATTTCGACCACAATTATTCATAAATTACTAAATTTAAATGTTAAAGAAAAAGACAATTTTATGAAAATAAAAATATTGTTTTATTAAATTCCAACAATAGCTATCAATCAGAAAAATTAAGAAAATAGGTCGATAAGTAGAAGAGCATGATTACTTAACTGTATTGTCTGTCTATTTATATATATATACTAGCGGGCCGGGCGGACGTTGTCCTGCCTTGATAATTAAAAAAATCCTAAAAGTCAACCGCAGCGCCACCTACCGGGTCCAATTGTGAATCTAAACCATTCTCGGACCACTGGACCGCACACAAATTTCATCAAATGTCTATTGGGGGAGACAACAAGAAAAGAAATATATATATATTCATACACAATACCACAAATTGTGTAAAATAGTTGACAACAAATCATAAGTTGGCTTGAAGAAAATGGTTCTAAACAATTTCGGTGTTATTTTTTACTGTCCCTAATTGACTATATTTGATTATTTATTTTTTTTAAATTGAAAAGTCGTTTAAATTTGTAACTATTACTGTGTACTTGTTAGCAAATTTTATATAATTATCACTTGTAATTTATGATTTTACTTATCGTTATCTTAAATATTCTATTTGCATAATTATATATTATTGTATAGTTAAAATATTAACTATTGATTTTTTTTTAACTGACAACAATGTTTAAAGTGAAAAGGATTATTTATTTTTTGAATTTTGATAGAATTTTATTACTAGATTCAGAAAAAGTTAATAGAAAATTCACACAAGTTCAAGAGCAATGAGCGATCAAAAGTCACATTTGATTCACGGGGAAGAATCATTCTTAATTTGTATCCTTATTCATATGTACGTATTGATTTCTGCATTTATAAAATGTAACGATTGAGCTGTGCTTTTTGATGCCTGATAATTATATTCTTGTTAATAATCTAGAGTAGTTTTATTTAAGATCCTTTTTATACACATGTATATGAACGGACAATCCCTTCCAATATCCCATATAGTCTGGATCCATCATCCATAATTCTCAGGTTTGACTAAAATACCAAATAATAATATACGGAATGTGTATAATAATTGCATAATATTTATCTAAATCTATAAAAATCCAGTGTCATGATGTTTGTCCACTATGAATTCCGAAACTACTCAATCGATCTTCATGAAAGTTTGCATTTATATATAACTAGCAGGCCCGGCAGACGTTGTCCCGCCCTGATTATAAAAAAATCCTTGACAAATTGTATACTAAAATGTTCTTCATCAATCGCTCTATCCACTAGTGAAAACCGGATGAAAATCCGTTCGGTAGTTTTTGAGTTTATCACGAACAGACAGACGCGGCAAGGGACTTTGTTTTATACTATGTAATGATTTGATCCAACTTGAGAGATAGGATAATTTATATTGGGTTTAACGGCCTCAATATTTTCTTTATCTGGAACTGATTATGCTATTTACCTAGCAAGGTCTTAACAGCTTCACCGAATTACTAAGGCGAGCGCTTAAGGCACTCGGCCGATTTTATTCGGGCAACTAGCTCAAGGGTGCACGGCACACCTCGGCTTGGGCTGTTGCCTGATACATGCAATTCTCGACCTATCTGAGCTAACCTAAGCTACATATTCATACTTATACGAGTTAAATTGTTTGCCTTCAAGAATGAAAGGGCTTTTTCTTATTACATACACTAATATTAACTTGATATTGTTTGACATATTTCAATGAAACATCAGTTATCACAACCTAGCTTAGCACTCAATTCCATTTGTATCAATGTCATTGTTTAAGAATTTATGTAGTTCTGGCATGGATACGAGGACATAGTGGGATCCAGGGTATAATGAAGCTGTTGATCATATCGCTAAAGAAGCCATCCAGACTGCATACTTTGATCACTATAAAACCTATGTTCAGGATTTATCCTCCCCAAAGAAGTCTATTTGTTTCTATCGTGGAACTCAAACTGGAATGTACCCAACCAAATTAAAAGTAAATCAAATGCTTCTATTCAGGATAACATTCTTGTGCTAGGCTTTATGAGTTTCGTGACTGTTGTAAGCTTGCTGTGTCTACTATCTGTAGACTAACGATCTATCTGTAGAGGTGTGCTCTCCAATCCATCTTACAGAGCTCAAAATCAGGGACAGCTCTAATAGTCCGGTCAAATTAGACCAAAAAATAAGAGTAAAGCTACCTAAACTCCCACCAAGCTGAAAATCAGTAAGATTGTATAAAATATGATTAAAAATAAAATTTGAAAGTTCCCCATCTTTCCCCTGAATGGAAATTTTTTATTCAAGGTCAAAGGTAAAAAAAATGAGTTTTTCGCGAATTTTGGCTATAAAATATGTATAGGAAGATATCAATTGAAACAATCATCAATTACACATATATTTTATTTGACTCTAAAATGTTCTCGTTCCAGCGACTAATGTATTCTCGTGAGGTCCTCTACGATTTTAATGAGGTCGTCGACTGTCGCATCTCTCGTCATACCGCCGCCATCATCTATCTGTAATATTTACTACACATTTGGGGGGGCGGGGTATGTGGGGGGAAATTTGTTGGATTTGAATAAAAAAATTAAAGATATTATAAAATATATGAAAGACTACCTGAAAAAAAGAAAAAAAAAAAAAAAAAGGAAAGAAGAGAAAGTTATCTATTTGTCGCTCTTTGTACTCCGGCAGATCTGCCGCTCCGGGAGCTAACATTAAAACAAGAGAAGAATCAATAAATAATGACTTATTAAACACATGATCATTTTATAAATATGATACAACTGTCTATGCCTATAATATGAAAAGGATAAAGAACTATATAATGACTTAAAAGTAATGGAGCACACAGAATGATAATGATTGTACCTTTGTAATTAGAACACCATGTATGATTTAAAGAAATGTTCAAATTATGAGAACAAAAAATAATTATAACAAAATACTTCTACATGTATAATAATATATATTTCTAAGTATTCCTTGTCTATTACTAATAAACTGAGAATTAGGTGTATAGCAATAGAATAATAGTATTTGGAGAAATATATTACACATCCGGAGATTGAAAAGCCAGGTCACATTAGAACATGCCCCTTCGTCAATAATGTTGTGAAATGATCCTTCGAGCCACTTTTTTTTTATTTAAACGTGGTAAAGTGATCGCACTCGATAGAATAGTAAGCGCAATGTGGTCCAAAATGAACGACGACCACCGAAAGATTAAAAATCCATTGACAGTCGTCTCTGTCATGTCGGCTTGCAAGTATCTCGCAGAAATGAGATAACCTAAAAAAACGAGTCACTGTTTCGTATTTCGCACTGTGTAATGGTGGTTCCGAAGTCATTAGGTACAGATCCCTATCATCTTAATTGAATTTTAGGTACATACCTGATTCCGAAACGCGACAACGCCTTGGCATATGTTTGGCAGATGTTCTACTTAGTGTATGAGGGTCGTGATTTTGTTGGATACAATGTCTTGGGCAAGTTACCTAACTAGATATGGTAATGGCAGGTGGAGTAGGGTCCTGATCGATTGGTGGCCGTGGAGTGTAGGAAGACAAGTGGTAGGATGGGTCGAAGAGATCACATATCTTGTGGGGATAAGCTTGGACAAGTTTTGCACAGAACAAATGAGAATGGTGTAAAAACGAGGAGGGTTATGACTTGCAGGGGTTACAGAGAGATAAAGATGAATATCCTACGACCTTGGGAACCTGTCACAACGTTTTTGGCATGGATCTGTCGTTATGAATACTCACCTGGAGTCCTTGCACGGTGAGCTGCTGCATGTCCCTGGAGAGGTCCAGGAACCTCTCGATGAGGTCTCCATCGACGAACCCTTCAGCGGGCTCCGTCTTGATGTCCGTGTTGAAGGAGCGCCAGAACGAGTGCTGGATCTTGCCGACGGACTTGATCGTGTGCGTGAGTCGCTCTTCTAGCTGGTGGAGGAACTCGTACAGTTCCTGTGACACCTGGACCACCAGACCTGGGAGAGGAGCGAAGGTAATTTTGAAGTAACTACGACTAGATCGACTCCTATAATATTACAAATATTTCAGATTACTAGAGAGAAAAACAATGTGATGACACTTTAGCGTATTGATCAGGGAGTGTTCATAAATCAGGTGAGGTATTCTATTTCTTTTTATTTCCTATATCAGTGCAATCCCAAGCTGCATATGATACACTGTGGGGTTTTAGTCAGTAGGAGTCCGACATTACTCACTCTCCCCCACAGGAAGGTAGGCGTCTTATGAACAATTTCCTACGTAAAATTTGGTAGTGTGGCGAGACCTATTATTCCATTTTTTTCTACTAGTTAGCTGGAAAAAAATGTCTTGTGGTATTAAGCTAGCAAGCATATAACTTCTCACTCACTCCCAACCAATGGTCTCAGGGTTGATTATTAAATGTGTTCTAGTCACTATCACAAATAATAATGTGAGTTTCGACCATTTGTCCCAAAGCATAGTTGCCACTTGGTGGTATGTTGATACACTATTTGTACAGTTATTGTACAACTGAACTCTGGACTACCATCAGGTCAGTGAGATAGTACTTTCTCTTTTATTCATGAAAAATGACCTAGTATTGTAAACTGACGCGCACTTTACTGCATATTGCACTAGATCATATATTGGTATATGGCCTATCAATGGTACAATTAATAAAAACTAATTTTGGATATAGTTGGTAAAGCAGTTTTTAAGCAGTTTTTGGAATGAGTTTCGATCTAGGAACAAAGTTAGTCCAGACATATGGACAAAAATTTGAAATATGCGTCTGTTATAAATTGCAAAAATTGTTTTTATAACATTTACAAAAATCAGATACAATTTGGTAAAATGAATCAATCACAAAATTCAAAAACTGTGCAACACAAAACTTAAAAAATGCATCAATTATAATTTTTTGAAACCCAATTTTTTTTTTTTTTTTTTTTTTATTGTAGCTCGGCAAAGTGACTGTACTGTGCCTGATGGTAAGCACAGTACAATCCAAAAACAATGGCGACCACCGAAAGACATACTATCCATCGCCGGTCGCCGCTGTCATGCCGGCCTGAAAGCGACCCAGTCAGGGACAGCTCCCCCCCCCCTCGTTGCTGGATATACACCGGCTGATCCCGGAACGCGACACGCCCAAACGTGCCACTATGGCGGGTGTTCCACCTGGTGTACGGTGGTCGCGATCCAGTCGGGTACAGACACCCTACCACCCCGCATTGTTATAAAATGAGTGTAATATTGAGGTGTAGAGATGAAGCAAGGGATGTAAAGATAGAGTATAATTACATATGGCGCCGGCGACGGTCGCGAAGAGCACGGGCGCGGAGACGGGCGCGGCGGAGTCCGTGTGGTGGTGCGGCCCCACCAGCGACCCGCCGCGCATCACGTTCACCATGTCGCCCACGTGGAACTGCCCGCAGTAGCTCATCTGCTGCCGCTCCTCGTCCGTCGTCGCCGCGCTGCACACACCCATCCCTCGCACACTTAAGCACCGACAATATCCAACGAATACTAATACAGATTGTCAGCTGGCAAAACAGACCTACAACTTGAGAGTGGTAGCTAGGACACACCACCCTTCCAGGGGAGAGAGTGGGTAGTGTGAAACTCGTACTTACTAAAACCCCGCATTGTATCCTATACCGGCACAACCTGTCCGGCAGTCCTGGACCTCTGGCGCTGAAGAGAGACAGTCTGGTATACCTCGACTGTTTCCCAAACGGCCTAATCAGCGCAACGGAAGGACGGGCCCCCCGACACATCTCACCTTGGCCCGGCTTCAGGACGTCCACCCAACGTCTACGATAGACCTCTACAGAGATCTTATTACCGGTGGTGACAACTTTTCTTACACCAGAGGCGGCTTGCAGTTTGTACTCCCTATGAAATGTTCGGTATTTTTTTCGGCGACGGCACACAGAGCGCAGCGCAGTTGGTGGTTACACAGTCCGCTACCCTGTGATCGGGTTGCCCATACCGGAGGCATGGGCTTCTGCTCTAACAGCTATACACGAGCCACACACCAGCTCACTTGAGGGCGTTCTCCCTCCACCAGTGCTCTCGCTGAGGCGACACGGATCGACGCATTGCCCATTCCCGCCTAAATCGTGCGTAAGCTACCAGCCTTTACTAGGGCCGGCACCCTCGCCCCTTTAGCGCCACGGCCGCAACAACCTCTTCTACCGAGACAATATCGTCTAGGCTAATGAAGCGGACATCAGCTCGCTTTATCAGCGTGTTCACGCTTACGACATCCGATAATGCCTCTTGAAAGCTCTTTGCCAGGCGACCAGCTCGCTTCGCGTCTTGGGGCCTCCAGTTCCTGAGTATCCTGGCTCCGGTCACTATTCTCCTAACGCTGAGACCTTCAGTTGCAAGGCTTGTTAGATCAGCCGCTTGTTTCGGCTTGACCATGACGTATCAGTAGCTCACCCCTTGATCCACCACTTCCGGTGGCAAGGAGAGGATCACAGCAGAGGTACGTTGAACGCAGATGAACTTTATTTTCGTCTTAGGCCCCGACGGGACGACGCTGACGAGACGTTGTGGTGCAGGTCACACCTGAGGCCGCGGGAGCAGAGCTCGGGGCCCAGTCCATACCCGGACAGACTCTTGGGAAGGTGGTACGACCTTCTTTACTTGTTCAGCTTTAGCGCGGCGGGCTTGTCATGCTGGTTTAGGTCCCAGCGGCTTATCTACTGCGGACTCGGACGCCGCAGGTGTTATAGACCGATCCCGTCCCAGAGAAGGACGGACAGCATCCACCGGTTGATGGTCGAGCATAGCCATAACCATGCTCGGTAGCGGCAAGTCAATGCTCGCCACCGCAGCCAGGATACGGTGCTGAGACTACCTCGTACGCAGCGTCATCTAAGCGCCGCTCTCATGGCATGCGGCGGTTGGCTCTCTGCCCACGATCTGGTGTAGGTACCAACTGACACATTCGTGTGCATTCAGTACCTGCACCAGTCGAAACGTCAGTTCCCGCAGTACCGGGCGGACGTCGTTGATAGTATGCACATCGTAACGCACGTCCGCCAGATCCGACCTCCATGTCCCTTCGGATTTTACTCGTCATTACTTCTATTCCGTCTCCAGCTCCCGAGGTAGGAAACTGATGACGGAGTGCGGTATCCTCCTCATTGTGCAAAAAACAACGGTGCCCCGTAGGCGGCCATCGACCGCACGATTCCCACGTATAAACGACAGAGTTTTAATCTGTGCGAATCGGACATAACCCACTCTCTCCCCTGGGAGGGTGGTGTATCCATAAAGGTTTTCCCCATGTAAAAAAAAAGGTGGCATCCCTTCCTTAAGACCTTTAGGTCCTTATCCCCTTGAAATGAAGTTCGAACCGCCAGCGTCCGTACAGGCTGAGGCCCAAATATTTCATGTAAGCCCTCACCTTGATCCAGACGCTCTCCACCACTATATGGCTAGGAGGTGGCCCCCGCAATAATAGGGCTTCACTTTTGTCGAGGGTCACCTTGAGGCCCAACCCACGGATGCACACGATTACGAAGGTTAAGGTATGAAAGCGTAATAAACAAACTCATTTTCGTATTTATGACTTTTGTTAGGATACTTGTTTCTTGAAAAGTTTACCAAATTTTATGACATTAGTCAAATAAATTTAAAATTTATCAATATTAGACGTACATACATAATCTATGTTTCTATATGTAGATTAAAGCTAAAGTAATATTTTTGTAATTACCTGTCCTTTTGACAAACGAACAGATTGAAGCTGTTCTCAGCTCCTAGGAACGTATCGTCATCTAATATCTCGAGAGCAGTCATCCAGTTCGGTGTGTAGTCGCGTGCGATCTCCTCGAAACTCCCCTCCATCTGATGATTATATTCACAGAACACTGAAAAACTTAAAACAGAAGCTAAAACAACAGTAAATTCTATAAAATATCAAACATTTAACATGCGTAAACTAATAATTAGTATGACAATGTACAATAGATGGCGCTATTTTTAATCACCTGTTTATACTGTAGTAATGTCATCGACCTCATAAGATCACCGACTAATATAAAATCCCCCTTCACTTTAAGATACAACGCCACGATGTTGTTGAAGTAACTGCATTCTAACCTCAGTTCTTTCTCTGACGTCCATTCGAAGAGTCTCACCTGGAAAATGTTCAGGTAATTGATATCAATCACATCTAATTCCAAAATATGATACGATAAAACGAAAACAAATTCCATAACGATCGCAAATGACATGTGTCAGTTTGACAGCTGAATCAGAGTTTGGCGGGAGTTTGATCTATTACGTACACTTTTTATTTTTTTATCAAAAAACTTTATAGTTGTGCTGCATTACAGTATACTGCATATTACAGTAATTACGTTTTTTTTTTAAATTGAAATAATAGTATGAAACTTGACTTTCAAGTTATCATAAACTCTAGTTCCAAAGTTTTAGTAAGTTAATAAAATACCTTGTTCTATATTTTAACCGCATGACACTGGCAGAATTGTGTACTTCAGGCGTATTGCTATTATTATAACAAGTAATCACTTGTTATAGTCATATACTCACAGTACTATTGATTGATGCTAGGAGTTTCCCGTTGAACTCGACGAGGGTGTAACAGCCCCCTTTGATTTCTTTCTCCGCTACCTGCACCAGTTTGCCTTCCGACCAGTGGAATAACAGAATCCTACCCTGTGAACCAAATCTGTATAAATATAATCTTGTGCAAATTACGCAAAAGCAATTTCACTTCCAAAAGACTTGGTTCTTATTAAAAAAAATGTCACAATAGCTTCATGTCATATAAAGTAATTAAGGTTTTAGAGACTATGATTTTAATAAGCTTTACTCGTTAAGCGATATGCGAAGTAGGGAAAGCGGTGTGGTGCGTATGCGCAGGAGAGGGAAATATATACGAATAAAAATTATTTATAAAGAAATTTTTGTTTTCAGTTTTTTTTATTGTTTTTACTTATGAACAAAGAATATCTTGTCAATGTAATAGTAACGTACACGGCAAGGTGCTCTATTTATTATGTGCTCATCAACACGAGAAGATAATGCGATAGTCAGAAGATAATACGGAAAAAAAACTATAAGCTGGTAAAATAATTGCGTTGTTCCTGCCGCTGGCCGTGCGAGAAAAGTAGGCGGGGCGCGGTGGTGAAGGGCACAGGAGCGTTCCACGGGAAGTACTGAGAAAACATTTCTCGCCAATATAGGTACATGGAATAGTTTTCTCTTAATTGGACCTGGTAGATGGTGCTGCAATCGGGTTCTAGGTTTTTTAAGAACTTTTGCGTTAGGAAATACAATGGCAACCGGTAATAAACGATTTGGCGTAGATGTTGTTGCGCGTTTAGCTAGTTTATATGTTAAGCCTAATGTCATGCAATTAGTCATGTTGTGTCATGACTTATGTAATATTAATGTAATGATTAATGTTATGAAGTCACCTGTTTAGGTTCAGATTCCTCGGGGCTGACGACGGCGGTGCCGACCGCGTAGTATTGGTTGGGGTCGTCGCCGAGCTTGCACGACACCAGTGACATTGCTGTCTCGCTCATCATTAGCTGATGCGCGTGTAACACTGCATCACAATAAAAAAAAAAAACTCACTAAAATGATAGCAGATTGCCCGTTTAATTTCACTATTTCATCCCCTTAACCCCTACAGGGGTTGATTTTTATTTAAACGAAACATAAAATACATCACTGACATAATAGCAGGTTCCTCAGCTTGGTATCACTGTATAATCCCCTCTAAACCCTACAGGGGTTGATTTTTGAGTAACGGTAAATCGTATATTCCTTCAATGCGATTTCAATTTATAAGGCAACAATTAGAAAAATATTGTATCTAATTAGCAGGGTATAGAGAAACCAACAGTTCCCATTACTGAAGAGCTGAAAACTTTTGCGGTACTAGTAATGCAATTAGTTGCAATACGCTGCCTCAACCTTTAATAAAAAAGAACAATCAGTAAGTCGTCTCATGTGAGTACACTTACAAACCAGAATTAAAAATTAATAAATGTAATTGCAGTTCTGTAAAAAAAAAAACAGTTTTTTAGCTTACACTCGTAAATATCGACTAAATATAAAGGAAAATGTATATAACTACTAGCGGACCGGGCGGACGTTGTCCTGCCTTGAAAACAAAAAAAATCCTAAAAGTTGATCGCAGCGCCACCTGCCGGGTCCAATTGTGAATCTAAACCATTCTCGAATCTCCACGAACACACACAAAAAATTTCATCAAAATCGGTTCAGTCGTTTAGGAGGAGTTCAGTCACATACACACGCACACAAGAAATATATATATTAAGATTTCCCTGTTTTTATTTACATATAAATTATGTTAAGGTTATTAATGGGTTATAAGGAATATTGTGATATAGGGAATATTACGGATACAAACAGTTTTAGGGATATAAGAAGTATTGGGGAAATAAGGAGTATTTGGTGTATAAGGAGTGTTGGGGATGTAAGGAGTATTTGGTGTATAAGGAGTGTTGGGGATGTAAGGAGTATTTGGTGTATAAGGAGTGTTGGGGACGTAAGGAGTATTTGGTGAATAAGGAGTGTTGGGGATGTAAGGAGTGTTGGGGATATAAGGAGTATTGGGGATATGGGGATCTGTAAAAAATTAATACATTTGCGTTAAGTATACCTTCGAATGTATGTTGATCGAGTATCAACAGGTTGTACACATCTAGTTCTAGAACATCTGGAGCGTGTCGCGGTAGCGCGAGCGGCGCCCCCGACGTGTTTGGGGCGCCCGTCGACGCGGACACGCGGCCGCTCGCCGCCGCGAACCCCCCGCCCCCCGCCGCGCCCCCCACACCCCCGCACGCGCCCCCCACGCCCCCCGCAGCACCCCCTCCCCCGCCCCCCGACCCGCCCCACTCCACTTTATCCACGCGCATCGTGATCACGCCGAACGTCTACAATTACGGATGACTCATTATCAGTTTTTTAAACAACGACATACGTTATCGCATTATTAATAACGTTATAACAACTACCAAACAACAATATCATAACAATATACCACAACTGTTCAATATTGAATAGTACTTGAATTAACCTTACATTTCAAATCGACAAGCGTAGTTCGTCATGATCCAAAACTGAGAGATAAGGAGTAATATCTTTGCGTATAAAATGCGTCCTTCAAAGCGTATGACACTAAGATGGCTCTAAATGAGCTAAAAAAACAATAAATGGGTGAAATTTGAAAGAACGCAGTAATAATTTTATAATCTATACACATAGCGCCGCAGTTTAAACAAGGCACTGAATTTACTTCTTTGATACTTTTGTTTTTACGACCACTTGGACAACTTTTAATTACATAAAATGTTAATTTCAAGCGATACCTTGTAGGCCGGTGAAGCTGTTAAGACCTTGCCAGGTCAATAGCGTAGTCGGTTCGAGAAAAAAAAGGCGATACCTTCTAGTTACAATTGCGCTATTTCGACAATATATCAAATTATATTGAAATACAACTTCTTTAGACGCAACTAGGAAGTAACTGGACGACAATGCAACGGAAGTCCGTTACGGCAATATGGCGTCAAGTTGTCTGTACCATCCGGTTTTTAAATATTTTTGATATTGTCCATAACAACAATAATATAATAAAAGAAATCAATAATAACAAGTCAATCAAAAATTTTGAAAAAAATAATAATAAACAATATTAAATCGAATAATAATAAAAATCGTACAATAGAGTTAATTACGTATACATGGACGCGCGACCATGCTGCCATCTGGGTTCAATGTAAGTAAGTAACAAGTTAAATCAAAGCTGCATTATCTGTAGTGCCATCTATCAGCTAATTCGGAACATAATTAACAAGTTTTACTTCAATCGCGTGTGACCGTTACACGCTCTCATTTCTTTATTTGATACATTTCGGTAGAAACTTTTGGGGTTTTTTTTTGTACACGTGTCTTTTTGTTCGGCGTCCACGCACTGCCATTCCAAAATAATTGGTAACGATGCACTACAGATTATTTCGTTGGATAGCAACAATATGTCGCGTTATAACGTTGCCCGTTGTCGAAACAGTTATCGGATGTGCGAATAACTACGCTATAGATATAACGCATAACCAACTATCTATGCGCTATAACGGCGATACTTTGATAGATAGATAATGTAATTCTTTGTCCAATTAAATTTACAAAAGCTGTCTTAGAGTTATAAACTAAAATTACCCTTACTGCATATAATTTTATTATTTTAGAATATATCACATATTTAAAAAAAGTGATTAAGTGGTGAAACTTGGAAAGTTTCTGTGACTATGAAAAAGTATAAAATGTGGTAAAATTAAAAAAAAAACCAACTCACCTGTGAGACCTCTTGATAGGCAATTCTTCTAGGAGTTTCACCCAAGGGAACCGTCCTTATGTGTAATTTCTGTATTTCGTCTATGGTGCCGATTGTCATTGTGCTGTCTGTGGCTAACGCTAAACTGAGCATAAAAGTCGAGACAGTCATTAGGACTGCAGGCAGAAGTGAAAACTCAAAAGAATGGAATAACTGTGGTTTCTTCCTTGAATTTTTGAATTAATCATAGTATGAGTTAATTAAATGTCATAATTTGTATACCGATTGAAATGATTAACATTCCGATTTTCATATCCATTGGCACTTGAAGCGATTAATATTCATTTTATATATAGTTTATCGGTTGAGTAGTTTCGGAGTTCATCGTGGACAACCATTATGATACTGGATTATTATATATCTCTCATTACAGCGAATCTCATAGATATTGACGTTTTCATTTTGAATTTCTTTTTCAATAATTAAGCCACAGGAACGCGTGATCGGGTCAACTAGTAAAATATACAGTTCAAATCTACAATAACGCACGCGGATGAAGCCGCGGGCAAAAGCTAGTGAATAGATATAATAAAGATATTCACCTGTCCGGGTAGGCCTGTGCGTTGAGCGAGCACATGTGGGTGACTTCCTTCAGGTTCACGTTGGAGAACACGAGCTTATGATTCGAGGAGAATATAACAGTGGGCCGATCCGAGCACGCGAATATGTTTGTCGTCGACAGCGATCTGAAATAAAAGTTGTAACCTTGATGTCAATTAACCCCAATTTTATCAATAATCTATACAAACTAACTGTTGTAATAAAAAACAACATTCCCTCAATTTAAAGAACGGTTATACCTGTTGCCACCAAAATTCTTTATATTTAAGGAACACTCATGCCCATTTTCACCAATATTCTCTTAATTTAATGAATACTCGTGTCCGTTTTCACCAACATTCCCTAAATCTAAGGAACACTTATGCCCACTTTCACCAACATTCCCTAAACCTAAGGAACACTTATGCCTGTTTTCACCAACGTCTAAGAGCTACCTAAAACCTCGAGAGTTATCTACACTTTAAAAGAAATTCAATTCCTAAGTGCTCAGTGACGTTTATTTTAACAACATATCGAATTCAATTTGTAGTTTATTCGTTTATATATCGTAAATTGGACATTTTGGAGTTTTTCGAAACTTTGATAATTTCGAAACCAGGGAATTAATAAAAGTCAAAATTTCTAATTATGAAGATGTATTCGTGTTGAAAAAGGAGATACTTTAAATTGGTAATTGTTTTATTGGTAAAATGGTTATTAATATTCAGCCGCTAATGGTAAATAGCGAACAGTGGTGGTGAGTCGCTCGTGGTTGATTGCGAACTGAAGTAATACAAACATATCGTCTTAATAATAAAAAGTAAAAGTGCACGCAGTTCACAAATCATATAGAATAACTAAAGAGCAGTTCGGTTGTGTAACTCCGAACACGTGTATATGGGCGCGACTGTACTGCCATCTGGTTTCAATGTAAGTAACTAACAAATAGAATCAAAGCTGTAGTGCCATCTATCAGCTAACTCGGAACTTAAATAACACGGGAAATATTATTACCAACTCTTTGTTTATAAAGTGAATAAAATAAAATATATAATGTGAATAAAATGAAATATAGAATAATAAATTGTAATTCATAATTTAGAATCAATTTTAGATAATACCGACGTTAATTTAGTCTTTAACATTCATGATCTTAGCATCATGTTTTCCAAACACATTACTATGATAAAGTAACGATTTAAAATTATTAAGATTTAATAGAAGTTTTGGTTACGTTTAATTATTATATAATATTGTTTTAAGAATTTTAAAATATAAATATGATTGTCACAAACATGGAAAATATGATATTTCCGGTATATTTTATTATAAATATTATTACTAAATAATTAAGCGAATTAATATATAGTTCAATTTGCAAACCGTTAATATTAGCAATGTTTGCAATAAAGAAAATATGTTCTATTATTGTCAAAGAAAAAGAGATATAGGGTAGTTTAGTGAGTTACAAATGAGCAATATAAAAGTAAGTTAGATTCAGTTAAAAGAAAATTCTTTGTACGATTATTGTAAGGTGACGTTGTGGAGAAGGAAAATATATTGTAATTCTGACTAGTAGTGTCGTTTTTGTGATGGATCCTGGTGAGAGTTATCTGGAGCAGGCTCGCGCGCCGACATGTACAACCGCTAAGTTTGTGCACGTCTTATTATTTTCATCATCTTATTCAAGATGGTCTCTTTGCATATAAAATTGTGTGTAAAAAAAGTTTAATTAACTTGTTATTTTCTTCACTGGCCCAAATCCGGATCACTGACCTAACTAACTTACACGAACCTTAACTACGTTGTTCTGACTTTATCTTTGTCTTCTCTGCTAATATAGAAGAACTACTATACAATAAGAGATCAAAATAAAATAAACATAAGTCGACATACACCAACCGGGTTGCAACAATCTTATACATATTTAAAATAAATAGTGATTTACGTTTAAAAAAATTAATAAAGCTATTTAAAAAAAATATATATACATATATTCACTGCATTTTGTTTAAACGCTTATTTTATTTTAAAATGGTATCTATATTATTTTCATAGTTTTACCAATATATGTTGGGTTTATTTCAACACCAGCATTGAAAAATGTGTGTTGAAGATTTAGGAAACACTTTAGCTTAAGGATCCCCTAGGGGTATTATTAGGGGGTATTGATGAAAAACAAACCAAAAAAAATCACCAAAAAACATGGATACCTTTAATTAATGTAAAGTAAGGCATGACAGCGGCGACCAGCGACGGATAGTATGTCTTTCGGTGGTCGCCATTGTTTTTGGATTGTACTGTGCTTACCATCAGGTACAGTACAGTCACTTTGCCGAGCTACAATAAAAAAAAAAAAGTTGTTTAAACGAAATAAAACTATTTTTGCAAAATCCTATACTTCATTCTATTGACTATGTCCGGTAGCAGCGCTACGGCGCATCCGAGACGCGAGACTACAACGCGACCGGAACATTAAAACTAGCGCCGCCATATTAGAGTTACATCAATTCTTTACATAAATAAGAACAGTTATATTATAGAATTGATTTATTACTTAAATAAAAAAAAAGACGTGTGGCACTCGGAGACTGCCGCGGTAAAGCTATTGCATAGCATTTTTTATCAACTTATGCAATTATAATTATTTATTTATTTTATTAATGCAGTATTTAAAAAAAAAAAAAATTACAAAAATTAATTAATTTTTTCTTTTTATTTCAAAAAATAATACTGCATTTGTGATAATAATAATAAAATGAATGTATATAGAGTACTAACTCATTTTCTTTCACAATTTTTTCGTGACTTTCTTCATTAATAAATGCACTTTGTTTATTCATATTTAAAACACTTTGTACACAAATTATACGAGTACAGATATTCACTGTTGTACATAGATGATAAATACCTATACACCTATATACTTTCTCACAAACAGCTGATTACGGTAGTTTTCCAATACAACCAATGCCACCTAAAGGCGGGTTGCTGAACTAAAGAGACAAGCGTGATATTTCAAAAAGTCATTAAAAGTTCTGGTATTTATCGATAGATGGAAAAACTAAAAAGTATCACCGCTGTGCCGGTCGGAGTGGGGTGTGTTAGGTTTATTTCGTTACGGAATTTCTGGATTCGGTCCCCACGCTCAAGGCCCGCGATAGAAGCTATGCAATAGCTTAAAATGATTTGATCATTATTATTATTTCTGTTACTAAATTATTTTGGGGAATTTTGCGTAAACAGTAATTGGTTTGAATTCCACAGTTATGCAGATAAAAATTAAGATATTGTTGAACATCTTTTATATCGCAGTTATTGCATAGCGAAGCTCTGCACGGATAAATAGTCACAGTGCCTACAGAGTGTTAATTGATTTCCCTAACTAACAGACCGATTATACGTATTTTGTAACATTCAATGTTTTATTTGAGACATTCGCATTGCATATCACTGTTTAAGAGGGAATCCGAGGAGTATTAATACCTGAAACTCCTGAGAACAGTAGGCTGAGTGCCGAGGGTCACCCTTTTCTTATTGGTGAGTACTCCAGAGTCAGGGTCCACGGTGAAGTAGAACATGGAACCATCTCCGAGAGCGCACAGCAAGTAGCACACTCCCTCCAGCACGCAGATCAACAAAGATCGAGGGATTATTTCTAAAAACCACATTTCAATACCCTTATGAAGATGGTCTACCACTATGAGAATCACAGTGACAACTAGCGGGCCTGGTAGACGTTGTATCGCCATGATAATAAAAAAGACCTTGACATATTATATACCTAAGCCTTTCTCATGGATCACATTATCTACTGGTGAAAACTGCAGGAAAATCCGTTCCATAGTTTTTGAGTTTATCACGAACAAACAGACAGACATGGCAGAGGACTTTGTTTTATAATATGTAGTGATAAATGAGTCGTTACATTTCAAAATGAGCTAAATCCAATTTTAGCCGTTCCTTATATTTTACGTTATTTTTCAAGATCTTCAAATTGATGTACAAGTAAAATATGAACTTAATAAAAAAAGCAATACTTTACGGATGGAAAATTTGAACTTCGTTCTAGGTGTATAAAAACTGGAAATGTTAAAAAAATTAAACATGTTATATGAACAATCAAAATTGGATTTAGCTCATTTTGAAATGTAACGACAATAATGTTCCACCACCCCCAAAGTTAATTAATGTACGTCGTTATTATAACACTAAAAAACTTAATTCATAATTCCCACAAAGTGGATAAATTATTGGAGACATCATTATTCTGCTGTTTGTTATCCGTTGTACATTATTTATATGTTACTGCAACTTGCGAACGGGTGAGTATAATGCTACTCCCATAACTGCTTTTTTTTTTCTCGAACTGACTACTATATTGACCTAGCAAGGTCTTAACAGCTTCACCAAATTACTCCAATACATGCGTGATGAAATTTTATCTACGGTTGCAATGAATTCAAATTTGGGAAGTCATGGCAAGTTACAAACTATACGACTGGGTGACAATAAGCGCTACACTAGAGAGCCCGCGGTTTTTACACATATCAAAGGAAAATGGAAATGGTAACTTCGAGTTATTATTGGAATGACAAAGGTGTGCGAACATTTTTTTAAACGATCATCGGCATTACTTTTGAGGTTAGGATTTAGTGCGACAAAGTAGTCGAAACTTCATTTCAGCAAACAGTAGGTGTAAAAGACAACAGCAGAAAAACTGGCAACATTTTATAACAACAGTTAAAATAAAAATACATTACAACGTTACTCGTTATTGATAATACAGCCGTTATTAACGGGTATAGCGATTAATTACTGGTGTGTGATCCGGCAATATATTTCAGAGGTAGTCTCTTACTAAGTTTAGTTTTGACAGCATTGTTTCTTAATATTAACTAATACATTGTCTAAAAGTTCATTTTTGTGTGATTAAAGAATGAATAATATATACCCAAGTTATAAAAAATCTACTCTGAAAAAATGTAGCGGAATGTACTTGACTATATTAAGTCTTGGACAATCGTAAACCTATCAATATCTAAATGACTATAAATCCTTATATTAGTCCATTGTTAATGAAATGGAGTGCTCTCGAAATTATTTCAATATAAAAAAATGTAATTGGTTTATAAACGCCATTGTTCAGCGGTAATAAACATAAAAAAATATATAAATTGAGAACTTCGTCCTTATTTAATTCAGTTAAAAAAGCTTCACAGAGCTAAGATTCAAGAGCATCTTCATGGTCCTTGAGTCTGTACTCTTTGCGGATAGATTTGAAGTACCATTTCATAGATAGATATTTTCCAGCTCAACCCGATACATTCCCAAGACGAGTCATCATGTTTTACGATGAGGTTATGTATATTTTACTAAGTTTTATATTTTTTCACTAACCTCCGGACAGTTTCTCGGTGTGCAAAGGCCGTAGGTCCGGTAGCCGGAGCACTCTGACAGATATGTCGGTCCAGAGTCCCACCCCGAGCAGTGCGTTGTCCCCACCGGGTCCCAGGTCCAAGCAAGCGACCTCCTCGTCCATGCACACTTCACTGGGTGTTTAATTTAGTTTATTAATTTCTACGATTACATCCAAGGATCTAACTGTTATATTAATAGTCTGTAGTATTAGCATGTGTTAATAATCTATGTTGTAATAGACGTTACTGTCACTAGATGTCATTCTTGGAGAGTTAATAGGATTATGTACATGCACTCGGTCTTAAATGTTATTTTTAGGGGTGTGCGAATAATGCTTGAATCGAATAATTCGAACTATTAAAAGTATTCGAATATGTTAACCGAAGAAAATTAGAAATATTCTACCTATTGATGAGTTTCGGCAGATATACTTATGAACTCGTATCCCTATATATTCAACATGTTTACCACTGGTGACGCCGCGGCGATGTCGACGTCACCGGGGGCGTGCGGATGCGGGTTTATCTATGTTCAATTTAAGTGGACTGTATATGCGGGGTTGCTATATTGATATTCAACTATTGCGATCAGTTACGATTAAGGAGAGAAGGGCAGGATGGAAACCTGGCACATACCTTGCGGCGATACAGTCTTCACGTGGCTAGCCGGCTAGGTGTTCCTCGTTTCTTTCCACCGAGTCTTCTTCTCGTCTTCTCTCACACAACACTTATTGTTCATAATAAATGTCGGCACGTATGTAGCGATGCGTTTATTTCTCACTCGAGCTTGCAAAAACTCAATATGCCAGCATGCGGCGCGGCTCGGCAAGGACACTGCGAGCCGCGTAAACTACACGACGATAGCAGGCGAAGTAACACAACGCAATGGCGGCACCAGTCGAACACTGGCGGCGGCAATCGAAACTATTGGCGGCGCGAGCGTCGCGCTCGCGGCGAATAAGCATGTGCCATAGTTAAAGGGAGATGTGATAGGGCAAGACTAGATGGCGTGACCTGATCGCATTAATTGGTCAAAATTCAAAGTGACGCGATTTAATCCATAATGCGGGAATTTTCAAACATACATAAAGCGGCGCAACCAACCACTTTATACCGTATCGCTATTTAACTTCAGGCGAGATTGTCATCAAAGTCTAAAACCTAGGTATAAAAAGCACGATAGGTTTTATAATGTCAATATATAAAATTTTTGTGTCATGATGAATTTCGAAACTACTCCACCGATCTTCATGAAAGTTGTTGTTTATGTATAATTTGGTCCAACTTGAGAGATAGGGTATTTTATATTTCGAGTAATGGACTCAATATTTTTTATTTACAAATTAAATGATTGTCAATGTTGATTATTGTTATTAATTGTAAGTTTCATTAGTTTCGAACAGATGGCGGTTTAAATTAGTTGTTGACAGAAAACTTTAAGACCGACCGTTATGGATATATCATAGATGACGTCACGTATTTTTTTTTTCAACTCCTGATTATTTTATGGTGCATGTATTTTGTTAATCAACTTACTATATAACCTCGTTGTTTCTGTGTCAAGTTTTTAAACAGACTCATTACCTTATAATAGTAAATACTTTATCATAATTTTAGTTCAGCATGTAATAATTAAGCCATAATAACGCATGGCCTTGAGTCACAAGGGCATTCCCTCGTTCACCCAATGGGATCCTAGACACGTGTTTTGGCGGTGAGCATACAAAATATATGAAAGTGTATGATAATATATGAAACTATATCATGATGTATGAAGATGTATGATAATATATGAAAGTGTATGAAGATGTATGAAATTGTAAGAAGATGTATGATAATATATGAAAGTGTATGGAGGTATATGAAAGTGTATGAAGTTGTATGAGAGTGTATGAAGATGTATGATAATATAAGAAACTATATCACGATGTATGGAGATATATGAATGTGTATGGAGGTATATGAACGTGTATGCAAGTATATGAAAGTGTATGGAGGTATATGAAAGTGTATGAAGATGTATGAGAGTGTATGGAGGTGTATGAGAGTGTATGGAGGTGTATGAGAGTGTATGAAGGTACATGATAGTGCGCGGGGTGGTACTAACGCCACGAGGTCGAGGCGGGCGCGGTGTATGGCGACGAGGTAGAGGCGGGGCCCGGCCGCGCACACCACGCGCTCGGCGCCGCTCGCCACCACCGAGAGCGCGCGGCCCCCCGCCGGCGCCCAGCGCGCCGCCTCCTCCCACCCGCGCGCGCTCCGCCCCGTCAGCCGGATGCCCTCGTCCGTCACCTGCACACGCATTACCCCTCACGTACTTTTACAACTTCAACTTCTTTGCGCACGCATCCAAAACGTGGCATTCGGCGAGCCGAACGAAACTTGCGAGGGAGATATAACATTAGTCAAGATAACCCATAATAAATTTAAATATTCATAGAAAATTTATATATATCGGGGGAGCCACTATTGACCTGCGACACTAACTATATCACAGGTGTTACTAATGAGCTCAAACGCTATTGGTTGAAATTATGAATGGAGGTAGAAGCTGTTTATGTATCTCGATGCCTTAAAAGGCGACCGACGACCAGATAGTGATATATTCGCTCAGACAGTTGGTCTAATCACACGGATAGTTCGTCGTAACTGTAGTCAGTGCTGTGCTTCTGTATTGGATTACCTTTTATTCGACTATTCTTAGTGGATTGATCAATCAAATCATAGCTATAACGTCACTATATAAACATATATACATACACATAGACGGAGCTAAAGGAGTTTTACTACAGTCATGTGGTCTATAGCACATACCTTTTTTTAAACTACTCTTGTAAGAACTCTCCTTTATATCAAACTAAATATTTTATATCTTTTAAAAAAATCCTACAGCTAAGCCAAGTTTTTACTACCTAAAATACAAATAAATAAATTGTGAACTGAATAGTTCCAACAGATACACTACATTAACCTACTCATACATTACAATTAATTGTGTTGCTGTGTCATATCACACGAATCATTCTCATAGACCTCTACCAATTATTCTGCTATTCAGAAACTTGCTGCACCTAGCAAAAATTATTTAAATAATTTATATGAAATGATGTAGTAACTTAAACATAAAGGCAGATTAGTCAGAGTTACAGTCATTACATATTCTTCTACAAAGTCCTTTGCCACATTTGTCTGTCTGTCTACTCGAGATAAACCCAAAAACTACTGAATGGGTTTTTATGCGATTTTCACCAGTGAATAAATTGATTAATGAGGAAAGTTTAGGTATATATTTTCTCAAGATTTTTTTTTTTAATTATTAGGGTGGGACAACATCCACCGGGCCCGCTAGTTATTATACATAATGACTCCGTTTTGATTTATCACATTACCAATATTCGCATAGTGATCGTATGATGACACACCAGTCACTGTGGCTCTCTTATGATTTACCATGCTACCATTACTTTGTAGACCAGTGTATGTATGATAGGCGTGCAGGCCCGCATGACAGCGATTATCAGCGACATATTGCTGTTCTTTTATCAGGCACGAAGACGTCACTCTGTCGTACTATTAAAAGAGATAAAAGCATTGTCTGTAATGTATCTAAATACTAAAATCAAGTTACTTGTATGAGTTGGTCGTAGCACACGTTCCCAGTGAAGAATGTCTGGCGGTCTGACACGAAACCCTTGATCTCCGTTTCTTCCACTTCCTCGCCGTTCAGAGTCAGGACCCTGCAAGTTAAATTGAACTCAAACGAGACACCAATAAAACTGAAATTCGAACAACACACTCCACTGTTTAATTCCAAAGTAAGGATTGGAAGTCTCTAATATCATGGAAGTAATTACAATAGCATTGTTACTTGATTTGTTGACCAATTGGGTACAACAATTTTTTCCATTGTTCCAGTTACTAATATTTCGTGTTTTCTCTGGTCTTTATGCATGCAAATAATTTTTTTTTTGTTGCAGTGTCACAAACCCAAGTTAAATCATGGAAGTATCTAATATCGTGAATAAAAAAATGACATTAGCATTGTAACTTGATATGGTGTTACTTTGCACTTCAGCATGGAACTGATTAGCCGCAGACCAATTGGACAAAATCGTTTATTTGTTGTTTCAGTTACCATGTCGTGTTTTTCCAGCCCTTTATTATTTGTTTCTTCAACATTTCTTAAATGTCATTTAGTGCCACTGTGTCAATACTTATATTGCATTGTCTGTGCCTTTTGCACTCTCTATGAGATTTAAAATATAATATATTTAATTATAGAACAATCTTTAATTATACTAAAGTGCGCAAAATCCTACACTTTTAAATTTAGACGTTTTTTAAACTCTGCTATCGAATGGAAGTAAATGAGAAACACACACCTGGTCTGTCCGACGAAAGCCAGTACTAGTGTATCGTGGTAAGGAGAGTCGGAGAGGGTCAAAGGCCACATGCCCTTTATCCCGGACAGATCTATAGAAGCCTGCTCCTGTATGCCGATACCGTTGCGTATTATACGTAAAGAGCCCATCTTGAACGCACCTGGATATGATAATAATTCATATTTATATTTACAGAATCATCACCATCTTCTTACTACATACAAATTATATGTATATGTTATATACACACATACATAACGTATTTTCCTTTTACACTCTCGTCAATCAGAAGTCATCTCAGTATTCACACCTTTTACATATGTATTGTTTCATACAATCCATCCATACCTTTTTCGGTCTTCCTCAACTCCTGTAACCATTCACTATCATACTTAAAACTTTGCTATTTACATGATTTGTTTTCACAGGGTATACATTATATAATGGCGATATCAGTTTCAAACCAGCGCCTCTAGCGATACTGATATAAATTTTTTTAAAATTAGGAGTGAATGAAGAGAGAAAGATGTTCTAATGGTAAATGGTTTATTGGGATAAATGGTTATAATAATCAACCGCTAATGGTAAATAGCGATTAGTGGTGTTGAATCAGTTGTGGTTGATTGCAAATTAAGTTTTACAAATAAATTGTCTTAATAATAAAATGTAAAAGTACACATATTATATTACCTAAAGGGTAGTCCGGTTGTGTAACAGATTTATTACAGAAATGAGTAATATTACAAAATCAATAAAATCAAATTATTTGACCCTTATAACAAGGTATACATTTATTTTACTGAAATAATACCAAAGTACAGTTCTCACGTCTAGCCGCTAGAATGTTGTAAGTAGAGAAAAAATAACAAAAAAATATATAATTGCAGCGCTACCTAATGATACATGTTACAAAAAACAACATAATAAAATTCGAAATAAATGATTATCATTATTCATTATTACATAGTATAAAACAAAGTTCCCTACCGCGTCTGTCTGTCTGTCTGTTCGCGATAAACTCAAAAACTACTGAACGGATTTTCAAGCGGTATTCGCCAGTGGATAAAGTGATTCATGAGGAACGTTTTGGTATATAATTAGTCAAGGATTTTATTATAATCAGGGTGGGACAACGTCTGCCGGGCCCGCTAGTCATATAATAAATGGTATTTATGATAATATAATATAACCACTTCTTACTTCTTTGATATCTATTTCGAAGTCATTTTTCTGATGTTTATGTAACTACTCCAGTAGTTCAAGCACAACATAAAGGTAGATACCATTCACACAGTATTTAAAAGTAAAGAAAGAGGGTATTTTTTTTGCGTCACAGTTATAGATACACTCTCTGTATTCTAAATGCAACTACTATCGTTTTATTCATTGACCATCCATCAGCTAACAAATCTAAAGACACTATTGTGTATTATTCAGTACAGGAAAATTACAAATATCTAAAGGTTATCTGGTAATGATGAAATACTATGTATTTGAGAGTTATGTGGTAAAGAAGAAATGGTAAATATTTTAAATTCATTCAGTAAGGAAAAGTGGTAAACAGGCGACAGTTATTCTATACGGAACAAACAATAAAATGTATTAGTTTTAGTATGGAAGAAATGGGTAATATGTAATGATAATCGGGTAATGAATGAATGGTAAATCTTAAAGGTTATTATATATAGTAAGGATGATAGAACTAGTATTTAAGAACTATCTATGGAGGAGAAAGGTAAAAAATAAAGGTATCGGTAGGGGCAGTGTGGCATATATTAAAAGTCTATTTACCCTAGTCAACTAATCTATATTCATTGTTACGTAATAACTAAACATTTGTCGTACTGACTATGCAAATGAAATCTCAAATATTATCAACATTATTTAATGTACACAGGATTTTGTTACATGGCATGTAAGTCCTGTTAATTAGCAACCAAATAAAATAAATGTTTAATTACGATTTCTCACAGCGACAGCACATGTCAGAATTGTGGGCGCCCCAAACAGCTTGTGCATCTCATGCAATGGTGTTTCGTCATTCGTATAGCCTTGGATAGACATAGATAGCACATTCGACGTAAGATTAACAGAGACTTCTATGTTGAATGGTTTGCCCAGAAAATCCTGTATCATAACCAGGATATCACGCCTCAAAGTCATAATCTGAAGTCGCTTTTGTAGTCAGAGATGACTGTAGATTACTCCTTAACTACTGTATGACCTCAAGCGCATTGCTTGATTCACTGTTTATTCATAATAGGAAGGTATACAAGGATGCAGGAGCCAGGGGTACGCGGAATTGGTACACTCGACTATCGTGCAGAAGGATGTCGTCAAAAGGATGAATATTTAGTTATCCAGGGTTAAGTAATGAAAGGGTAAATATTTAATTGTTATTGGGGAATAAGCATTATTTTTTTGATTAAGGAATACATGGTAAATATGTGATGTTTATTCGGTAAGGAATATATGGCAAATATGTGATGTTTATTCAGTAAGGAATATATGATGCTTATTTGGTAAAGAATATATGGTGAGTATGTGACGTTTATTCGGTAGGGAAGCGTGTGAGTGAGGTGTGGGTATACCTGGAGGTGTGGCTGGCTCTGTCCCTGGGCTCGAGGTCGACGCGCACATGTCGAGATGGGGCGAGGCTGGTGAAGGTCATCATGGGCTGCGAGTATGTGATGTTTGTTCGGTAGAGAAGCGTGTGAGTGAGGTGTGGGTATACCTGAGCAGGTGATGAGCTGGCTCTGTCCCTGGCGCTCGAGGTCGACGACGCACATGTCGACGATGGGCGCGAGGCTGGTGAAGGTCATCATGGGCTGCGAGTATGTGATGTTTGTTCGGTAGAGAAGCGTGTGAGTGAGGTGTGGGTATACCTGAGCAGGTGATGAGCTGGCTCTGTCCCTGGCGCTCGAGGTCGACGACGCACATGTCGACGATGGGCGCGAGGCTGGTGAAGGTCATCATGGGCTGCGAGTATGTGATGTTTGTTCGGTAGAGAAGCGTGTGAGTGAGGTGTGGGTATACCTGAGCAGGTGATGAGCTGGCTCTGTCCCTGGCGCTCGAGGTCGACGACGCACATGTCGACGATGGGCGCGAGGCTGGTGAAGGTCATCATGGGCTGCACGTACTCGGCGCAGTCGTCGCGCGCCGCCGCCAGCCGCACCAGCGCCGAGTCCCCGAGCCGCGACCCCACGAACACGACGCCGTTGTCCAGGTACGTCATGCACTCCGGGATCGGGATCTCGCCTGACCACCCCACAGACGCACACGTTACCCTTCACTTTATATGTATAGCTATAGTATCCATCTTTCATTATCGTCGATTTCAATATCAATATTGAGCTTATACCGGGACCTTACTCATGTATCCAATTTTATATATTATTCATAATCTTGTCATTTGACTCTATATTTTGTAATATTGGTGGCATTTTGCAAAATTTACATCGGTCGCTGTGCACAAGTGAAGTAGATGGAGAATAATAGCATGGAGCATGAAAACTGAGATGCCACTAAATCGCCCTTGAAAGTTCTAACAAAGTGATCATCATCTTGTTACCGCGTTGAAATTATCACTTGTAAATATCATACTCGGCAATGGCAGTGATAATCTGAACGATTAAAAAAAGAGACATGAATATACGTAAAGAGACATGTATATTCATATACAGGGATTTAATATCGACATTAAAAATACTTTTGGAGTTATGGGCTTATTCCAATATCTTTTTAATTCCTAAACAATTCTAACAGTATTTTGTATACATATCTAATTTATAAAAATCTCATGTCACCGTGTTCGTGTTTGAACTCCTCCGGAACAGAAGGACCGATTTTTATTAAACTTTAAATATACATTATGTAGTTATGAGAATTGAACGTAAAGAATATTTTATACCTCTAGGTGATAAGGGTGTCCGTACCCAGACTTTTTTTTTTCAATTTTTTTATATGCCATCAAAAATACATATAACCCCAGGTACTACCACCCTCTCACAGAAAATCGACGTGAAGTAACAGTGCTTGCATTGTTGCGTTTCGTTAGGTCAGTGAGAGTGCCGAAGGCCACCTACCCTCTCCCCTTCCTACCCCTCCCCCTAAACACAGGATGGCAACGCACTAGTGACTCCCCTGGTTTCGCAAGTGTCTATGGACGGTGGTGATCACTTACATCAGGTGACCCACCTGTTCGTTTGCCTCCTATGATATAAAAAAAAAAAAAACGCAATTATTTATATCATAGGAGGCAAACGAACATGTAGGTCACCTGATGTTAAGCGATCATCACCGTCCGCGTAGACACTTGCGAAACCAGGGGAGTCACTAGTGCGTTGCCATCCTGTGTTTAGGGGGAGGGGTAGGAAGGGGAGAGGGTAGGTGGGTCTCCGGCGCTCTCACTGACCGAACGAAACGCAACAATGCAAGCACTGTTACTTCACGTCGGTTTTCTGTGAGAGGGTGGTACTACCCCGGGCGAGCCGACCCATTTATGCTGAAACCAATAATAGTTATAGGTTTATTAAGATTTTTAGCGTTTAAAAATACAATTGAAATCGGTAATGACCGATTTGGTGCAGACGAAGTTGCACGGGTCAGCTAGCTTTAAAATACAGTTACAAAATAACAATTATTTTCAGAATTTTCTTTCTTTTTGTTACAATTTCCTAGTATTCTTATTATTATTATGTTAAATCTTGAAATTTGTAAAATAGTCCAATATTTAGTTTTATTAAAATTTAATTTATTGTTAGAGCATCCAGTGGTTGTCTCTAAATATGATTGCATTTATATGTAGTCACAAAAGTGTCACTTTCAATATCTTTACAAATGTGTTGTTATGTTGATGACCCTAAAATAAATAAATAAACATACCTAATAATTCGACTTTCAAATCTTTAACAGCCTGCGTGCCGTCCATCTTCTCGTGTAGTTCTAGAAGCAGCATGAACAGCCGGCCCGACGTGTCGCCCAACAAGTAGCGCAACCCGCGGCTGTCCACGCGGCAGTAACAGTTTATTAGCGTCATCTGGAGTATACAACGATTAGACTAGCTTTTTCATGCTCCCTCCACATAATTATTTTTTGACGTGATAACGTGTTATAAGTCTTTTTTTTTTTTTTTCGAACTGACTACGCTATTGACCAAGCAAGGTCTTAACAGCTTCACCGGACTACTAAGGCGAGCGCTTAAGGCACTCAGCCGATTTTATTTTGACAACTAGCTCAAGGATGCGCGGCACACCTCGGCTTTGGCTGTTGCCTGATACATGCAATTCGCGACCTATGTGAGTTAATCTAAGCTAAGCTAACTATTCATACATATATGAGTTGTTGAAACATATATGTGTACCAAGCATACATACCTCAACAACTCTTATATATATTTCGTATCGGATAATATTCTAAACTATTTCAGTTTTATAAGGGAAAAAAATAAAACCCTTCCACTTGCATGTGTAAGCGTGTATGCGTGCACGTGCGTGGAGGTGATATGTGTAATATTGTCGCAGTGATGTAAGATTTTGTGTCACTGTATCGCGCGAGCAGCGTACTCAAGGGCTCCACGCCGAGGGAACGGACCTAGGCTTGAGCCGCTGCCGAGGGGGGCCTAGTCTGGTGTGCGGGAGCGAAATTTACCCCCAGACCACGGCGGCGTGATCTGTGGTTACGCGGGCGTGGGCGTGAGCACGCTCTGTTTGGAGAGACACCCCCTACACGTTCATATATGTAGTCCGGTGAAGCTGTTACACCCTTGGTAGGTCAATAGCGTAGTCAGTTCGAAACAAAAAAAAACACGTTCATATATATTTTCATACACTATCAAATGTATTTCGATACATCACACATTATCATACACTTTTATATATAATCATAATTTCATACAGTTACATACACTTATATAAGTATATATAGAACAATTCTATTCAATTCATAAAAGTATGCAATCTTTCATCAATGTTTTCTTGTTTGTTTGTTTTCTTACCTATCACGTAAAAGTAAACCGATTTTACAGAGAACCATTTTTTTTAATCCATGTTTCGGCAAAATTACTGCACGGTACTTGATGAAAAGTGCAGCACAGTCCATAAAGGACGGTTGATTGTCTGTGTTAAATAGCAACCGCAGTCGTCGCTATCATGCCGACCTGCACATGTGCCTCTTTGAAGGCTCGTTTGAAGGACCCCATCTCATAAGAGGAAGCGAACACGCTGGCTGGGAGGCTATTCCCCCTCTTCTCAGTACGACAAGGATAAAAATTGTCGAACTTCTTCTTCTACTTAATTACCATTGTTTCTCCATTATAACTACCATTGTTTCTCCATGATAATTTTACAATGGACAAAGTATACATACATAAATCTTTATTGTAAAAACTTCAGACTTCACAGAGATACTCGAATGTGCAGGTTCTTGAATCAAGTAGTTTTAATCCTACATTTTTCTATATACATATTTAATTTTCCTCAGAATGGGCTCTGGAAGATACAGTTTAAAAGGTATTGCCAGTCTGATATGATGTTTTTTTTTATATTATACGGGGCAAACGAACAGGCGAGTCACCTGATGGCAAGTGATCACCACCGTCCATAGACACTAGCAACACCAGGGTAGTCGCACGTGCGTCGTCGGCCTGTGTTTTTGGGGAGGGGGGAGTGGGAGATGGGAGAGGGGGCGGGGAGGTGGGTGTCTAACGCTCTCACTGACTGAACGAAACGAAACAGTGCAAGCACTGTTACTTTACGTCGGTTTTCTATGAGAAGGTGGTACTACCTCGGAGGAGCCGACCCATTCATACTGAAACCAGTAATAGCGTGGCTCTACCACCTACAAAATCGTTGATGTTCTTCGTTATTGCCTTAATTTAATTAAAATTTATAAATAAAATATGTATTTATTTACCTTAATTTGTGGAGGAGCGACTGAGACATAACTCTGTCCATCGTGGTATACTATAGACACTTTACCGATAACAATGACGCCACCTGGTAACACCAAATAATATTCATTAGTTCATCATTTGTGAGATGAACCCATGGATTCATATCGAATCAAGATTGTAAATGACAATAACGGAGACACAATAATAATGAATACTATACTATAGGGTCATTTGGTATTTTATACTACATATGATCACGTCTAAATATGAGCGATTAAATATAGTTTAGTTATAATAACACTGAAACTGGCAAAAATTAAAACTACGGCTTGCCTATTATAAGAAAATAAATTGAAGTTGCTCACCTAGTGGACTCGGCACCGGTATTAAAATTGAAGCTTCAGTCTCGACGTTATCTTGCTTCCATGGTATTTTCATGAACTCTTTATCTCGTAAATTTATTTCGTGTGTCTAAAAACACGTACCGATATATTTGAAGCATAAAATAAGGACATAAAAACAGCTTTTACACAATGGATCATGGATAGGATCAAGTACTATGTAGCGAGAAGCTTCACAAATATACAATTAACAGATACAAAGTAAACTACGACTCGGATAATTGTTTGTGGGTGACACACATATGGGCTTCGAATTCACAACACTCAGTATGATGATAGCTCCATAGCTAGCTTGTATGAACAGCATTATTCGATGTAGATTCGAATTCTTACGAGTGAGACCCTAGAATGTAAGAAACCGATATGGTGGTAGGGCTTTTCCACCTATACATTTTCCAACAGCCGCATTTGAGGTCAGTCCTACTTTAGTTCATTCGCATCTTTGGCCACGTCGCCATTTAACAAAATCAAAAATACTTTATGCAAATTAAGCCCTAAGAATGGTGCTTTTGAACATCAAAGCTGCCACCTGTATGGACCCAACCCAGTCATTGAAAAGAACCGGCAACAAACTCGATCTGGTTTATCTTCTCACGAAACATATTTTTACAAACAGATGGTTACATTCGTTTTTAGTGGATGCACAAAGATTGGCCTCATTTCCAGATGTCACCATCATTCACATATTTATCCAGCCTATAATAGCCTTTAGACATTAAAGCCCATTTGACAGGGTGCTTGAACTCACTATCCGGCAAATTGGTAATGTCTTTTGGGACTTTGTTACAAAACCTTACACTACTACCTAAAAAACTGTTATTGGCCTTAGGGAACCTGAAACATGGAATGACCATGATAACATCAGGTGAGATTATGGTCAAATGTGAGAAACCTATAATGTAAAAAATGTATTGGAACAACCAGTTAGAATCACTGCCTCATCCATGCAATCAATAATTCTTCATTTACACCATGAATTAGCCAATTAACGTCCCACTATAAATTTGAACAGATATCATATTGATATTATACCTTTATATGTCTTCCATTTAAGTCTTGGTGTATTAGTATTAAGGTTGGGTTTGAGCATCCGTGTAAAAATTCAACATCATACACATTTAGTTCTTCCAATCTGTAACAATATTATTCCATTTAAGATATGGGTAAAAGATTCATATAGAGTTAATATAATTATTATAGCCTTTACTAGCTGATCTGCCGGACCTTGTCTGCCCCTGGTAATAAAAAAAAAACCTTGACAAATTATATACTTTAGGTAAAAGCCCTTAGGTACTTTAGGTACCTTGCTTGTGAATCAATTTATCTAATAATGAAAACCGCATTAAAGTCCGTTCAATCGTGTTTTAGTTTATCATGAACAGACAGACATATGTGGAAGAGAACTTTGTTTTATAATATGTAGTGATTACTGTTGAGTAGTTTAGTATCTAAGTAATAGCTAGGTAGGGAACTTGCTAAGTTGGTACATTTTTTTACAAGTTTAACACATCATATTTTCTGTTGTAGTGCTCAGCGTGTATGTAATATATAGTATGTAGGCCTCTTCCAGCTGTATTCATTTTGCCCTGCCTTTGCTTTTTTGAGCTAAACTGCATCACTAACTTATGTCTTAGGTAATTGGTGGCAAATTTACTAAAACTGTCTATAATTTTTTTGTTCCATCAAAAAGCATCATGTCACGTGATACACACACACCCAAATAATATGTAATAGCTAAATTTTTAAATACAATGGCAGAGTAAGTTTCTCTCTGTAATTCAGTATGTCTGTGTGACTACAAATAAATTTCATTTGATGTATAACACAATTTTGATTTTTGTACTTTACCTTAAACTAGCAGCTTTAAGCTCTGTGGAATCCTTATCTAGTGGTATAATCTTAAATAGACCATCATATAGCCTTAATCCTATCACTCTTGCTTGTGGATCTATTACTGCCAGGATGCCATTCTCTGAAGGCTTTCCAATGCGATCTGAGATGTTTCCGTGTGCTCTGGTGATAACCTCCAGGTCATCATTAACTCCAGCTCTCCATTCCAGTATCATTGCATTATATCTCGCTGTTAATATAAATACCAAGTCTTTGTTTTCATACTGAAAAGGAATTTAGAAAATATTTTAGAATTGTGCCATCCTTAGATATATAGAATAATTAAGACATTAAAATTACAGCTATTTCATATAGGTACTAGTAAAGTTGTCAAATTTAATTATTAGCCCACCTATCGCATGTCGTATTACAGCTAAACACAGAGTAAGGGTAAAGTGAAAGGCACTTGATAGAGCAGCCAAGACCAATAGGACAGCGCCCATAGCTGAATTTAAATTTTTTTAAATAAATATTGGGCTTAGTTTTTCTCTTTCATGTGAATGATTGTATTTATTATGCATTCCACACTACTAGCAGATTGAGACTAAAACTTATAGTTGGACATGTTGTCTGCTATTGATGTCCCATTATCATTCCCATTTTCCAATTATTAAGGTTAGATTAAAAACGTAATTTTAATAGCCTAAATCGAATAATTATCCGAAAATTTTCAATGCCTGCAATATGAAAAAAGTTACACTTTCATCATGGTATTTTCATCACTGCTACTTCACAGATCATAATTGAAAAACTGATATTTTAAGATTTTCAACACAAGATAGCATTAATTTCTGTTTGCTACAAAGTACAGAGATCTTCCATTGATATATAGAAGAGAATTCTACCCTAACAACCATTTCTTGGTTCCTTCGTTGGACCATATTTTTTTTACTAAATTTACAAATATATAAAGTAATACCGCCTTGGCTATATTTATAGGCACTTTACATCAATAATATAGAATGAGAATTAGCAGCCATACAAATTCATAATCATCACATGACAAATACATATGAAAAATAGCAGTGATGCATAAAATATTTGGAGCTTAATTTTCATCAGCTGTTGACAGATAATCAATCAATCATAGCTGATTAAATAAATACAAAATACCTGTTAGGAAGTAGAAAACCATGAAGTCACCAAAATAATTTGGAAAAAGTTTGTACAGATTCCTATTTAATATTTGATTTGCATTTTTTTAATACATTGATAATTATAGCTACACTAAACTTACTGGCGGTCTGAATAGTTTCATCTTTGCAACTCTCCCATATAGTCCAACCTCTTTCAATGATCTTAAACCTTCTGGAGTGACGAGATACATCTCCAAGCGTGATGCTTTTGCAACCAAAAGATTGAGATCCGTTGGAGATGTGAAATTACCTATAAATATAAAAATGCCTTTTACATATTTTTAATTTCACTATGGTATATTGTACATCTATACTTATATAATCTAAATTATTATTAAAAAAATATATATATTTAAACTGTAGTCCTGTGAAGCTGTTAAGGCTTATTAGGAATAGCGTAGTCAGTTCTAAAAAGATATTTGAAGTTAAATATACCTAGAATAATATATTATACACACACCACAAATATTAATCCAGGAATCAAAAATATTGCGAGCATGACATATTCATATATTCTAGTCATAATCTGTAATTTTTTAATTTTATTAAGCTACTTCCTTCTCAAAAGTTATAATTACTATGACAATGTTTGATTTTTCTTCCAGGATTGAGACATCATTTGCAACTTTTACACAACAAGGTCATGTTGCTTTGTTATTAATTCTCTGATTGAACACAAATTAGTAAAAATGGAACTTGCTGAATTATTAAAAAGAAAAATCTTCTCTATTTTAATTGACAAATGTCATACTTAAACTTTATATAGGCTCTCACAATTGATAATGCATATAACAACACCTCATATATTAAAATCTGTCAAGCCTTATGGACTACATGGATGTCTAAGATAAAAACGTACACTCACTTCAGAAATATTACCCTCTGTCTCTGAATCATGGTATATTGAAGTTTGCATTTTCACTCGATTATTTTTTTATTTATGTTTTGTATTATGCTAACCCTAACAGCAATCACACCTCACGTGAGGTAGTAAAAATCAAATACATAATAAATTTAGAAAGCGCCTTTCATCCACAGCCATCAAAACAGCAATATATTTTCTACAACCTAACCATAGGAGTGCTAGATAATGCCATACCATCGTGCAAAATGCTCATGACAATTTTATTATGTTTACCTGTTCCCGCATTATCAGATAAAGGAGGGTAAATTAAAAGTAGCTTTTTACGCGTCACCTTTAATAATATATTTAGTATAACAATGATAGTATGTGATAGTACTAAAGAGTACATTATCCTAAATTTTGTTTCATCTAAACAAAAATGACAATAAATATTTCAATGCCGAGAATAGCTACATAGTACATAAGTAACCTCAATCTTTTGAAAATAGCCAATAAAAACTGTATTTACCAGTAATACATGCTGTGACCGCAGTCGGTTTTTGTGCCGTAACCACGTAGTGGTATGCCATTATGATTTTTAATTTATCAGTTTGTTATTTCACCATAAAAATAATTCTTATTTTGCATTTCATCGAAACAATACAATACGCCGAGAAGACACCTTTTTTATGCTAGTGTTGTACCAAATTGACTTGAGTTCTGTATCTACAGGCATGTAACAAGAAACGGATATGAGCGGCTCATAGTAGTTGAATCACAGTCCTGGTCAATATTTAAGTCTCTTTGAATATAACCGTGATGTAGTCAAGAGTTTAATACAAGACAAAGCTAAGATATTATTATAGCAATTTAAAATAAGTATTTATTGATCATTAAGTTGTCTCGATGTTATACATATATCATTTTGTTATAGTATATTGTTATAGTATGTATATAAGATAATACATATTTTTAACTAAGTTTGTGTTCAGAGCAACCAAAAAGATTGACGAGGGCTGTACAGAAGTTTATTCCTATTTAAAACTATAACTATATACAGCCTTTACCAATTTTTTGGTCGCTGTGAATATAGATATGCAGAACACAAATGTGGGTATAAATACGTATTTTACTATAAGTATCACATCGAGACAATGAAAAATAGAAGCCAGTCTTAGATCCGTATAATAATCTTTTAGCTATGTTTTGTATTAAACTCTTGAATATATGCGGAAGCCTGAACTTATACATATGTACAGAGCGGCCAATAAAACTGACGAGGACTGTACTATGGTTAATGCGTTCATATAGGCTAGTCAAAAATTTAAATCCAAAGCAATAAAATTAATTTGTATTATACTTAGAACATTTAGTAAAAAACAATATTTGGAATTAGTTATTTGAAATTATTTTCAATTCATTATTAAAACCAAATATATGCAAAAAAACTGTGCAACGATTTATTTGTAAATCACTAGGCACTAAAAGCATTTCCTATGTGAATTTATGTGAGGCCAGATTTCATTGTTATATCGATGGGCTATATCCAAAACGAAAAGAAATTATATCATAACTAACGGGCCCGGGGGACGTTGTGCGGCTCTTATAATAAAAACAATCTTGACAAATTATATACCAAAGCCTTCCTCATGAATCACTTTATCTACTGGTGAACACCGCGTGAAAATGTGTTCAGTAGTTTTGAGTTTATTGCGAACAGACAGAGTAGAAGAGGTCTTTGTTTTATAATATGTAGTGATAATTAAGCCTGTTGAATAATATTTTAATGTAATTTAGATGAATTAGGTTATTGCTAACATGTATATTAAAGTATTATTCTTTATATTTTTGTTTTATAAAAATCTCATGGCAAAAAAAATATATATCATACTATCAAGTTAAATGGCTATTATTTATAACCAGTATAACAAGGTGAAGGATTTACTTAAGATTTAGAGCTTTTAGGATATTAAGATGATATATACAACCGTGGAAATAAAGACGTACAATACTATTAGATTACTTGCCAGAATATTAATTTGTTTGTAATGTTGCCAGGACATTTTACATTTTTTGACATGGCGTTTTATTTGTCTCTGGCGCGGTGCAGCCACAGAGTACGAAGCTTAACCAACACTGTATTGGTTTACTTGAATGACTAATAGTCTGTGTACATAACATGGCTTGTTGAAACGCCATACAGGTGCGTATGTAGTTTGCTCTAAGCCATAGGTGTAAAATCAAAGACCGGTGAAACTGTAAAGGTCCGCTAAGCCAACAGCGTATACTCAGGTTAAAAAAGGTGTGTAATTATAACTATTGACAGCAAAATCTGAGAAATGTTAGAATTTCAGACGAATCTGCATAGACATATTTTACTATATATTTTCCTAATGTGTTTTTGTTATGAGTACAACTCGAACATCTGATTAGTGCAATTTCATATTGTAACAAACAAAAAAACGCTAGTCCTGTATGGAATTTTGACATCAATATATGCTTGAGGCGAAACCGGGGTTGTAGATACTGCAAACTGCAAAAATAGCGTGAGATTTTAATCCACCCTTCTCTTTTGAGGTTTTTTTATTAATAAAAAAATCAATATGCTTCTTTTTCAATATTGTATTTCTTTTTCTTCGTACTTTGATGACCAGTTCTCTTTATTGAAGATTATTTCGCTTTTATTTAGATGCTATTATTCTTGTGATGATTTCAATGCTGCAACAAAATGTTAGAACTTCTAGGGTATTTTTGTGACAGCTTAAAATTCATATTTCGAGATATTGTTTCCATACACTTTATTTGTTCACAATAACAGAAATACATTACGTAAGACGCCCCCAATATAACCAAAGATTATAATTTAAAAAAAATAATAGTAAACACACAAAAAAATATTTGCGTAAATTTCGGTGTTATTTGTGACTGAACCTAATTTGAAGTCAACAGAAATATAAGTATTAATATTATTTTTGAAAGCGGATAATATTTAATTCGAGGAAACATTACAATATATTCGTAGAAATTTAAAAAAACAGGTAGGTACCTAACGTAACGTCATTTCCAATTCTATAAACAGTCATAAGTTGCATGATAAATATCAAAATATTATATGATGCAATTATGTTAGTGCATTTTATAAATGTACAATCACTACATATATCATAATTACATAGTATAAAACAAGTCTTCCGCCGCGTCTGTCTGTCTGTCTGTTCGCGATAAACTCAAAATCTACTGAGAGAATTTTCAGGCGTTTTTCATTAATAGATAGGGTGATAAACGAGGAAGGTTTAGGTTCTATATAATTTGTCAAATTTTTTTGTAAATTGGTTGAAATATTAGGTCTTTACCTATGAAATTGCCGTTTTGTATGAAAAAATTGAAACAAATTTTTTTCATGTATTTTTTATTTGTATTAATCGAAGTAATCACCCATGCAATCAATGCATCTTTGCCAACGCAGTGGCAGTTTATTGATGCCGTTCTTAAAGAAATCAGCTGGACGGGAGGCAAAAAATTCTTCAAAGGCATTTTGTACTGCCTCTCGGGTATTGAATTTTTTTCCCGCCAAGGAGTTATCCAAATTCTGGAAAAAGTAGTAGTCTGTAGGCGCAAGGTCTGGTGAGTAGGGCGGATGACGGAGAACTTCCAACCCCAGTTCTTGCAACTTGGAGACCGTCTGCTGTGCAGTATGAGGTTGCGCGTTGTCGTGCAGGAGCAGCGGAGACGAGCGATTGACCAATGCTGGTTGGAGATGTGCCAGCTTCTACATCATTGTGTTCAGTTCTTCACAGTACACATCTGCAGTAATGCTCACCCCGTTTGGTAAGAAGCTGTGATAAATCACACCGCCGCTAGACCACCAAACAGTGACCATCACTTTTCTAGGGGTAAGTTTTCGTTTAGGGCATTGTTTAGGTGCTGAACAAGGATCCAACCAACTTGCTGAGCACTTGAGGTTATCAAACAGAATCCACTTTTCATCGCAGGTAACAATGCGGTTCAAAATTCCTTCATTTGTGTGTCTGTTGAGCAGTGTAAGGTACGTCTCGACGCGTACTTCGCGCTGGTGATCATTGAGTTCGTGGGACACCCATTTGTCAAGCTTTTTTACCTTGCCAATTTGACGCAAATGGACCAGTATTGTTTTGACGCTAACGTCGAAAGCTGATGCTAATTCAGCCGTAGATTGTGTATCACCAGCTTCCACAATCGCCTTTAATTCGTCATTGTCGACCAAAGTCTTCGGACGACCGCGAGGTTCATTTTTCAGGTCCAAATTCCCAGAACGGAAGCGAGCAAACCAATAACAGGTGGTGCGTTGGTTTGTAGTGTTAGCTCCGTAAACGTCGTTGATGTTGCGTGCCGCTTGTGCCGCGTTGCTGCCACGACGGTACTCATTTTCCATAATTACTCGAATTTTTAACGTATCCATGATGACAAAAAAGATTGAAATGCGATGAAAATGTAACAGTAATCAATAAACAAATGACTACTTTTGGAAAAAGAATTCCATGTTTTTAAAATATAATTATTTTGAAATTAGAATTCTTAGCCAAACAAAAATTATTTTTATTTGAAATGGCCAGTACTGCAGAACGGCAATTTCATAGGTAAATACCTATTATAACGATAAATGTTGGAAGTGTCGGAAAAAGTTAAGCCGCCTGGTAGCGTTCGGTGAAGACGCTGCCTAATCCATTTGAGATATCACAAAACGATTCAGATAATGTAGTCCAGTGAAGCTGTTAAAACCTTGCTAGGTCAATAGCGTAGTCAGTTCGAAAAAACAAAGATTGAGATAATAAACGACGCAGAAAAAGTCGCGTGAATCAGCTAGTCTAATAATAATTACACACTGCGCTATCCCTATGTGCATACTTTTCTAATTGGGAATAAACTTGTAGTGATAAAAAAATTGCGTCATTTCCGTGAGAGCTCATTACCTTGTGAGCCTTCCAAGCGAGTACATGTATAATATGTAACACGTTTGAGTAAATAAATATTTTTTAAAGAACTACACCGCGTTTGTTTCACGTATACATCATTTCCATTCGGATTAATAAAAGGGTAAATATCAAATACACTTTTTGGTACTTACGTATTAACGCCACTGCAGTGTGTCTGTTTCTGTCTGTCTTTGTTTCGCAAGTCTAACTTAACACGGCAACGGTCGGCGCGCACACTGCGTTGGCGTTAATACGTAAGTGAACTTTTTTTCTTTTCACTGATTAGCTTATTATACATTATACATGTTATCTTCAAAATTTATAATTATTTCGCTCCTACGATCTTCTAGAATATGCGAGCGAGTAAAGCAAAAAATAGAATTTCCAGTATTGTCATTTTCAATAAAATGCTATAGATGGAAATGACACTGGGATTACTAAGAATGACTGATAAGGTTGACTATAAGTATCAATTTCGTTTAGCTTTATCCAATTATTGAAGCCTACAAGCATTTATTAGTATGGTAGATAAAATATTAGCCTAGTATTAATTATATTTACATAAACAAAATATTCATCCTAGGTATAACAATCATGAGCCAGATAACAGGAGTCGACAATTATTCAGCATATAAACGCAGAAAGTATGCTGAACTTAAAAGTGACCCAGAAATGTATGAAATAATGAGAGAAAAAGAACGAGTTCGGTACATACAGAAGAAAGAAAAAGGAATAGTGGTCCCAATTGAAGAAAAATCACCAGGAAATCAAAGTCAGCAAAGGAAGAAATGGAGGGAAGCATCAATGAAGTACCGGGAGAGGAAAAGAGAAAAGAAGAACCAAATTTTAATACCAAAAGTAGTTTTAATTGAAGGTGAAAGTCAAGAAGAAATGTTACGCAAAGAAACAACTCAAAGAAATACAACTATAGAAGAAGATCCATTAAATTTGTCTGGAAGTCTAATGTATGAGAAAATAAGACATATAAGATACATAGAACAACAAAAACGTAAGAGATTAATTAATATTGTACAAGATTTAAAAAAGGAAAACGGAAAACTAAAAAAGAAATTACGGGAATTGAAACCGGCTAAATTTCATACTACTTCAAAAATAATAGAAAAAAGCCTATAAGAAGAACACCTAAAAGGACTCAAACAAGTCAAAAGTTGATAACTCTCATCGAGAAATTCTATATACAGGATTCTAATAGCGTAATTATTCCCGGTAAAAAGCAATATATTACACAAAATAAGGTTTAGAAGCAAAAACGACACCGATTCTAACATTAAAAGAATTGCACAAGATTTTTTTAAATTTTATTTTTGGTAATCAATCTCCCATTTTCGAGTAGGTAATACAAATGTCTCATGATCGTTTCAATGTTCTAACATTTATTAAAAATATAAAAATAATATTTAAAAAAAATACAAATTATTTCCGATCCACTTCACTTATGCACAATAACCGAACTATATTACGTAAAACACCAAAATATAGAGTCAAATAACAAAAGATTATACATAAAATATAAAATCCACTACATGACAGACCATACTACGGAAAACAAGAAAGACAACATACTTTTAAACGAAGCATACACACATATTGACTTATCTGAAATACGGAAAACAGGTGTAAGGTCTTCATTTTCGACCTAGTCGTAAAGAGATCTGTTTTCATACTGGTGTAATTTATACCTTTGATTTTCATTACCATTGGCACTAACGCAGTACAGTTGGCCAGTGCTTGAGGTATGACGTTTCAGCCATATGGGTGCATATTGCCGATGATAAGACTTGCAAAAAAAAACCAATCCTTTATAGACATCTTCCGTTTCCAATCAAATTCGCCGATCTCACAATATCGTAATAAATATATCTTATACATAATATCGGTACTTTATAAGAACTTTCCAGAGATAAAAACAATAACCTAGGATTATAGTGAAGTGACTGTTGATTAAGATGATGATGATATGCTCCGTTCAAGTATTACGTAACTAGATTTTTTTTTAATTTCTGACCACTTACCCCCCCCCCTCCCACGTCATCAAAAATAAGCAATAATTTTACGCCCCTTCCCGCCCCCAACCCACGCATAAGTAAAATTTTTTTTTGGTTTTCTTATTAATTCCTTGGCAACAGTTAAGATGTCCAGAAATAAGGAATTTATAGTGGATAGAGGAATTATCTTACAGTGTTCGCTGCTAGGGCGGTGGTAGCCCAGTAGATAAGACCGCGCGCCTCACATAAAAGACGAAAATATCCAGACCCCCATCCAGTATGTCATCAAAAATAAGCAAATCCAAGGCCCCTTATTAGTGCTTACATAATTCTTGAATGACCCCATGCCCTGGATCGAGCTGAGGACTCCTAAATGAACAATATGTTACTCCTCTTGCTAGGATTCATAAATCTCATCTTATATAACATAACAATATAACAAATACCTCCCAAAACAGTAACGTTGCTAGTAGAGCACCAAAAGCTATTATTATTTCCTAAAATAAAGAGGTTTACTTAAGATTTATATAAATTAGCGTAACATATTGTAAATTGCAATTTACCTAAGTCGTTAACTATAAATTATATTTTTGTACGGAATAATTCTCATTATCTCATCTTCTATCTATATCTACACATAATAAGAATGTAAATCTAACGTGTCTGTACTTTTTCCATTTTCGTGAAAATAATTGTTACAGATGTCTTGGAATAAGGAATAAAATACATTTCAATCATTTTTAGAAATATCTGTCTGCCTGTTTGTATGAACACGCATTACTGCTAATAACAATAAAACCACATCAATGAAATCATAAAGTATATCTTCGACAATAACTTAATCTTTGTTTTATTAAAATCGATCCACTTTATCAAAAGTTATTGTAATTTTAATGACGACGCGGCGTAAGTACGAGAGAAAAGTAAATAAGTAAATAGACTTAATACATTCAGGTGACTTTATTAATCACGGTTTTTACATAATGTTCCACGCGAACGAAGTCGCGGGCACAGCTAGTTTGTAATATCATCATAAAGACTTTTTAAAATTTAGTTATTTAAAAAAAACAATATACCATCAATGATATTATAACTAAAAAGCTGTAGATACGTCATAAGCGCTTCGACTGCGCCTTGTTAAAACTTGGCTAGCTAGCTAATTTTTGACGGCTGCCCGTCAATCGGCCAGTATCTAAGCAACCTATAACTATTTCTTTTTCACCACCGATATTGAGAATATGCCATCTTACTTCCACAACTTATCAAAGGCAGTGTGGCGTTACAATATTACTTTACGTATGAATGCGTTATCATGCCATTTGTTTTTCAAAATATCACATAGGTAACGTATCTACAGCTTTAAGTTATAATATCATTGTATCTTTGTAGGTGGTTTTGTATGGTAATGAATTTTTGAAATATTTGTGAAGATAAACTTCTTACGGCACTGTAGGGAAACATTTTTGTACTTATGCGTTACGTGTTACCTTTGCTATAGTAACCATTAATATTGTAATCGTTGCCATGGTAACATAGTAACTTTGCATTTTAAGTATTCGAAGCATATGTGTAAACTATACACATTGAAAGTGCAAGTTGTTAGTTACTAGACAATAAAAACTATTTATAGTGAAAAGAAAACTCGTGTATGAAATTTTTAATTATAAGTTATCTTCATCCGTTCATCTACTCTATCTGTAAATGATTATATTTCTTATATATGTATACACTGAGAGACTAATTTATCTTACACAAAAAAAATTGTTTGTATTTAGAGTTTTTTGTAATGTAATGTATTTAGAATTTTCTTTTACTATTCAATGAGCTACTATTTTTATAACTAATAATTTATCTATACATATAATAAAAATGAAGTGTCTGTATGTAATATCAAAATTATTATTTTTTACTGATTGGGTATGAAAGTATACATGCAACTGATAACAAAAATGCAATTTTTAAAATTTTTGCCGGTCTGTCTGTCTGTTTGTTCCGAGTAATCTCCGAAACGGTTAGACCGATTTTGACGGGAATTTCACTGGCAGATAGCTGAAATTATAGCGGGTTACATAGACTTTAAATTAGACTGGCTATTAACCGCGGCTTCGTCCGCAATGCTATCTCCAAAACGGTTGGACCGATTTTCACGGAACTTTCACTGGCAGATAGCTGACCTTATAAAAAGTAATTCAAGCAATTTTAGTTTATACTAGTTGTTAACCGTGACTTCGCCTAAAGTGCTTTCTCCAAAACGGTTAGACCAATTTTCACGGACTTTCACTGGCAGATAGCTGAGTTTACAAAAGGTAATTTAGGCAATTTTAGTTTATACTAGCTGTAAACCGTGGCTTCGCCCGCTGTGCTATCATCAACAGTTAGACCGATTTTCACGGGACTTTCACTGGTAGATAGCGAGCCTTAAAAAAAGTAATTGAGGTTATTCTATTTTAGACTAGCTGTTACCCGCGACTTTGTCTGCATGAAATTTAGTAAGATTTCAACTCATTCTTTATTTTTAATAAGAGAAATAATTATCAGCTTATTGTTTACAATTCGACATTATAATTATTAATAACTTTAATGATATAGAGGTCTTTCTAATAGAATCTTAGATTATAAACGTATTACGTAAAGAGTTCCATAATTCAATTTCTTGCGGAACAGACAAGCGTTTATTTTTTGTATAGTCACAAACTCTTAATTATAATGGCAATGTATATTAAATGTAATGTAAATGTAAATCTTTATAATAATATTTTAAGTTATTGTTTCATATTAGTTCCTTATACAGTGGAAGTGAGCACTGAGGTAGTTATGTTGTGGATTAAAGTTCCAAATATATTGCTGATGACAAACCTCATTTGACACGCTGTTAGTATTTATATATCTAATTTACACGTTACATGTCACTGTAAGTAGCGTGCGTGTCGTACTTACAATTGCTTTTAAAGGGCATTTCTATAATTGTACATAGTCTCACAATTTTATAATTCTTTAATACGATTCAAAAAAACGCGTGCGGAGTTGCGGGTACAGCTAGTATCAAATATAAATGTAATAAATATGGAGAAACTAATAAATTCCTTCGTAACAAAAACCAAATGAGTATTTTAATTTGTATGAAATAGATTGTCCCCCAGTATACACATATATAAATACTAGTTGACCAACGCTACTTCGTCTACGCCAAATCGGTTACTACATGTTCCAATAGTATTTCCAGACGAAAAAATCTTAAAAAACCTAGAACCCGAAACAACGATACCTACCATTTCCAATTGTCGATTCCAACTATTCAGGGACTCATTCAAATACATACCTAATTGGTATGCGAAAAATCTACTTAAATACGCCTAGAAGCCGTTAGCATCACCACTTATCGGTTTTAGTTGAGATAACCGACTGTGTCAGACGCACATGAGATAAAATATCTAAAGATGTGTCGTGTGTTATGCGTTAAGATTTATACTTCCAAGAATTAAAAAATCATTTTTTTATATTGGGTCTTTATTTGTACTTATCTAAAAATGATATACGACAAAAACAGGGTTAGGATATAATTATACTCCTAAATATACAGCTGCAAAAAATTGTGCTTTGATGTCGTAAGTTCTGTTTGACACTACGAATCTCATGCGAGTTCATGCTCTTCCTTTCCTCTCCCCACATCCCCGCGCATACCTATGGCGCGGTACAGCGGTTGTGGTCAGACTATACTATTACTGTAATATTAAGTCATTATCAGTCATGAAGTGTCGTTTCCAAAAGTCTTGATGTCATTTCCATACTACTATTGTCATTCACACTAATGGTGTACAATCTATATACATATAATAAAAGGCTAACGGGACGAAATCTGTACATTAAATATTTTAAAGAAAAAATACTCTGGGAGGGTTTACAATCAAAGACAGAACACATTTCTATAGTTTTTAAAATTTTTGTCTGTCTGTCGATCTGTCTGTCTGTCTGTCTGTCTGTCTGTCTGTCTGTCGTTTGTACAGGATTCATGCAAAAACTACTGGACGGATTTTGACGAAATTTGGTATGGTAGTGGCTTATACGCCGGTATAACATTTAGGCCATGTTTTACATATTTATCACATTTGTATGTCTGTTTATTTTACTTTTAAGAAAACATAAAAGAGAAGAAAATTAGTAAACGTAAACGTATGACTTGGGTTTGACGCTATCTTGTATACATGCGTCTATAACAGGCGCTGCCATAATTATCGCAATCTTTATCATACAGCCAGTGTTGCGCCGAACTATAGCTATTGCTAAGTTATTCTAAACTGGTAGTTATTATATTGGGCAATGTGGCGCCCGAGGGCAGCTCCTGGCTTACCCCCCCACTACCCCCTTTACCCCCGCCCGCCACCATCCTTTTTGGATTAGAGTGCGATTATCGCTAGCGCGCGGACGCATCCAGTAGAGTGCGATTATCGCTAACGCACGCATCGCAAGTTGCAATTAATTACCGCAAACGCTTGGGCGCATCACGCGTGAAATTACGCTATGTCTGTGTCGCAGCCGCTCGAGACTCGAAAGTGAACTCTCTGTGCGGATCAATTCGTGAGTGATTAGTGAATACATTTTATGTGACCCGCCAACTGACTAGATACGGACACAAACCTGCCGAAACCAGCGATCAGCCTCTGCCAAGTAAGCGTGTATATTTATATTCTATCCTAGCTCAATCGATATACTCTTGGATCCTTTGATTGAGCATATTTCCCGTAATACCTTTGCCCAAGCAAACCGCCAAAATACAGTCCACATCTCTCCATAGTCAATCAACCGCAGACAATGGAGATAAAAAGAATCAAGTGAGTGGACCACATTCGATCCCCATCAGTTCATGGTCCCTCTAGCCGCAATTCCCTCCATAAACATATTATATATAATTTACCCTCTTTCATACAGCCAGTGTTGCGCCAAACTATAGGTATAGCTAAGTTATTCTATACATATTATATTTAATTTACCCTTTCTTATCATTACATAGTATAAAACAAAGTCCCCTACCGCGTCTGTCTGTCTGTCTGTTCGCGATAAACTCAAAAACTACCGAACGGATTTTCATACGGTTTTCACCAGTGGATAGGGTGATTCATGAGGAATGTTTTAGTATATAATTTGTCAAGGATTTTTTCATAATCAGGGCGGGACAACGTCTGCCGGGCCCGCTAGTGTCTAAATATAATAAAATAAAATTACAGCTATCTTAACATGGTTTGAATATACTTTTTTATTTAATAAAATAACATCAGACACATTATTGTTAATAGTAAAAATGTCTGGGAATAATAATTTCATGTTTTAGTAGGGTTTTAAAGTTAGGGAAAAGCAAAACATTCGAAAATTATTTAAAAATTAGTATTTTTGACTGTAAAGGTTCGATATCTATACTAATATTATAAAGAGGTAAAGTTTGTGACGTTGTGGGTTTGTGAGTTTGTGACGTTGTGGCGTTGTAAGGGGTAATCTCAGGAACTACTGGTCCGATTTGAATAATTCTTTCAGTGATATATAGCTCATTCATCGAGAATGGTTATAGGCTATATATCATCACGTTAAGGCCAATAGGAGCGGAGCACAGATGAAAAAAGTTTCAAAATTGAGATATTTTTTTTTGAGAGCTTCTGCTGTGTGTCAGCGTTAGCCCAGAGTAGTAACTATTACTACGCGGGCGAAGTCGCGGGCAGGGGCTATAATCTATATACTAATATTATAAAGAGGTAAAGTTTGTGAGTTTGTGACGTTGTAGGGGGTAATCTCAAGAACTACTAAACCGATTTTGAAAATTATTTTACCAATATAAAGCCACGTTATTTATGAGTGTCATAGGCTACATATCATCACGCTAAGACCAATAGGAGCGGAGCAACAAAGAAAAATGTTTTAAAATCGGGGTATTTTATCCTTTTGAGAGCTTCCGCTGCGTCTTGCCCAAAATAACTATTCCACGCGTGCGAAGTCGCGGGCAGAAGTTATTAACTAATTATATTATCTATACTAATATTATAAAGAAGTAAAGTTTGTGAGATTGTAGGGGTTAATATCTGGGGAGTCGGAGAAAAATGGTCGAACGAAAACGTTTCTTACGAACGCTGCCTTAATTATAAGATATATATGATTGGGTTCTAGAGAAAAGTTGTAGCTTGATAATGCCTATTACCGCCCAACGAAGTGGGCACGGGTCGGCTAGTACACTAATAAACGCAACGCTTACAGGCAGCCAGGTAACCCGCACGTTATTCGGAAGAACATAAAGACATAAAAAACTGGCTTATTTTAAATCGCTCTTGAAACTGTTGCTAGCTCTTAGACGAATAGTTTGACGCGTCGACGCGTTGCTCAAATCTTTTTCATATTTATATTTTTCTTCAATACAATGGAGTGTGAAAAAGTTTTAATACAAGTAGAAGATAGTTATGATAAAGTAAGTGGTAGAGATGATAATTTAATTTTATTTTTGCGTATTGTATATGTGCAGAGTCTATGCGCAGTAGGTTAGGTGTTCTGATAGAGAAAAAGAGAGAGAGTAAATACAATATATCTACACATAAAATTTTCATTTCAATAGCAAACCAAATCAAGGATTGCATATTGATAAATTAACTTTTATTAACTTGATTATCCCAGATCATTCAGTGTTTAATTTATCACTAATTATTTTATAAATATATTTTATCGTTTGATTTACAATTTAACTGTATCAACTTGATATTTTATAATGTAAATTATACTGACTGTATAGTAAACGTCTCCAAAAAAGGAAAGGAACTTCGTTTCAACGGGGGGTCCATAGGCCCCTCAAGCCTATTTTTACATTACCCCCAATATATGTAGGTTAGTTTTTATCTTAATTGAACCCAGTAGATGATGTTACGAACGGGTTCTAGGCTTATTTTAAAAGATTTCTCGCATACCATCTGGGTATATGTTTGAGTGAGTCCCTTGATAGTTTGAATTCACAATTGGAAACCGTAGGTATGGCTGCAATCGGGTTTTGGGTTTATTAAAATTTTTCGCGTTTCCAAATACAATTGAAATTGGTGATAACGGATTTGGTGCAGACGAAGTTGCACGGGTCAGCTAGTTCTAATTATATATTTAAAAATATAACTGTTACAACTGTGCCTTTTATTCAAATAACATGTGCTTTATCGTTGTAAATTTATTATAGTACCTAAGGCTTAAAGTGTCAAGCTGTTAAAAAGTACCTCAAAATAAATGCTGTAGAATCAAATTTAGTTTTTTCCCCTATAACATTAAAGACTATTCCTCCACATTTCCTGTACTTCATTGTTTATGGCAAGGAGTGATGACATATCGCACCTTTAAGCAAAAAAAAAAATTGGTTGTCTGTAGTGTTTATGGACGATAATTTAACGTGATAACGTTATAACAAAACATTGATGAAAATTGCATACTTTTATGAATTGAATTATTATAGATATATGCGTCACAAGCCGAACGCTTAGGCCGATGGCGCCTGTATAGTTTGTTTCGCGCTCTCGCTTGCACGCTCGTCTCAGGCGGAACGTGACAATGAGTCACGCTATTTCGTGCGTGCAGCCGGCGTTCATCGATTTATAAGACGTTATGACGTCAATAAGAAGTAACTGAAAAATTCAATTTTGTGGGAAAATAAAGTTTGACCATGTTTACACGTTCGACTTAAATGTATCTTAAAAATAAATGGAAGTGCTTTAAGTCAGTTCTAGAAGTAGGTATAAGTATTGTAAGTATATTGCTATTTGGTCCTTGTAAAAAATATGATCATTTGTAACATAAATACGTTGAAATAAGCATTGAAAAATTCGTAATCATTTCGCTTTTTTATGAAATCGGTTATAAAATAATACATAATGCACTACGATAGTCAGCATAAAAGTGAATTAACTCGCAACGTTCCCGAATAAACTACGTACATTTAAAAAAATGACATAAATCAGTTTATGCATTTTTTTTTAATAAATTAAAGTAAGATAATTACTTTTTATTAGAACCGACTAAATTCATTTTTCTTCACTTTATTCAGCATCTTCGGAGACTAAAGTCTTTCACATGTTTAAATCAAAAGAGAACAACAGTTGTTGACGAAAGTTTACATAGTTTCGATCGTATAGAAGTTGATGATGAATTGGACGTATTCTTCTTTCAACGTTAATTATCGCTTTCTGTTGAAAACTTGGAAAACGTTAGTTCCGAGTTTAATCTTTTCTCATCTCAGTACGAAGATGTGGATATCGAAGTATATAAGTAATTATAACAAAAAAAAACAGGGTGTGTCTGTAAAGACACAGGATAGAAGTGAAACTTTTGTATTACAGGGAAATATATTATTTGAAAACATACAACAAAAAGCCAACGTTACACGGTGTTCCCAGGCGGTTACCCAACCAAGTACTAACCGCGCCCGACGTTGCTTAACTTCGGTGTTCAGACGAGAACCGGTGTTTTCAACACTCTATCCTCTAATCACTAACGCTCACTCTACTCACTGACTACTGTGTACGGATACCTCGTTGACCGACGTAGATTCGAATCCTAGCGAATAAGCAGGAGTTTTTGGTGAAGGAAAATATCGTTATGAAACCTTGGGGATCGAAGAGCAACGATCACCCAGTGGCGGAATTATGTTCGATGTCGCCCTAGGCCCCGTAAGGTATGCCGCCCTTTTTTTTTCTGTGAGGAAGTGATTATCACTACATAGTATAAAACAAAGTCGCTTTCTCTGTCCCTATATCCCTATGTATGCTTAAATCTTTAAAACTACGCAACGGATTTTGATGCGGTTTCTTTTAATAGATAGAGTGATTGAAGAGGAAGGTTTATATCTATAATAACATCTATGAAATACTGGAGAAATACTGTTATTTTTGAGGTTTCTAATGTGATGTTATAAATAATTACATTTTTTCCGCTTACATTGCAACAAACGCAGGCGGGCCACGGGCAGTAATGAATAAATCTAAACTACTGGATCGATTTCAATCATTTTTCAGTGAATGACATAGGCTATATATTTTATACCCGTGCGAAGCCGGAGCGGGCCGCTAGTCTATACATATAATAAGAATGTAAATCTAACTTGTCTGTGATTTTTAGATTTTTGTGAAAAAATTTTTGCAGGTGTAAATTAATAAAATACATTTCAATCATTCTTAGAAATGTTTGTTTATTTGAACATGCATCACTGCTAAAGTACTGCGTTCACGATAAAACATCAAACCTAAAATCTAAGAAAATCATAAAACATATCCTCGAGTAACATTTAGTCTTGGTTTTATTAAAATCGGTTTATTCTATCAAATGTTATTGTAATTCTAATGACAACGCGGCTTAAATACGAGAGAAAGTAGATAAGTAAATGGACTTAATATATTCATATGATTTTATTAGTCACTGTTATATACATTAAGTTCCTTGCGGACGGAGTCGCGAGCACAGCTAGTCAAAATTAAATATGCATCTTTAAAATCTTTGAATGACTATGTATCGTTTTTTATTAACTTAAATATAATTTTTATTGGAATACTTTTAAATATATTTTTCATTTTAAACATACTTCTTTTAAGTAAATAAAACTTTTTTAAATTATCTATTTTGTATATGAATTAATTTCCGACTAATATGAATAAATCTATCTACCCATTTTTCAAAATACGTTGAAATATTTTTGTTCAAATAATACCTTATAATACATTCTTAGATTAGATTCTTCAAGTAATAGATTTTTTTAAATTAATAAAATGAACTATTACTTATGTAATCTCGAGTTTACTCCTTGAAATTGTATTAAAATCAGCCGAAACACTGCACCGCAGTACGCGTTAGTCTAAACCCATCTTGTTTTTTTTTTTTTTTTTTTTCTTGGAAAAAGAGTTTATTTTGTTTATGGGAAAAAAAAAAAAAAAAAAAAAAAAAAGGGGGCACCAAAAAAAAAAATTTTTTTTTCCGGGGGCGCGGCTGTCGGGGGGGTGGAAAGGCCCCCCGGGGGGGGCCCCCCCCCCCCCCCGGGGGGGGGAAAAAAACCGGGGGATCCCGGGGGAGGCGAGCCCAAAAAAGACAATATGGGGGGGGTTGTTCCTCGGGGGGGGGGGGGGCGCCGAAGAGGGGGGGAACCCCCACCCCCCCCCATGTTGGCCATCTTATCGACACCAAAATTATCTTTGTGACTTCAGGTTCACAAGAACTCCCTTAAACCTTCTTGAGAATTACTTAGGTTCTGCCGCAATAACGTGACTCTTCGCCGAAGTCTACTAGTATAGCAGTACGGTAAAATGATGTATATTTCAGATCAAAATACTGGAAATCATAAAAAACAAATGAAAAACGAATAATGTTGTGAACTATTTATTCTTAGTATAAATAAGAAATTATAAAATATATACTTAACAAACTAAATACCCATAATTTGAGATACATCAATCTACAACTTAAAAAAACCCACAGACATCGAGTTCGATTTGGGTTCAAATAAAATTAATAACTAAAACATTCTGGTTACAGCCTTGCTCATACAGAATACACTAGAGATTTGGCAGATCTGGACAATATTTAATCTGTTAATTTCACTTCCATGCCGTTATTTGGGTTGGCTGTTAAGATATTTATGTCCATTAACAGCCCGACAATATGATAGTTTTCAGATGTTACGGGCACATATCCATCGGAGGCCTCGTTCAGTCTTTCAGTCATCAGGGTCTAAAACCAAATTATTGCCTGACGTATTTCATTTTATATTTCTAATTATACCACTACCATGTCTAGGACTCATCTCTCAGGAGCATTATAATAAAAACTGTACTACGTGTTTCAAAGAAGAAAATAATCATTAATTAATGTAACTTATAATAAAAATATAAGCTTTTGTATTTTATCAATTTCAGGTTCATAGTGATATATAGTACAATTTGCAAAGGAAGCAAGATGGCGGTTAGACAGTTATCTTCTTATTTGAAACTCCTAGTATAGTGGTAAATCTAAAACTAATATTACAAATGTGCATATGACTTTAATTTTATGTTCTTTTATGCTTTTACACTTTGAATATTAAACTGACAATTATAATATTTTGTATACATATTGTCAAGGGTACAGAAAAAGGCCTTTCATGCTGAAAACAAAATGTACTATTCCTATCTATTAAAACAATAATTATTGAGTATAATTTTTTTTCAGTGTAAACACTTCATCACAGTTTAAAAAGTAACTGAGCAAAAATAAGCAACTAGTAGAAACCATTTTTTTAATTCTCTAGCACTTCCTGGCTAATAATCTTTTTTAAATTTAAAAGTTATTGAGAGCCAGTAGTAGGCTGTCTAAGATGTTATTTATACAAATGCATATTTAGCAGCTCACCCCGAAAAAACCAATCATAGCATCAGAGTAATCTGGATAGAGAGAATGTATCAGCCCATGTAGTTCACCCTTCATCATGGAGAACCTTTCCTTTGCCCTTTGAAGATGCTCCATCGTCAACTGTTTCTGCTGAGATTTAGGCATCTTTTTAGCTTCTTGAGCAACTCTGATATGATCCCTTAGCCTGGAAGGATAATAATATTTATGATAAATTCATATTTGTACTCATTCCTCACGTATAACATATTCATATATATATATATTATATTATTGCATAAATTGTTACAAGAAAATATGACAACATAGAAGACAGAAACCCATTTTATTCATATAAGTGTAACAGATTTGCAGATAAAAAATATGTTTATTAATATAGGTAAGTAAAAACTTAGAATATATTCAGTAATCTACTAAACTAATATCCTGATGATATTTAATTACCCAGAACCATTTTAAGGCCATTAAAAGTCATTAAACGGCCATTTGTATGTACCATACTACTATAATTATATTTTATTACTAAGTATGTTTAAAACTTTGTCAAATGTAGCTGTGATATTATATAGTAAGTGTAAATAGCAGACAATCTACAGATGAAATTGCAAATTTCAATGAACTCCTTCTTTGTATTTACAAAATAATGATAATTCAATGATAATAATTCATAAAAGCATGCAATTTTTCATCAATGTTTTGCTTATGATGTTATCATGTAAAATTATCATCCGTAAACAGACTTTACAGGCAACCAATTTTTTTTGACTTAACGAATTCATTTCAATTATGTAAAGCAATGAAATATACTAATTTTTTGAGGTTCCGATCCAGACAACCGGAGACGGACGTGTTGAAACGTTCGGAGCAATATTCGATATTCGCGAGTATAGTGATACATTGTGTTGCCGTGTAATACGTAGTGTTACTGTGAGTCGCGAGTGCTGTTTTCGATTGTATTTTTATAAAACCGCAGTTTTCAGTGCGCACCCTATATAGCGAATACAACGTGTCGTTGCGCCGTGGTCATCGAGTGCATCACATCGTGTTCGGCGTGTGCAGCCGGCGTACTTCGTCACATATCCAGAGCTTCATGTCGACGTTTTAATCGAAAATGTCAATCGTTGGCCACTCTTTTCAGAGTATTTTAAGTACATTTTAAGCGCGCGCCGTGCCTAACGTGCACATCGCATCGTGATCGACGTAGATAGCTGGCGTGCCCGACACTCGCCGCGCAGCACCTGCGCGCCAGATGTGCGCGCTGCACATTGTTGCAGAGTGAGTCAACGCCGTCACTATTGTATTCAAGCTACGTTGTTGTCCAGTGACCCATCGCTAGGGCGAACATAAAACGCTTGCTAGGGCCTCTCCTAGGCAAGGTAGGTTCTTTTACTGTGTGGCACTGTTTTTCGCCCATAGCTGTCTTGGTCCTGATTCGGGATAAAGGAACTCGATAAAGTCGTACCCACTGCGTCCGTGTACCCGCCGCGTCTGTAGTTGCACCCGCTGCGACTTCCGATGATGACGGTTACGTAACCGTTACAACGCGAAAACGCAAAAACTCAAATCCGACCCCCTCGGTGTCTCACGCCTGCGATTATGAGTCGGGTACCGAACACCCGGTTCAAAAAAATGCTAGGATATATTTCACCCGGGTGCCAGCGTCTGCGTCGGCCAATCGTACGCCCCGCTCGGGTAGGTCTAGCCCCGTCCCGGTCTCTCAAGCCGACGCTACGGGTTCCGTAGCGGCGGCTAAGAAGCCCCGCCCACCGCCCCCAGTCACTATCCAGGACAAGGCCTCCTGGCTTAAGATTTCGTCTAGTATAAACGAGAAATCGATATTATACACCTCTGCCTTGAATACCCCCGCGGGTATCCAAGTGAAAGTGCCCACGTCCTCTGACCACCCTTCTCAGGGTGGGTCAGTACGAATATTTCACTTTCGCTCTCGAAGAAGAGCGCCTCCTCCGCGCAGTACTTAGGCGCGTCCCGGTCGAGATTTCAACCGATGACGTCACTGCCTCTTTGAAGTCTCTCGATTTACCCATCCGTGAGGTACACAGGATGTACCACCCACCCGCTAGAGCCTCCTATAACATGGTCCTGGTCATCCTCGACCGTACTCACGAGGGAAAGGCTATTTTAATCTAACCTCAGTATGCGGCCTCACCGGCATCACCGTCGAGGCCTCCCGTAAGTCCCATACCCCGTCCCAGTGCCATAGCTGTCAGAGTAATGGTCGTTGGGGCGGCAAGGGATCGTACAATGCTAATCAACCTTGTAAATCCGCCCTAACGGTCCGCCCGGCGGAAGGTCACCGCTGGGCTCCTACCTATAGAGATGTAGACTGAATGAAGTTTCGGCCGCCATCAAGCGTCTTAAGCTTAGGAAGTCCCCAGGTCCCGATGGGATCAGGAACGAAGTGTTGAGACTTCTTCCTGACCGCATAATAGCCCTATTGGTTTGCATCTTCAATGCGACCATGTCCCAGGGTCACTTTCCAGCCGCATGGAAGAAGGCCGTAGTGATAGGCATACACAAGTCCGGCAAAAAAGCTACGCTTCCCGATAACTATCGCCCGATTAGTCTGCTAGATACATTAGGCAAATTATACGAGCGGCTCCGTCTGAACCGTCTCCAGACCTCTATATCAGAACTAAATCTGTTACCACCTGAGCAGTTCGGATTTCGCGTCGAACACTCTTGCACGAACCAGGTACATCGCCTCACGGAGTACATTCTCGCTAGAGTTAACTATGATCCCGATCGCAACCCGAAACCGGAAAAACCTAAATTGAAACGCACAATAGCAGTCTTTTTCGATGTCGCCAAGGCCTTCGATAAGGTCTGGCACGAAGGGCTCGTCCATAAACAATTTCAGTCTCACGTACCCGATAGGTTAGTTCATATAATCCGGGATTATCTCAACGATAGAACTTTCCGCTTTAGAGTGGATGGTGAAATGTCCCAGCCCCACCCGATACGCTCAGGTATACCCCAGGGCTTCATTCTCGCGCCCTCGCTCTTCAACCAGTTCATCAGTGACCTACCTCGGTTTAAAGGGGTCGAGGTAGGTTGTTCTGCTGACGATACAGTTATTTACGCTTCCGGCTGGCGATCGGATTTTCTTAGAAAGCGCATTGAAAAAGCCGTTTGCACACTCGGTGCACGGTTTCGTCGATGGCGCATAGAAATTAATCCTGATAAGAGTGCCGCGAAACTCTTCGATCCAAAGCGACGCGCTAATAACCTTCAGCCCATCAGGCTATACGAAACCGATATACCTTGGGCCGACGAGTTCAAATATCTCGTGTTACATTAGATAAACATTTAAAGTTCGATTCACATATAGATAGAGTGCGAAACAAAGCCGCTATGGTCTTGGGTCGCCTCCATCCTTTGCTTTGTTATAAGAGTAAGATGGCCCTAAGACACAAGCTCTATTTCTATAAGACATGTATCCATCCTATTATGACATATAGTTGTCCTGTTTTTGCGCATATGTCGAAAGATAATTTTCATAAGTTGCAGATTCTTCAAAACCGCGTTTTACGTAAAGTGACCGGTGCCCCGTGGTACGCCCGTAGAGTCGATCTCCATAGTGACCTAGAGATGCCTTTTATCTGGGCGTACGTAAAATCACTTACGATTAGTTATTTTGAAAAACCCGTGAATCATCCCAGTCCGTTAGTGGTATTCGCCGCTAAATACGAACCCGCTGCATAATATAAAAGACGTCCGCGACATATTTTTACCGACCATCCCGATGAAATAACGGCAGCGAACGATCAGTACCAGCCTGTCTCTCCAAGCAGAGCGTGTTCACGCCCACGCTCGCGTAACCACAGATCACGCCACCGTGGTCTGGGGGTCAATCTCGCTCCCGCACACCAGATTAGGCCCCCTCGGCAGCAGCTCAAGCGGCTCGGCGTGGAGCCCTTGAGAACGCTGCTCGCGCGATACAGTGATATACAAAATCTTACATCACTGCGACAACATTACACATGTCCCCTCTAAACATGTGCACGCACACACACTTACACATGAAAGTGGAAGGGTTTTATTTTCATCCTTATAAAACTGAAAGAATTTAGAAAATTATCTGATACGAAATATATATAAGAGTTGTTGAGGTATGCATGCCTAGTACACATATATGTTTCAACAACTCATATATGTACGAATAGTTAGCCTAGCTTAGGTTAGCTCGGATAGGTTGCGAATTGCATGTATCAGGCAACAGCCCAAGCCAAGTTGTGGCCTGCACCCTTGAGCTAGTTGTCAAATAAAATCGGCCGAGTGCCTTAAGCGCTCGCATTAGTAGTCCGGTGAAGCTGTTAAGATCTTGCTAGATCAATAGCGTAGTCAGTTCGAAAAAAAAAAAAATTATGACTGTTGATATAATTGTATAGAATTTTTGAATATCATACTTCTACAAACACAATTAATAAGTAATATTTTGTGCTATCTGCTGATGTTCTTACGATCACAAAATTGATTGCGCAAATAGATTGGACACTGTTGAACCAATATTTATTAGTCTTAAGTAGAAATATATTACTTAACAAGTTATCCACGTTACATATTATTAAATTATTCCAACATGCGAAAAGCTGTAATGAAAAAAAAGAGAGATTATATAAAATTGCTAATAGAATTACAAGTGTTAAGTGGAAGTAGGTTATATATAACTAGTTTCTACCCCTGACTTCCTCCTCATGGATTTAGTTACTTTGGGCTAATACACAGCAGACGAAAAAACCCCGATTTTGAAACATTCTTCATTGGTGCTCTGCTCCTATTGGTCTTAGTGTGATGATATAATTAGTAAACAAATATATTTATTATATTGTTATCTGTTTTATCTAGTTTATGTTCAATTACTTTTAATGTAATAGTAAGAAAGTTGAGCTTCCTTTTCACTCAATAGAATATTTCCTACTCAACCCCTCGGCTCTCAGATCTCAGAATGGCAGATCATATTTTAATTTTTTTTATTTCACATTGTAACTTGAGCATTTCGTGGTTTGGTAAAAAAAACTTTGCACAAATGCAAAAATTATTTTAAAATAAATTTTACATAAAAATTATAATTTTAAAATAAATTATTTGTTAGTTTTAAAAGTTTTGTAATAAATCAAGCATTTTACTTCAACTTATGCTGCCACCATTCTGTTGACTGGTGCCTCATGAGGTCTACATTACTTTGTATGGAGCTTGTAGCTATTACTGGTTTCAGCATGAATGGGTCGGCTCGCCCGGGTTAGTACCACCCGACCCACAGAAACACCGTCATGAAGTAACAGTGCTTGCATTGGTCAGTAAGAGCGCCAGAAACCCACCTTCTCTCCCTCCCAAACACAGGCTTGCAACGTACTCGGGACTCCCATGGTGTTGCTAGTGTATATGGATGGCGGTGATCACTTAACATCAAGTGACCTACCTGTTCGTTTGCCTCCTATGATATAAAAAAGCCTAAACCTCTATGAATTTGAACAGTCCAGGGGATAGCACGATGTTGTGAGATCATACTACAACTGAAAGATATCATTTATAATATATATCACTCACCTACGTATCTCATTATCGAAATCATGAACTATCCCACGGGTGAACGCCGTCAACTCTTCAATTTGTGCGGTTTTCTCCTTTACATCGCATAAGAATTGACTTGTAAGCAAGTTTTCATTTTCTAATATAATTGCATTCGCATTTTGAATTTCAGTTTTCACACCCTCGACGTAACGAATAGATTTTTCATCAGCTTCGTCCTGATTTGAGGTGGAAGCAGCTTGTGGGGTGTTGTTGATAATATTACAAGTATCGATACACTGTTTTTTAAGAGACTTTATTTCGTTCTTCAAAACTTCCTCAGTTTCCATATTGCGTTCATTTGAAGCCCTAGAAATTTATCTGTATTAGGTATATACAAAGGAAATAAATACGTAAAACATTATTTTCTGATTATGAGTTATAACTTATATCAATTGTAGCACTTACATGTTTATTGATCAACGATGGGACTGTGCAATAAATTTGATATATTCTAATGCCGATATTATAACAATACACTGTTTTACTCACATTAAACCGTCTTTCTTTTCAAAATAATAACAACACAATCCCTACCACTGGCGCAGATTTATCGATTCATTATATTGGCACTAGAATGACAGTTGTAGTGGTGTGCGATAGTTATGTTCATTAATAGTAACCGCCATTTACAATGGTTCCGTAAATCGATATTATTTATAAATAATTTATTACTAAATACTTACGCGTAGGTGATAAACATATAAATGTAATAACTTTCTATCCTGGCTGTAATTTTTTAATAAAAGACTGTATATACAGCGAGAGAAATAACATCAATTGCAACCACAGCGGATCTCAATGTATTATGTAAAACGAAACACATAAAGCGTGAATTCTCAGTTAGATTGTTATAGACCCATTATTATTTACAGCCAACTACCCTTAATTATGCAGATTTTGATGTTTGCCCATCTTGCCTGTGCTCTAGGTTGGGCTCTGTACGTAACCATCTAAGAGAAGCGTACGCTAACTCAACAGTGGTTGGTGATCCAATGCTTCCTTACTACGAATAAGCTTAGACTTTCGATGAAGAAAAATATTATGATAAGAAGTCGGCAGGTCGACCGACCTTCTTCTATGTTTATTGCTGTCGCTGTCGACCTCAAGTGGTAAATCTGTCCATAAGAACTTATAAAAATATTCTGACAGCAACATTGGAGAGCTAGTCGTACTTTGCTTAGCTAAATTAATATGTATCGTGACTTACCAAAATACGGGAGTGTGCTTAAAGAAATCTATATGGTAAAAATTACAATAATTTTAAGCCCTTAAAAAGAATTTTACACAAAATTATTGGTCCAGAAAATTTCCCAGTCGTCAAGAAGAGCCGACAAGTATCTCGATCAGATTTACTAATAGTATTATTCTTTTTTTATTGTTTACAGTTATATATTATAATTTTCAGTGGATGTACGGAGAAAAAGTAAATTACAGACATTAGGTTCACTTTTAATAATATAACTAACACTACGTGATCATTGAATTTATGTTCGGTAAATCGGTACGCGCTTAAGAATTTTAAATATGTTTATTATAAAAAAGTGTCAACTTTCTAAGTTGAAAAGGTGAGATGACTACTTCTTATGATTTTAGTGTCAAAGTTATGATGGCCGTTTACAAGTTCAAGCTTACTTAATTTTTCCGATCACACAAGTTTTCAAGGATAAAAAGGTATAAAGAAAATTTTAATGCCATGCAATAATGTTAAACACCGAGTTGGAAGGGCTCGTATGCTCGTTTGTGTTGCCTATCATAGTATTTTACCACCAAAAGTTTTCCAAAGAAATTGGAATTCCACAAATATTCGTCTGACAATCGTGAGGTACATAACAATTAGTTAAAATATAAATAATAAGAAAACAAACGTTTGGTAATAATTACATTACATTTATTTTACACTATATTATACATCCTATATTACATTATATTATGCTATATTTACAGCCATATCAATATCGTTAAAGTTTTCAGTCTTCCTCTTTACTGGGTGGAACGCTTTCGAACAAGATTTGCATGACGAAAGTAATTTTTCCTGAAACATAAAGGCAAAACTGGTTATAGTTTTCTATGTGTATATGTGAACACTGGAATCGAACTGTTCTTATTAAAATATTATTCTAAACTCATTGTACATTAACCATAGTTCTTACGCACATATAAAATTATCTCAAATAATACAATTAAGTTTTCATAGAAAGTTTTAGTAGAGTGACATCATAAGTTTATATTGACGTTTTGCATAAATAATCTATTCTATATATATAATAAAAATGAAGTGTCTGTATGTAATATCGAAATAAAATTTTTTTTACTCATTGGGTATGAAAGTATACAAGCTAGTGAAAACAAAAATGCAATTTTTAAAATTTTTGTCGGTCTGTCTGTCTGTTTGTTCCGGGTAATCTCCAAAACGGCTGGACCGATTTTGACGAGAATTTCACTGGCAGATAGCTGAAATTACAGCGGGTTACTTAGGCTACTCTAAATTAGACTAGTCGTTAAGCGCGGCTTCGTCCGCTATGCTATCTCTAAAATGGTTAAACAGATTTTTACGGGACTTTCACAGGCAGATAGCGGACATCATAACAAGTAATTTAGTCTATTTTAATTTAGACTAACTGTTAAGCGCAGCTCCACCCGCAGTGCTAGCTCCAAAACGGGTAAACCGATTGTTACGAAACTTTCACTGGCAGATAGCTGAGTTTACAAAAAATAATTCTGTCTATTTTAATTTAGATTAGATGTTAACCATGACTTCGTCTGCATGAAATTTAGCAAAAATATGTTCTTCACTGTAAACATGTGCGTTGTACTGGACTCCAAGAATAAATATAATTTGAATTCATATATCTGTAGCTATATATGTAATTTGAATTATGTTGTCTTTTTGGTCATTTTGGCGGCTATTTTGTTTTATTTACCGCGCTTTCGTCTACATAACTTAGTAACCATATTAATATATAAGAATATTGTATCGAGTTCAATGAGCACTATTTAAATTGTTAAATATTAAAAACTGCTTATACAGATATATGGTTTTATATCTAGATTCATATTTATGCAAGATTTCAAGACGTCAGGTCATTCGTTGTTTACAATTCAACATTATAATTATTAATAGTAATTTTGAAGATAGAAGGGGTCTTTCTAATAAGATATTAGACTACAAACATATTACTTATAGACAATATGGGGATACGATATCATTATAATAACGTCTTTCAGTCAGTGTTTCATTAGTTCCTTATACAGTGTAAATGAGTACTGAGGTTATATGGTGTTATATGGAGGAGTTATATGGTGGGTTAAGGTTCCAAATATGTTGCTGATGATAAACCTCATTTGACACACTGTTAGTATTTATATATCTTATGTATACGTTACATGATACTGTAAGTGGCGTGCGTGTCGTACTTACAATTGTTTTTAAAGAGCATTTCTATAATTATATATGGTCTCACAATTTTTTTTTTAATACAATTTTAAAAAACGCGGGCGGTGTTGCGGGTACAGCTAGTATTAACATATAATAAAAATGTTTAGATGAACATTACAATATTTTTTCTTTCCTCTTATTATGACACATGATAAACACTAGCAAAAATGTGTATCATGGCACAGATTAATAAATATAGTAACGTATTTTATGAAGAGTTAAGCGGAAGCCCACAGTAGTTTTTATTTATAAGCCTTGTATTACATCCCTTATATTATGTGACATTAGTGACATTTCGCATAAAATATTTACTCTGGTTGTAGCTGGAAAGTGACGGTCTGTGCTGATGGTAAGCACAGTACAATCAAAAACAATGGCGACCACCGAAACATCTTTTGCCGGTCGCCGCTGTCATGCCGGCCTGAAAGCGACCCAGTCAGGGACAGCCCCCCCCCCCGGTTGCTGGATATACACCGGCTGATCCCGGAACGCGACACGCCCAAACGTGTCACTATGGCGGGTGTTCCACCTGGTGTACGGTGGTCGCGATCCAGTCGGGTACAGACACCCTACCACCCCGCATACCCTACCACCCCCCCTGAACCTGAAGTGGTTTAGAATTAATGACATAAAAAAATATGATTAGGTGTGATAGAAACTCTTTAAAAATATTAACAAAGGGCCACCAATTTTTTACTACTTGTCAATGGCAGTAAAATCTGTAATAATGAGGGTTAATTACCAGAATAAATATGATATTATAACTTACGTAGTAATGCAGTCGGTGTTTTCTTATAATACACAAATACTGTGTAAACGATACATCCCAAGGCGATAAATCCGACAGCCATTACATACTTGAGTGACGGATCATGGATTATGGGTAAAACCGATAGAAATATTGCGACTAGCAACACAAAACATGGAATCGGTGTCGGTACTCTGTAAGGCCTAGGTTTGCTTGCTTGTGTCTTCCTTAAAATTAATAAAGAGACCATAGCGAGACCGTAAAAGAACCACAGGAACCAGCTGGCAAACTCTATTAAGGTTTTGATATTGCCAGCCGATATGAAGATTGATGTAAGGAGAGCCTGAAAACATAAATAATGTTGCTATCATACGAAATAACTAATTATATAAAGTTTTGATTAAAATATAAAATTTTGTTTGTAAAAATGATATATCAACATAAACAATGTTAAAGGTTTCTATTAAATATTACAGTGGAAGTTTGTATTAAAGCATTACACTAATTTAAACCAGATTTAATTTGCAGTATATAATTTGTATGTAAAAGAGTTGACAATTATATATGCATCCCTTTTTAACGCAAAACTTTCTAATACCATGACTAGTTATGATGTTGTTATTATTACTGTAGACCAGCTTTCATCGAGAGACCCAGTCATTAAACCTTAATTATTGGTAATTTCAATCGTCAAGTTTATAGAATATTACCTGGAAAGCGACAGCGGGCGCTGGAGTCATTCGCTTCATATTAACAAATGAAAACACTTCGAGCATATGTCCACTCCGCGCTGCTGTGTAGCATACCCTGTTGTAAAACATCAGTAAATTAAAATTGTATTTGAATTGTAACCGTTTTCAAACTTGTTTTAAGAAACGGTATTTATGTTGTGGACAAGCTTATAAATAAAGAAATCAGACATAGCAGATCAAGAGCGGAGAATAAATGTTACGATTCCTTAAATTGATCAAACATCTGGCGAAACATATTACGTCAAATTGCAGCTATTAAATATTGGCTGCATAAACTTGTTTGGAAGTTTCTGTTTGTTGTTATTGTCACCAAATTTAAGGAGCGAATTAAATGGAAATATACAAGAACATGTAGGGTTAGGTCAGGACAAGTAAAATACTTCCTTATAACAATTGCATCACTTTTTGTTTATTCTTCTTTCCTTCTTTATTAAATCTCAACAGTGACTTGATCGATTAATCCACCAAGAACAATAGAATAAAAAGTTAACCGATACAGAAACACAACACTTTTACACACACATTTAGTTACGACTAATTATCCTTAGCTATGACTAGCCCAACTGTCTGAGCAAAAATATATAGTATCAATCGTCGGTCGCCTTTTAAGGCATCAAGACACATAAACAGCGGATACTTCCAACCAATGGCGTTTCACACTGGTGTAAATAATGAACAGCCAATAACTTCAACCTATAGCGTTTGAGGTCATTAGTAGTACCCCTGATATAGTCAATAGCGCGGTATCACAGGTTAATAGTGGATCCCCCGATAGGTCAATAGTGGCTTCTTCGATAAGTATAATAAACCTAAGAGAATGAACTAAACATTATTCGAATTACAACCACTTTTACAATTCAGGGCACGTGAAAGAAGTCTACTTTCTATACATATACTTTGATATCGTGTACATTTCATATGACCGAAAGAAAGAAATATATATTCTATCACACTTCATTATTTTTTCGGTTTATATCATAATTCTAACTTTATTCTCACTAGATAATTATACCTACTCGTCATATTTACGTCAGAAACGTTTCGTTGAAAAAACGCTGCACTAGATTTCTACCTTGAAGTTTTATTATCATCTTGCCCACTTGAAATAACGTTCTTACATACTTTATTTCTGTGTCTCTTACAATAGCTTGGTGTACAAACATAGGTGACACTATTTACGACTACCGTAGTAGTTCAACAAGTTCCTTCACTATTAACTTGTAATATTACCGAGTAAATTTTGTTTTGTCTATGGTCCTTAGATTTCTCACCTCGTAACACCAAACTGCACACTCATAGCGCACCCAAAAGTAGATATGGCAACACCGAGTGGTATTATGAAGCCCATGGGGCCGAGTACCCGGGCCCCGAATGCTACTGCAACCGCTGGCACCGAGATCATCTCAGCATAACTTAATACAGTCATGTAGGCCACATTCATAAATACATAAAGGCTTGTGATGAGAGGAACTGCGATGGATATACTCAGCGGAACGTTCCTGAAAGAAGATGTCGCGTATGACTATTTGAATTCCTCAGAATTATCAGAAATAATGTAAAAATACTATATAATCTTGCAATAAACCTTAGCTTTTGCTAAAGACAGATATGCAACCACAACTTTTTACAATGTAGTAGTTACAAGCATCAGTACGTTTATCTTCATGTAAGTAGTCACTGCAACCTATGCCTACTATAAGGAGCCGTAAAAATAACTTAAATCTATTAAAACTCTGAAGTATCCCTCAAAATGTTTCAGGTTTAGATGATGCTACTGGAATTAAAGGCTGAAGTCTGAAGGACGCGCTAATCATTTTATAATTTATATCTAACATACCAACGGTCGAAAAAATTCGGGCAACATTTGTTTACACGCAACTTTAATTCAGTTCAATACCCTTTAGCCACAATAGTGCCATACTGGTAATTTATGGAAACTTTATGTCTTACATTCTGTAGACACCTTTATGAATGAAGAATTTTATGAGATACTTCTCTTTACTTCTATCTTTCATTTTTTTCTCTTATATTTATACAAATGTGACAGATATAATCTGTATGTATTGTCAAACAAATGTCACATGCTTTGAATTATTCAAGGAATTTGTAAGTGTTATTTACTTTATATAAGTACTCTGTGGTTTACTTATAAATACCTTGGAAGTTGGAATTGGTACATTATTTGACATAACAAAATAATGTTTATACCACAAAATGTATATATCAAAATAAATTGTATAAACATAACTGAGATTATGTTCTACGATTGTCTCAACTTAATAATAAAATATTTCATTTTCTGTAACTGTATAATGGTATATGTTTACTGACACTCCAGGGTTTATGATTTCCTCTGTTACCACAGTAACGCAGTTCCATCCATCGTAAGCCCATAACCCGGAATATAAAGCAAGGGCAATTCCTCCTGCATTCGTTGTACTACCTTCGAAACCTTTGTTAAGATGTGAAGTGTTTCCTGTAACATTAGCAAGCGATATAAATAGAGGCCTTGGTAGTGCCAGCGACCGGTTTAGGGGTGGGATATTTGTTTGGGGTGCAATTCTAACAATGAAACCGTTGTATGGTTAATATTTTGTATACATCATTATTACATAGTATAAAACAAAGTTCTCTATCGCGTCTGTCTGTCTGTCTGTTCGCGATAAACTCAAAAACTACTGAACGGATTACCATGGGGTTTTCACCAGTGGATAAAGTGATTCATGAGGAAGGTTTTAGTGTATAATTTGTCAAGGGTTTTTTTTTATATTCAGGGCGGGACAACTTCTGCCGGGCTCGCTAGTTTTATATAAAATATAATTATTACTATTTTCTATTGTTTACTAGGTAGGCGGGAATTTGACTTTTTGTCCAAAATGATGTCAACGGTATAGCAGGTGTTGCTAACTGTAGCAATTTATAGTAAAATAAATGATATTGCTGATCTAGCAGAGAACAAAGGATAATTTACTAACCCTAGGGACTGGGTTGGATGCCTTGTGTTTTAGTACGTGATGGCAACATTATGCTTCGAATAGGAATAGACAACTTTTACGACATTAAATGTGTATAAGTAATTTTGCATAGGACTGTAATCGTGATAAGCGGAACGCGACAAAATCTATATCTTCTCATTTTGGTTTTGAGCGTAAGATTTAGTTGTAATTTTTGAGCACTTATTACTAACCTTTAGCTATTTGGTATATTCCACCTCCAATAACAACGAGACAAGCGAACACTTTGCAAACACCAAATACATTTTGTACTCTGACGAATAATTTTACGCTTGTTATGTTGATGTAGGTCATTATAACTGAAAAAAAATCTTATATTAATCTAAGTAAACTAAAAAATATATTGTAAATATAAAATGTCATACAAATCTTTCGTCGTTTACGAGAACCAACTACGTATTCGAATTAAAATTATTCGATCTATTAATATGCATATGAAGATTTCCAATATACATTTCTTGCCGTACACCGTTAATGACAGCTTTGTATAGGACACATTGTGGTCACGTATTCATGAACTTTCAATTTGTATTTTATATTTCTTATATTAGTATTATTAAAAAAAAAACTATTACATGACAACGAAAACTATTTTTTTTTTGCCACTTAAGCAAATCACATAGATATTAATTTAATTATTTTTGCTAACAGTACTGAAATACGATTCATCGAAAATTGCAAGCTCATAGGTGTCAAGTAACATGTAGTGTTAATGTATTTGAGAAGTAAAACAAAGATTTAAATTAAAAAGATGTAAATTAAAAAATTATATAGAAATTTTCCATCAACAAAAGCTCAGGTTTATGGTAGAGGTTTAAAATTACGTTGATCGATGCCGTTTCTACTCATACAACCATTGTGCTATTTGTATGATCATCGTGATCGCGAGGTAATATCTTCAAGAATATTCTTATAATTTTTGAAGTTATACTTCTTTAGGCGCGTTATGAAAAAATGATGAGAGTGAAATTTTAAGATGCGCGCGCATCTGTGACACAAAATTAACAGTATGAAGCTGTCTGCTTAACCGCTCACCTGAAGTTAGCTATAGTCAACATTTTGTTTCTTTGTATTTGTTGTTCGTATTTCTTTGTATTAAAACTTTCAATGTATTAAATACCTTTTTTTCTATTGTTAGTGTCGTTTTTTTCTACAAACGTAGATTAAGGCGAAAGATAAAATTTTTGAACAGATTGTTATCTTGTTACGCCAAAGAAGTATAACTTCTAACGCGTGTACATAAGTACACACACACTTTTTTTACTTGGAAGAGCACCACACATACGCCAAAATAAAAGAAATAGCGGTTCGTTTTATAAGCAGTCGCATTATAAGGCACTTGGCTAGTTCTCTAAATTCAGTAATATTCTAAAGTGCTAATACGGTATTTGGTCTCTGTGAGTGCTAGTGTTGCCCAAATGCAAGACCAAGACGAGACTTGGCTTGATCTTGGTTTTGAGTTAATACACCTGGTCTTGGTCTTGGTATTGTGCACTCAGTGTTGGTCTAGGTGCGGAAGTAACGAGTCTTGCAATTACCTACTAGCCTATTGCTATTTATTAAAAACGTTAAGTTAGACCTTAGAACAACGCAATAGACTGGGATATTTTTTACATAGACATTATAGAGTCCGTTATTTACCAAGTAGGCTTTTTTGATTTGGGTATCGTTTAGATTATTAGTTTATAGCCTAAAAGCGTTTAAGATTTTTTTTTTAAATCCGATGCCATTTAACCGCGCCTAAATGGCGATACTTTTCCTATTCACTAAACATGGGGTTTTTTCATTTTATAGACATTATTTTTTATCTGTCTTGTTTTATTGAATAAGTTACCAAATATTATTAATTCTCCATCCTTGGGATGGAAATATTTTGATATGGACGTCAGAATTGTAATTTATATATTTTAATAAGGTTAACATATATTTTAAGAATAGAAAAATATTATTTTGCAAGCGATTACTTTTAAATAAAATACCCATAATTTGAGATACATTGGTTTATTTGTATGTTATGGTTTCACGTCTTAAGTACTAAACCAATAATCAAGAAATTTTGCATACACCTTGTCAGGAATACAAAGAAGGACATAAGGCACCTTTTATGTAGATAAAAGTATTGTCAGATATAAGGTCAAATCTACATTAATATGAGCGAAGCCTCGAGCAAAAACAAGTTTCAGTACAAAGCACAGCGACGTAGACTCATTTCTACTACATATAACCGTTTATTATTATGACATTATTGACATTAGCAATCACAGATAATATACTCAGTTGTGGTGATGCGCATCTTTCCAGATCGATTTATTTGTAATTGATTCTGATCGATACGGGGATCATAGACTAAATAAAAGGTAGATTAAACCACAGATCATAATTCACTCTTTGATGAATACTATTTGTAGACAAATATATTATTAAATACTTACACAAAGCAGCCAAAGATGTAAGCTTAATAGCTTTATCTTTGTATTCTGATTGTAAATCTGCAGTAAAAGGTTGTATTGCATATTCAGCGAAGGTCATAACAATAATTGCGACTTCAGCTGGTCTCAATATAACTACGTAGATCCAGGCACATATAAATGACGGTAAAGGTCCCCAGAATTTATGCATTTTCCCAAATGCTTCTTGGAAATAAGAGTATTCTGCTCCAGATTTGTTGACAACGGTTCCCAGTTCAGCGAAAGATAACGCTCCTAAAATAATAATTGGTTAAATTTAGTTTTAACAAAATTTACAGTAATTAAAAGATCTATGTTTTGTATACTACCGTATTGAATAACTCGAATTTCTTCGTTCAGGTAGGTACTACAGATAACGTTTTAGGCATGTGTATTATTATGTATATATAAATAATCTAAAGATTTTATCGTTCATTGTTAGAGACGATAAATGACTACAGATAATAGTAATTTACGATGAGAGGCATAAACGTGATCAATACAAAAACTCGTTGATAAACAAAACTAATATTTGAAAATACAAATATTTGGCAAAATAACTATAGTGGTAGAGCTTTTCAAAATTGAATTATCTATTTATGACAGCAAAAATAGATTTTTTTTACAAGCATATCTGTTTGGTATGAAACCTTCGTTATCGTTTTTTCGGATCGTAAGCATTTAACTGAACATTATCGGAAAATTTTTCGATTTGGGGTATTAAAATCGCGATTTTATTCGTAAATTAATAATTGAAAAATGGGTATGATAATGGGAAATCAATAGTAGACAGAATATACAACTATAAATTTTAATTTTAATCTGCGTTTTAGAATAAGGAGTACATAATAAACACAATAAATCAGAGGATAGACGCATGTTAAAAACTGAGTACAATATTTATTTATATCAGTGAATCATTTTGAATTAAGCCATATTAACGTTGGCCACTCTGACGATTACCTTTCACTTTACCCCTACTCTGCGGCTGTGCATCAGGCGTAATACAACATGCGATAGATAGACGAAAAATTTTGAGGCGATAGAAACAAGGGACACTTTAAAAATATTTGCATAGAACGATCTAATTTATATGATATCTACACCCACCTAATAAAGATATTAATCCAGACACTATCCAAATGATTAAACATAAGGCCACAGAGCCTGAATATTCTAATGCTGACGCTGGAGACACAAAAATTCCAGAACCGATCATCACTCCGAGTATAAGATTAATCGCTGAGAACAGCCCTAGTTCTCGTTTCAGTTTGACAGTACTTCCGTGTTCACTTGTTGTTCCGTTTCCGGTTTCATATTTTTCTATAGGTCCCACTTTTTGCGTAGACATTGTGGATCGATCTGTAACAATATTAATTTTTGTATTTATTTATTATTTTCCTCATAATGTATTTTTCATTATTAATATGAACATTTTTTTTAGTATCTAATACACATACATTTTATACACAAATGAGACTTCGTTTGAATTTCGATACTGACACTTTCACACGTATTCATAAACAATAGAAATATACAGAGAGAGAAAGAGAAAGTTGTGTGGAAGGAGAGAGAGAGGAGAGCATATTTTTTTAAGAAACGGTTTCTATCATTTATCTTCTACTGCAAGCCACGTTAAACAATCGTAAAGAACTTCGTTTCAAAATAAGTGCAGCATTAAATATTATGTAAATTAATATATGTATTTGTCAAATTTAAAAATATATGTATTTTTCTTATTAAAATAGTTTGTAATAACGAACTTTCTGATGTTGGCCATCACATATTTTAGTAAACTATATGTGAGCTATGAGGCGTTGCCGCCAGACAAAAATGTCGCTTGTGAATAGTTTTGACCTCATTGCCGAATAAAGGGTGCTATTAGTTCAATCAGCAGACGTCTACCGTCTCGGCATTCAGTTTATAGACGCTTCCTGTAATGTTAATTGGGTAATTCAAATATAATTCTTGCCTTGGTCGACTGTTGACAAAAATAGATAACAGCTGTGAATTTTACGGTATTAAATAATAAATGCTATAGTTCTCTTTTCTATTAATAATATTATTTGTATATAGTCCCTTAAACTATAAACACGTTTTATACTTTTTTATAGGTACAAGGAAAGAAGTAAATAAAGGATTAATTTTTGCGCAATATCGAAGTTTGGGTAGTGTTCGAAAGTAAATGTTGCAATAAATTCCCGTAAAATATGATAAAAAATTAAGAGTTTGAAAAAAAAAACAAATTATAGTAAAAAAATTAGGAGCTCGAAATGTAATTAATAGATATCATTTATTTATTAAAGCGTTTATTGTTAATACTGAGTAATTTCTAAAACAGATACCACAGTTGTGACGAAACTCTTTAGTATTGGTAGGGAAACTTTCAAAGTATTGTTTGGACGTATAATTACACTTTTCCATAGAGAATGAGCAGTAATGACAAAACTATAATAAAATAAAAAATTCAGCCCACAATTAGTTCAGCTGAAATACGTAATACACATGTGAAACTGCAAAACCAGCACGTGCCTGAACATTCGCACGTTTTTCGGGTAAATACAATTTTGTCCTCACGTGTCAGGATTATTTTTAAAACATAAAAATATTCTTCTGATTTCGAAGAGCCGCTTCCTTCTAACAAATGATTTTTTAGAATCGGATCGATATTTCCAGAAATTTCTTCCCAAGAAACGAACTAATTGAATCTATTTATCATAATTATATTTAAAATATAAAAATCCAGAGTCAGATGAACTCCGAACTACTCAACCGATCTTCATGATAGTTGGCCTTACTGTCTAATTTGATTCAACCTAAGAGATACGATAATTTATGTTTCGATTAACGGTCTCAATATTTTTTAATTACATTTATGCAATGATTGTCAATGTTTTTTTTTTTACTTGATTTTTGGCAACCAATCTTTTAGATTAATACTGCCATTGTCGAGTAGTTAGTAGTATTACAAGTTCTTCTTCTATTTTATTTTTTGCAACCAGTCTTCTAGTAGACTATTATTGCCATTGTCAAGTGAGTATATATTGTTAGTACAATGAACTAACAAGATGGGGGCCATCTTGTTAGAACTTTCCATGTAATTTTTGTGGCATCTCAAAATTCATGGTCCGTGGTATTATTTTCCATTTACTTCACTTAAGCACAATAAACAAACTATATTACATAAAACACCACCACACAACAATTTTACACAATATAGAGTCAAGTAACACAAGATCATGAATAAAATATAAAATCCACTACATGACATATCAAAATCCCGCCAAAAACTCCGATTGTCAATGTTGATTATTGTTATTAATTATAAGTTTCATCAATATCGAATAGGTGGCGCTTTAAATTAGTTTGTTGACAGAAATCTGTAGGACCGACTATTACCTCCTCCTGTACATATATCTCCTAGATAGCACCACATTTTATTTTGTATTTATTTTTCAACTCCAGTTTATCTTATGGTGCACGTGTTTTTGCAATTCAACATGTAATAACTGAGCACCAGCAACGCGTGACCGGGTTTTAAATAAAAATAAGTTTCAAATGAAAATTAAATATTATTTGTGTATAGCAAATGTTTCGATTTGGTGTACCAAGGCTGCAAAGACGTCAAGTGCTGAATGTTTACAAAAGATAATTAGTAAACTTTAGCACGCGTACATCGTTCAGCGCTTCAGCAAATGCAAGGTAAAATTAATATTGATCGGATTGGCTCGTCACGTTTCCCGCTATATCTAATGCGTTTTATTATTTCTATTATCTACGTCGAGATGTTAAGTACGTAATAATAACTAGGAATATACCATGTTTACAAAGTATATGGTAATTCAAAGAACATACTATTTCATATTCTGTATTGTTTTCCTTGAATTTAAACTTTTGTTCCTTGTTTATTTGGTATCACATATTTTATCTTAATATCTCTTATTTGTTGGGTATTATAATTTTAAATAAGTACACACTTATAAACAAACGTAATGCAGAATCTTTATTAATAAAAAGAAACAATACATGAAGGAAGTAATAGAACATAGATAATTTAGACACAGATATTATAAAAGTATTTTTGGTTACTGACATTCTAACATTATTAGCTCTAAGTTGTTTATTGTATTTTGAATGATGTATTAAATGCTATTGATGTTCCTCGAAATAAAACTATACCATAGCTAGACAACCAACTAAGTAGTGTAGGATTTTCATTAGCCTACCAATACCTTCATTACTATACGTTTCCTTTTTGATTTTGAGGGAGCTTCCCTGTTGTATTTTCGAAAAAAGGTCCAATGCTAATGAAATTAAAATGAAATCCTTTTTTCGTAAAAAAAGAATTCTCAGAATCGGTTTATAAATGAGAAAGGTCCATGCACTCTATCTTACATGCCTACATTGTGTCCCTACAGAGTTAACAAAGATTTAAAAAATACAGCCGGATTAAAAACCTCATTTTTGATGTCGACTAAAAATAACTAACGACTACGTTGTATATCGAAAGGTCGTCAGCAGTTTGAACATTTTGAAATATAACAAGGAACCCTGAACTTAACTAATGAAACTAAAGTACTTCACTCTTATATGTATTTATTTACAATAGTTGATAATGCAACAGCCAACAATCCGATGAATAATATAATAGCGATAATAAGAAGTAGTATGTTAGACTGAAACCTTACAACACTTTATCACATCGATACAACTTACACTGTTAACAATAATGAAAAATTTAATTAAGTAATATTAAACATTGATAAATATTTGACAAAGAAAAAAAATAGAATAAGAATAAATGAAAATGTGAAAATGAATTCATCTATTAAAATTAACCTATCGTATCAATAATTGTTAATTAAGGAATATTAACTTAAGTAGGTGTATGTTCCGGAATCAAATCTATGGTGAAACGAATAACTATGGTTATAACAATAACCTATTAATCTTATAAAATAGAATCGCTTTTCGCGACTGTCTGCGTGTTCCGTCAAAACTTGACTTTAAAATATTTTTCAAATGTTAATTTTACCCGGCTGAGTAGTAGGAATGTAATATTTTCCGCATTCTATTTCTTTGGCGCGCTCTAGCGTAAATGATTTAAAGTATTTCAACATCTGAGATGAAGATAGATTTGTCAGAATAGTAGGTGTCGTAACTATCTAAGCTTATATAAAATTATCTGAACAAACATACTTACTTCTTAAGTATAGATAGTAGTGTCGGGTACTCAAGCAAGTGGGGCATTACCGTGATTAGAACGCTATGCGTGTTTGATATGCATTAAATATAATTTGTAATTCATAGTTCTCAATATAACGTTATATTTACTACAATTATTAGTTCTGTCCGCAGCTTTGCACGCATTTATTAAGTTGCGAATTATTTCGTATCTTATTTTATTTTTACTCATTTGATGGCTTAGTACATTTGTTGTCGAAGTGGTTCAGGTGGACCCCAGGGGTCCACGGAAGATTCAACGGGCACTACGTTACCGTGACAAATAGGGGGGTTCACAATTCGTAAGCGGGGGCCTACGAAAATGTATCTGCTTTTGATAGAACTAAAATGTTGGCTTTACTCCACCTATCAATGTAGGCAGCTCAGTGCTCTGAAAGATGAAACTCAGTGACTGTTACTTGTAAAGTCTTGCATATTCCACATCCACTCACAGCACGATCACTTAATTAATTAACCAATCATTTCTCACGATTTTTTTTCGAAAACCATTAATTCGTGGTTGGAACTCGACCGCAAGGCAAATTCAATAATTAGACCTAATCTTCTCATTTTTTGTCGAGTTATGGGAATGTGGTGGAAATGTAGCTGCAAGGGGTCAATCGGAACTAGCTAAATTAGAAAAGATACCGTTAGAGTTAGAGGAAGATAATGTATGTTGTTATTAATTATAGTGTCATAGAAGCAGGCAAATTTGTGGGCGGCTGTTAATCACGACGTATTTATAAAACAAAGTCATCCGCCGCGTCTTTCTGTCAGTCTATTCGAGATAAACCCAAAAACTACTGAGTGGATTTTCATGTGGTTTTTATTAGTACATAGCGTGATTCACGAGGAAGGTTTAGGTATATAGTTAGTCAAGCTTTTTTGTATATTACTTGAAATATAACGATAAATGTTGGAAGTGTCGGAAAAAGGCAAGCCACCTGGGAGCTTTCGTCGAAAATAGTGCCTAAACCCTTTGAGATATAACAAAACAATAGAGATAATAAACGACGCAGATTTAATCGCGGAAAATAGTTAGAATACATATAAAAGTGTCACTATTCGTCCGAGAGTTTCTTTACAATTAGTGACAAACTAAATGATTGTGCATACAGTAGATATTGTTAGTCTTTGGGACAATCCTAATTTTTTAGCGAATTCCATGCGCAAATCTCTTCTGCGCAATATTAATACCCTTTTATAGGTTGTTTAACACGTAACATATAAGGACATACTAATATGTGATGTTGTATATATAATAATTATAAACCAGTTCTGTTGAGGACAAGTTTCAGGAAACGCAGATATTACCGCTGCTACGTTGGCTAACTTCGCTTATTCCATAGTTTAATATTTTACAGTGAGTTCAACGGTTGATATAGATACCATATTTCCATTACAAAAATGGGCAGTTTTAGCAATCTTAGTACAGAACAGTATCTTAACTATGCCCTTCCAATATATTCTAGGTTATTTAATATACTCGTACATAATATATGCAAAAACTTAGAAAATCTAGATTTAGTAAAAGACCGGCGTGAATTACAAATTAGTAACAATCACAAATGAGCTTCCAGCTGAGGCTTTTCTTGGGGACTATAGTATGGAGTTGTTCAAGGGGAAAGTAAATAGGACATTAAAGGGTCGGCGACGTGCATGTGACACCTCTGGTTTTGCAATCGTCTATGGGCTGCGGTGACTGCTTAACATTAGGCGGCCCGCATGCTTTTTTGCTACCATCGTGGTATAAATAAAAATACAAATTATCCAACCCATGGTTCAGGCTCAGAAAGACAATTAGGTTTTTAGGTAATAGTGTTAGGTTCTACAGCAAAGTCTCAAAGCACATTACTGTTTCGCCGGACAGTGAGTTCAAGCGCCAAGTCAAGCGGGTTTTCATGTCAAAAAGCTATTATAGGGTTGATCAATATGTGAATGATGGTGATATCTGGAAACGACTCCCCTCTGTATACATCTGCTAAAGTGGTAACTACAATGCTTTTTTATAACAATACACGGTCTATTGAATAAAATATTTTTGATCTCGATCTCTGAAGGTAGTAGATTAACATTTTTTTTATTTTTGAATAATTGTGTATTCTAACTTGCGCGAATGACAACAGAGAAGATTTGAGCTTCCAGGCGTTGATCAAAGGGTAAAAACGAACCTACTGCCCATACCAATTTTCGTGGCGATTAATCAAATTTAAAAATATAACATAAGTACCCTGAACAATGAAAAACAGATGTAGCATTACCAACTACCTTTGCGAATAACGTCTTATCCTTTGAACAACAAAATAATAACTTAT
>AP028448.1:17212463-17234460 GCA_036509395.1 Antheraea yamamai | reverse complement strand
TTTTCTATACTACTACTAACTTCTGTTCGCAGCTTCACTCGCTGTAAAGTAGGGTTGACCTATCCCACGGGTACAATAGTTTTTTTGGATGATAGGTACCCCCTGTCCTTTTCTCTACCCGTGACAACTGGCATGGAAAATCTTATGTTGATCGGTTCAGTTGTGCAGGCGTGAAAGTAGAACGAACAAGTTAGGTGTTCATTAAGTTAAATTAAGTACTAGCTCTGCTCGCGATTCTGTCCGCGTGGAACCTAATATAAAAAACAGTGACTAATAAAATCAGTTGAATGTATTAGGTCCATTTACTTATCTACTTTTCTGTCGTACTTAAGTCGCGTCGTAATTAAAATTACAATAACTTTTGATAGAGTTAACCGATTTTAATGAAACTGTGACTTAATGTTACTCAAGGATATGCTTTATGATTTTGATGGTGAGGTTTTATCATGAACGCAGTACGTTAGCAGTGATGCGTGTTCATACAAACAGACAGACAGACATAGATTTCTAAAAAATACTGAAATGGATTTTATTATATATTCCAAGATTCTTATTACAATCATGTATAGAAAGATCAATCTTTTATGATTAAAATCTTCTAATAGTTTGGTAAAATAAACAATATAATTTAATTTACTATTCTGGTATATCGAACTAAAATGCTTGCTTTCTGTAGTTGACAACACACAACTACGAAATTTGAATTGAATGTTGCGAATCAAGTAAATGTTATTAATGAAGAAGTGACACGGGATCTCAATATAACTAAATAAATAGGAATATCTAACATAGCAAATGACTTGTTGTACTCAATAAGACGATGACATCAAACAGCATCTACCTTGTTTCTTACCTTTTAGTGTTTTGTTTCCGTAATGGGATTACAGTTTTTTACATTTTATTATCTGTAATGGATAAACTAAAAAAATATATATCATAGATTATAATACTAATTAATTCTCCTATAAATAGCTACATTTACAACGAATAACATGAGCTGCAGTCTATTTTCAATATCAACATTATCGCGAAGGTGTAAGCAAAAGTTTCTCGTTAATAAAATTCGTTGATTTATTATATTAAATAGACCATGATAATGTTTGGGAATAACGCCCTTGTGAAATGATGTCCCTCTCTGTGCATCCGCCAAAAATGAATATAACTATCTATGATTGTAAAAATACATATGATGAAACGATAAACCAGATCGTCTTTGAAAATAAAGCATATCTTCAAGTATCGTGTAGTCTTTGTTTTAATAAAATCAGTTCGGTATATCAAAAGTTATTGTCATTTTAATAATGATGTGACTTAAGTACGAGAGAAAAGTAGATAAGTAAACGGACTTAATACATTAATACAACTTTCCTTTTTTATGTTATAGGAGTCAAACGAACAGACGGGTCACCTGATGGTAAGTGATCACCGCCGTCCATAGACACTAGCAATACCAGGGGAGTTGCAAGTGCGTTGCTAGCCTGTGTTTGGGGGGAGAGAGCAGTGGGGGAAGGGGGAGCGGGGAAGAGGAGATGGGCCTCCGGCGCTCTCACTGGCCAAACGAAACGCAACAATGCAAGCACTGTTATTTCACGTCGGTTTTCTGTGAGAGGGTGGTACTACCCCGTGCGAGCCGACCCATTCATGCTGAAACCGGTAGTAGCTTCAGCATGGCTCTACCACCTACAAAACTTTATTAATGATTGTTTTTTACACAAGGCTCCACACGGACGAAGTCGCGGGCACAGCTAGTTACATAATAATCCAACAATTTTAATAATGTCTAATAATGTAAAATTATTAATTAAGTAAATAAAAATGTGAGAATGATTCTGCAAGAAAATCAAATAGAAAATTATATAGCAAACACATTACAGATTTATATGAAAGCCAATTCAATACGTTACAGAGAAACAAACGCGTCTCGTCTGCATTTTTAACCGATACACAGCCGGCGGGCAAATTGAAAAAGAAACGGCCGGACATAAATTTCGACGAGATTCTCCTTTTTTAGGATACCTTAGACACTTTGTCTACGGTATCGTAAATGGAGTAAACAAAAATGCCCTTACTTCAGCTATTGTATTACCAAACTAGACAGGGCGCGTGGTTCCACTCGGAACTACACTGTAAACACAGAGAAGAGTCCTTACATTTCAAAATGAGCTAGCCGATTTTAGCCATTCCTACTATTTTACGTTATTTTTCAAGATCCTTAAATTTTATACATGTGAAATATGAAAATCATAAAAAAAAACAACTAAAAACCCTATGGATAGCAAAATTTGAACTTCGTACGCGGTGAAAAGAAAGTGGAAATCTGAAAAAAAAATACATGTTACATGCACGGTTAAAATTGGATTTTGAAATTTAACGACACATATTACACATTACATTTCGTATTGTCGCTTATCGTTTTTTCTGACCTACACTTTATCACAATATATGCTCTACTCCTAAAGGTCTAAGCGTCATGTTAGATTTTTTAGAACTTTCCTTAATAAATAAAGTGAAAGAGGTAAAGTTTGTGAGTTTATGAGTTTGTAGGGGGTAATCTCAGGAACTACTAAACTGATTTTGAAAATCCTTTTACCATTAGAAAGCCACGTTATTTATGAGTGTTATATGCTGTGTATTAACCCGAAAAATGAAAAGACTTTTTTGTGGTAGTTGGGTTTGCGAAGTAAGTCGGAGAAGAAACGGTCGAATAAAAACGTTTCTTACGTACGCTGCTTTAACAATGAGAGATATATGATTGAGTTCTAAAGAAAAGTTGTAGAGATTGATAATGCCTACAAAAAAATCACGGACAGCACATGTCTAACTTTTCTATTTAAGTCACAAAAAGTAGTTTTTTATATTAAAAAAATAATTTAAATCGTTAAGTGATATTTATTGGTCATATTATCAACAACGATTATGAATTCTTATCAATATGTAATGACATAATAAGTGAGCCATAGCAACGCGTGGCTTGGTCAGCTAGTCTTTATATATAAAAATCAATGTTGTATGTTTGTCCTCTATGCATACCGAAACTACTGATCAGATTGTCATAATAATTTAGAAGGGTATTCTGAGGAGGCCTAAGAAGGTTCCTGTAGCAAAAAATCTATAAATATATATACACACACATATATATAAATGTTTTTTTAAATATATTTTACCTAACAATATACTACGTCCGTCTGATTTTAAAAAAGGCACAAGGGTTTTTATTTTCCCCTTTCGTCAATACTCTGGCTAATTTTATGTATTTTAACAAAATTAAACTTTAACATAACATAATAACTAACAGTAATTATTATATAAGCATATATGTATTTATTTAAGGCATTATGTCTATGAGTGTTATATTTATCTTTGTGTAGTTCAGTGGCCTAATCTAGAAAAACTAATATATACAATAAAAAAAGTTTTCTGAGATATAGTAGTTGTACAGATATATATTAAAATAGCTTTTGAGTTATTATAGAACGATTTTATTAACTTCACCGGTGAAAAAAAATCAGTTTGAATGCAATAATTGAAATATCAAAATTTGAATTATTTTATCTACAAAAAATAAAGTAACGAAAACGAACTTGCTATTTATATGTATAATTCCAGTCCCACGGTCTGCAATTGACATACTCTTTATTAAAGTTTTTGCCTCCCGTCTATCAAAAAGTAATAAATTTTCTAAGAACAATTCTATTCTAAAGATGCCTGCCTCTTCGTGTAGGTACAATATTTTAATGTTCAAATTCTATAATAATTATATAAAAGCCAAGAAGTCGCTTTTTATAAGAATGTTTATTGAATTAATGTTAAAATAAATGTCATATTTATAGCTTATTGTTAAATGTCGTGGCGTCGCGTCACAACAGCCGCCATCTTGTCTATATTTTCAACTTTGAATATAGTACTGGTACGTCGCAAGTCTGTTTTGGGTAATATATTTTTATGTTATTTAAATAACTTCTTTGAAAAAACTTATTTGATCGTAAATAATCTGTTAACATTATTCACGAGAAAATTTGTTATGATGGTTTTCTCATGTGATTGGTGAGAATCGAACATGCGGGTCTGCTATACTGCCACGCAATTCATAGACGCAGTAAAGAACGTAAACGTAACACGAACGTAAACATAAAATTTCAAGTTTGACCCTTTTTTCTGGAAACCGTTAACATGTTCTTTACTGCGTTTATGAATTATGTGGCAGGATAGGTAGAACCGCATTCTATCTAATTCACTCACAGTGAACCTATAGATACATTTAAAGCTATCTCTTTTCCGTTACACATTTTTGATTCATAAAATCCTACACAATCCGTTCCAAATGAATTTTCGCTTGAATAAAACTGGAAGATGTACTTAATTATATTGTCTCCTTATTTATATTTGACAATACTAATAATGAAGTTATACTTCTTTAGGCGCGTTAGGGAAAAATGATGAGAGTAAATTCTTGCGGTGCGCGCGCACAGCGTCACGAAAAACCGACACCATGAAGTTAGCTATAGTCAACATTTTGTTTCTTTGTATTTGTTGTTTGTATTTCTTTCTATTAAAACTTTCAATGTATTAAATACCTTTTTTCTATTGTTAGTGTCGTTTTTTCTACAAACGTAGAATAAGGCGAATGATAAAATTTTTGAAAAGATTTTTGTCTTGTTACGCCAAAGAAGTATAACTTCTAACGCGTGTACATAAGTACACACACACACTTTTTTTGTAATATATTACAAATATTTTACGTTTGTAAAATCATTACATAGTATAAAATAAAGTCCCCTACCGCGTCTGTCTGTTCGCGATAAGCTCAAAAACTACTGAACGGATCTTTATGCGGTTTTCACCAATGGATAAAGTGATTCACGAGGAACGTTTTGGTATATGATTTGTCCAGGATTTTTTTTATAATCAGGGCGGGACAGCGTCTGCCGGGCCCGCTAGTATATTAATATACCGAACATGTAATTATATTGAATTGCTTCTATGAATATTTAAGAACACCACTTAATCAAACAAATTGGAATGTAATGGCAAATAATTGATCCAATATACAGAGTGGTTCATTAATTATTACTCATAAATCGAATCAAATGACTCAATATACAACAGGGAATAGTTTGAAATAGACCAAGAGACTGCAAACTTTCGAATGAAAAGGTCTGTTTTTTAATTCCCTCGTTTATTATGTTTCTTTGACTTCAAACGAAATTACGGTAACGAATTACTTCATTGTCAGTGTCTCATTAGCGGCCGCTTGTGTTTTGCGAAGTTAGTGTATTTTGGAGTTAATCTTGTTTGTTTTTGATTAATCAGTGTAAACATGTTACAAACAGCTGTTTGAGGGAGTTCTTTTTAACAAATATATAAAAATTGGTATAAAATGTCATCGTTTTATACTTTACTAGCGGACCCGGCGGACGTTATCCCGTCTTGATAATAAAAAACCTTCACAGATTATCTAAATCTTCCTCGTGAATTACTTTATCTACTGGTGAAAACCAAATGAAAATTTGTTCAGTAGTTTTTGAGTTTATCACGAACAGACAGACAGACAGACCGACGTGGCAGAGGATTTTCTTTTATAATTTGTATATACTTTATAAAAACTAGCTTCTGCCCGCGATTTCGTCCGCGTGGAATAATTACTTTGGGCTAATGCTAACACGCAGCGGACTATATACCCTTCCTCGATAAATGAGTTATCTAACACTGAAAGAATTTTTGAAATCGGACCTGTAGTTCCTGGGATTAGAGCGTTCAACCAAACAAAGAAACAAACAAACAAAAAACAAACAATCCTCCAGCTTTATAACATTAGTATAGATAGCTAAACCTAGAGGGAGTGTATTAGTGTAGCTGTTTTTTTTCTCGAACTGACTACGCTATTGACCTAGCAAGGTCTTAACAGCTTCACCGGACTACACATATAGTGTAGCTGTCAGAACACACAGATATTTAAATGTTTTAGACACGTCTCATACGTCAAAATCGTTACAACAAAAGTTAACGGAACTCCTACGTCCAATTTGTTGTACTGAATTCATGGAAAATAAAACATTTAAACAGTAGAAAATCACATACAAAGGTAAAGGAGAGCTTAATAGAATAGTTTTGGATCAGACTAAAACTTTAATCTCTATGCGTGGGCGCTAAGGTGACAAACACTTTCTGAGATTTCGTGGAATAGTCCCGATTTACTAAGGTTATTTGAGTTGTTACAACACAATTAATTATTCACTTACATTTATCTGGCTTACTTTCAGTTCGTCTATGTAATTAAACTCACTGTGTAAATTTCGCTTTAACATTTAATTATATTTTTAGGTAACTTAAAGAAGAATATATATTTGAAATTGTTTTACTATTACCAAATATTAGTGTGTTCAGAAATTTTATTCTGAGTTATCTACGTATGTAATGTGTATTGTTTTATCTGTTTTCTTTTAATGAATTAACAATTATAAATCTGTTAGATATTTGTTCACTTATATATTAAATCTATTAGTATTTAATTTTAATTAAAACATTTGTTTATGCAATCAGACCGAATGTTTACAATATATATTTTTAATATATATTGTTTTTTTTTTGTAAATTTAAATTATTATATTTGTGGTCCTAAATAGACTTAGTTTATTATTTCATTAGTTCGGCTTCTCGTCATATTTTTAAGGATAACCAGAGTAATGCAATATTTGCTTCGAAAATTTTATTGTTCCTTCTTAACACGACTTTTAGAGCAATTTTTACAGGTTGATACATGTTTATTTTTTGCTAATTCTGTAGCTAAAATTCTGTGTGGAATTATAGATTTTAATATATGAGATGTCTTTAGATTTATTGTAATATTTGATCTTGATAGCTGTGAGTAAAGAGAAGGGGTAGAATAAAAATAAGACGTTTACCTCTACATCTCGGCCATTAATATAATTTAAAAAATGTGTGCTTACACAGTCGGAATTAAGTTTTTGTATGAATAATTCCACTTGTTTCTGAAACGAATGTCCAAAATGTTCTTTTTCAGGCAGCTAAATAAAACTCAACCGTATTGCAAGACGTCTATTACTGAAGAGATACAAGGATGACATAACTACTACGCTAAAATATTATGTTATATAGATCTAGCTAAATATGTTACAGTTTCATCTGTATCTATAAATATAAATCAGAGTCGCTTTACATGCCCGGCTGTGTGTTCCCTTAATTATTTTTAACCACACGAATTTTTGATAGGAAATTCACTATCATATACATGTTTTTACGAAAGGTTTAAGCGTATAAAACATGTATATAAAATATAGAAAAGTTAATGTACTCTAATGAGGCCACAAGAAAGAATTTTCGGGCCCTTATATTGGTAAGGCTGGGTAGCCTTTATGAGATATATAAAAATAATATACTATAGAATGATATACTTGAAAAAAGCCTTTGATAGTACATGTTTATCTTTCAAGGATAACTTACAGTAACCATTTTTGTCTTTTATATATTATTAGAAAATAATTGGTTATATGCGATACAATTTTTATAAATATATTATTAATTTATATCCGATTAAATACATTGAATTACATTAGACAATTAATTAGAGACTCTTTGTAGCATATACTTTCAATGAATATCTTAGAAGATACCACAGACTTAGAATTAAGCGTACCAAATAAATCTTTTTCTGTGAAGATTCTTAGGTACTTTTTATGAATTTGATGAAATTGATCTAAATTATTTAGACACTTATGTTACCGCATTATTACGTTGGATTCATGCGAAACCGGAGCGGATAGCTGGTACTATAATATGTTTATATTATGATGAAGAATAATAATTCGATGAGTTTTTTTTTCTACAGACTCTTGGTCCGAACCTTTTTTCTGCTTTCGTTTATTTTATTAGTTATGTCAAAAATTGTTGTAATTGTGAACAACTATTGTGATTATTTCACTTAACTATTTTAGATTGTTATTTTACTGAGATTATTGCCTTTATAGCGGCTTCATTTTCATCTTTTATAGGCATTTTTAAATTAAAATCGACAATGTCCCGCACCGGAGCGTCCACGGGCCGATAGATGAATCTACAAATTGCGTCGTCAGTTTGTATTGTAGACACCGGTGTTGGTGTGTCTGCATATCGCTACTATAGCATGTGAAACGCTATCGTGTATTTGCTTCTGCTCATTTCAAAAAGCTGCCTATATAGGAAAATGTCCGATGAAAATTGTGAAGCATGGTCACAATAGTCGATACATAGAACAGGAACGAAACCCGCAGGTAGAATTGTACCAAAACTTTAAAATTGAAATAATTGGAAAGCCCGGCTTTTGAGCGGTTACGGAATGTATATTATTTATGCTATGATTATGTGTACGTCATTGTACTATATATTGTTTTAAGTAATTACATTTCTAAATTAATAAACTTGTGGATACACTATTTATTTAAGTTAAACTGCTTATGGCAGGCCTTTGAACTTCTGATCGGCATACTTTTTGTGTGATAATTAGTGGTGGGGATAAACACTGTGTCGGTAAGAGTGTTGAAAACACCGGTTCTCCTCCGATCACTGGAGTTAAGCAAAGTCGGGCGTGGTCAGTACTTGGATGGGTGACCGCTTGGGAGCATCGTTTGACGTTGATTTTGTTGTATTTTTTTAATTAAAATATCTTCCTGTAGTACAAAAGTTTCACTTCTATCGTATGTCTATACGACACACCCTGTTTTTGATATATTTGACAGGAAATTGGCGTGACGTGAAATTAATTTGTTATTGAGTTACCAAGAACTGTCGTAATTGTGTTGTAATTCTAGACATATGTTAAACAAGAGCATACCATAGCGTTTATGTGGGTTCGTAGTTATTGAAAAAGGATACGTAGTACAATGAGAATAAACCTTACAATAGTTTGCGGGTTCAGGCCTTCCATGTGATTCACGCTTTTGTGAGCATAATTGTAATTCAGTATTTGGTTGTTAAATCTTTATTCATATTACTATCTGTGTTCGCGACTCCGTCCGCGTGGAACCTAATGTAAAAAAACAGTGACTAACAAAATCATCTGAATGTCTGAAATCCATTTACTTATCTACTTTTCTCTCGTACATAAATCGCGACGTCATTAAAATTACAATAACTTTTGATAGAGTGAACCGTTTTTAATTAAACTAAGTCTACATATTACTTCAGGTTATGCTTTGTAATTTTCTTGGTGAGGTTTTATCATGAACCTAGTACTTTAGCAGTGATACGTGTTCAAAAAATAGACAGACTTACAAGCGTTTCTTAAAATGATTGAAATGTATTTTATTACTTAATGCAAGACACCTGCGACAATTTTTTTCACAAAAATCTAAAAAGTACAGATACGTTAGATTTAAATTCTTGTTATATATATAAAAATGCCAATGTCAGTTCCTTTGTTACTGTTTTCATGCATTAATTACATAACTGGTAATTATTAAATATTGCGTACCTAGGCTACAGAGGGTACAGGGTGTCAGGGTACATAAAATGATATAGAGTACCTTTGATACGGAGAAAAATGTTTTGGATGCGAGGGATAGATTAAATCAAAAGTAACGCGAGAAAAGCCGCGAGTAAAAGCTAGTATATATATATTATAGATATCATATTACAAACTATGCTTAGTTTTGTAGTTAAATGATCGTATGGAAATAACGGCCTCGTATTTATTTCCCAGAGACTAAAGACGGACCTCGCGTTTCTTTTGAAAAAAAAAATGATAACTCGTCTATGTAGAGTTGAACTATCGTATAAAGTAACACAGTTAATTAAGGAACCGACAACAGTGTTGTGAAGTTCAGTATGTTATCTCACCTACATAGGCATTTACAGTTCGTTTCTTCTAGGTAATGCTCAGTTCCCTTCGACATCGTAATATATGGCCCGCACGTGCTGTTCATCGTACTCGCTTGGCCTACGTTTTAACCTATGTTTTGTATGGGAATTTTCTTATGTTCTATAAGTCGTGGTTTGGTATTATAAAATCAATAACCGTCCTTAATAAATTGGCAATAAAGTACAAAAATATAATATCAAATCTGACTAGTGGTTTTAAAAATTTGTGTGTTTAAAAAAATAGACAAGATACAATATATTGAATTTTATAGTAATAGAATAGATTTCTTTACTTTAGGAACATACTGTCACGGGTGAGAACAAACCGACTCTAACTTACGCACTTTTAGCTTCTAAGCTGTGCATTTATTGTTCTCAACATTTATTTGATGATAAAATGATGTGAAAATGGAAATAAAAAACAAAGAATTCACATGCTGACCTTTCTATAAAAACTGTCATCTAGCGGCAAAAATAGAACATTCGATGTCACAGTGTTTTTAAACGTCATTATGTCACAGCATGGAAATATCATTAACTAGCCTCTGCCCGCGACGTCCGCGTGAAATAGTTACTTTGGGCTAACGCTAACTTTTACTCGCGACTTCGTTTACGTAGAAGGTGAAAATATTATTAACTAATACGTACGTTAACACCGATTTTGAAAAATTATTCATTCGTGCTCCGCTCCTACTGGTCTTAGCGTGATATATAGCCTTCGTCGATAAATGAGCTATCTAACGCTGAATTTTTCAAATCGGACCAGTAATTCCGGAGATTAGCGCGGTCAAGCAAACAAACTATTATGCTTCATAATATTAGAATACATACCGATTTCAAATTAAATGGGAGTTAGATATTATCGAGGTAATAAATGTGAAATTTCCGAGGTGCCGACAAAAGCACAAATCATTTATGTTTCTAGAGTGAAAGTTTTTTAATGAACTGTTGGTAAAACTGTTTTTGTGACAAGACATCGGTGGTTCGTGCGTCCCGGGCGACGTTCATTGCGCCTGCGTTACGCAGAACTCATTGGCGATGGGTTTATACTAAGAGCGCAAAGCGATTTAAACTAATTTTGTCACCATAGCTACAATGCATCATTCTCAGAGGATTTAAAGTAGTGCCCCCATGGGATCGAATCCATCCATTTATTCTGAATAAGCAAACACGAGACCCGTCAGCTGTTACCACTTCACTTCTAGAAAATCTCGATAATTCCTTGAAGGTATAAATTATATACCCTTGGCATGTCTATGTATGTGCACTATTGGACCATCACACCTAAGCTTTATCGTGAATTTCGATTTCTCTCCACTGAAATAGTATTAAGACACTTAGACATACTTTTTTCTATACACAAACATGTCTGCTCTATATGTGGAAACAATAGCATGTACTGTATGATTTTTTTTTGGTACTAAAAAAAACGTATAAATGGGTTTAGTGGTTTTCAAGTTATAAGCGTATAAACGACCAGACGGACATAGAGACGGTACCTTTTATTATATGTGAGTATAAAGAAGTTATAATTTTTTGACAGCTCTCAAAGACACAGCAATATTTATGATACGATTTTTTTGGAGAAAAATTATTAAAGACGTGTATATACGATGTCAACCAATTGATAATAATTTTTACCAAGGTTTTTAATACAATCTAGTAATGATAAACAAAATTTATTTATAGGAGCATCTAAATATATGTAAATAATATAAAATTTAGGAAATGGTAATAAATGAATTACGTTCGTGACTTGAACCGATACCTACGGGTGGCTGAACCGTGAGAACTGCGAGTGCGAGCGAGACAGCCAAACCTGCAGTCGCAGTTTCGAAAATAAGTTGTCAAATACCTACGAACATTTTGTTATGAGGTGGAAATAGCTTCTATTATTGTACTACTCCGCGTGAAAGCACGTTGGGAACGAAAAGTGTTCGATTGAAATTCGTCCCACTTTTACGTATTATTGGGACTCAAATGTTAAGGAGATTTAATTGCGTGACAATTGTAATTTAGTGCAATTCATCTTTGTTACATAGTGTCTGATTATTGATGGGTCAATAGTATTATTTATCTCGTTGGAAAGATCTGGAAAATTGGCAGTATTGGCAGCAGGTTGCATAATTGTATGTATTTTAGGAATCGATTTATGAGAAATAATTTGGAATAACAAAAGATAAATTTACATATAGATGAAATGGATGTGTCTGTTGTTTGTCGAAGTTAATCTTCGAAATTGCTAAATAGATTTTGATCCTACTTTTATTGGCAGATAGAAAACTTTACAGAGTGTCTATACAATATACTATTACACTTTTCCGTAGAGGATAACAATAATTATGAAATACTAGCGGGCACGGCAGACGTCCCACCTGGATAATTAAAAAAACCTTGACAAATTATATACCTAAATCTTCCTCATGAATTACTTTATCTACTAGTGAAAACCAAATGAAAATCCGTTTAGTAGTTTTTGAGTTTATCGCGAACAGACATACAGACAGACCGACGTGCCAGAGGACTTTGTTTTATGATATAGAGTGATAACAAAAGTAATTGAGAGGATCATAGAAGTTAAGAAGTAATGATGCTGTTCAATTTTATTTATATTTTTGAAATTAAATTCATTTTGGTACTGTGTGAATCAGATTGTATGAAATAAAAATGTCTAACGAAAGAGGGCTATCTCTCTTATTCTCTCTCTTAGCTATCTATAAATGTATATATAGACGTTAGGCTGTAAAAGAATGACATATAATGCCTTTTCCCTTCCCCTATCCTTTGTCATCTCTTTATGCGATTGTTCGTACCGGTCTGCGTCCTCACTACTCTACCGTCGTATACAAGCCCATACACGTACTCTGCATACCAGGTAAATTAGATTCCATGCTATATACTATATTCTTAATGTAGAAATTATTAAATTTTGTAGGTGGTAGAGCCACGCTGAAGTTATTACTGGTTTCAGCATGAATGGGTTGGCTCGCCCGGGGTAGTACCACCCGACACACAGAAACACCAACGTGAAGTAATAGTGCTTGCATTATTGCGTTTCGTTCGGTCAGTGGAGCGCCGGATACCCACCTCCTCTCCCTTTCCCCGTTCTGCCTCTCCACCATCATCCACTTCCCCACTCCCCTCTCCCCCAAACACAGGCTGGCAGCACACTTGCGACTCCCTGGGTTTTGCAAGTGTCTGTGGACGCTGGTTTTCACTTAACATCAGGTAACCCACCTGTTCATTTTCCTTCTATAATATAAAAAAAAAACATACTTAAAGACGAATAGAGAGAGAGAAACGTTGAAATCTATAGCACATTATTTTCTGTTGGATCGTAGTGACTATCGCTCTCTTTTAAAAAATATTCTGTGGTGTGTAATATTAACTTTGTTAATATATATTAAAATATTACAAAATAATGCTGAAAACAAATGTTTACCAACTCCGTAGTGTATTCATCTCATTTTCTTAAAAATTAATCAGAATACTGAACTACACACAACTCTTTTTTAGTAATTACTAGTGAAAAATATACTTTTAGTCTATCCAAAAATTATAAAGAGACGTGAGGTATCGGATGTACATAAATGTACCTGTCACGAGCAGTCAGAGATGGTAATAACAATTGCTTTGACTGTCCGAAATACGGATTTTGAGTAATCGAGATATATCGAAAAATTAGTCTGAATTACCTCTATACTCTGTGTCGATACGCACTGATGTCGCTTCGCTACTCGATCTCAAATCTAGTCCAGTCGAATATTAAAAGTACTTCAGTGCAAATCCTTTGTGCTATCGCTCTGTACGTTGAACTACATACTTGTCATTGGTTACAGCAAATCACTTCTGTTATAGTCCTGAAATCTAGAGACGGAGGCTCTCTGGTAGGACTTTATTGGCTAGTTGGTCATTTATCCTCACAAGCGAATGCCTACGAAAATTACGACAGTAGAATGTTTTATTCTCGGATAAAATTATTATGTTATATTATATTATACCTATTATGTGGAAATGACGCCCCTCTCTACGCATCCGTAAAAAACGAATATATATCTAAGTATGTAAAAACATATTTATGTATGATGAAAATATAAATCAGATATAATTTCTTGCCGATTCTTCTCAATGACTGGGTTGTTTGTTCGAGCCGGTGGTAGTTTTGACGTCCATAAGCATCTTCTCAGGACCTATGTTGAATAAAGTATCTTTGATTTTGATATACATTATAAAGGATTAATTTATTAACGATGGTAAGTTAGTTACTAACGATGATGAGTTTGTTACTAACGATGGTATTTAGCGAAAAAAAGCACAGTTATTAGAGTAGGGTATTACAGTATTGTGATAGCTTGACCATGATATTGATAGTGATTCTTGATAGAAAATGATATATGAAATGACAGACGGATCTGCGAAATGAAACAACCGATTCCGTCGTGTGACTAATGTTCACTGATTTATTTTTTGTACATAAAAATGATATTGCTTGCTAATTAAAATAGGTACGATTGCTCGTACAATTAGTGTGTACGGACAACCTGTTAATGAAAAAAAAAACATTCCGTGATGAAACCATAGTATGATGATACACAGTTTATTATGAAATACACAGGAAAAATATTACGGTATGATAACTTACCAATTGTCAACTGTTCGTAAAATTGACTATCTGTGTCAAATAGCCTCAAAGATAGATAGCATAATTTAAGATGCAAAGACCGTGTAGTTTCGCGTATTAATATTGTGGGTAGTTGTCCTACAGTAGTATGATAATTTGTTGTTGCTACTTGATGGAAATTATATATGATATGGAAGACTGCTTAGCGAAATAAAACCAACCGAACCCGGCGAGAGATTGATGTTTAATATTTTATTTTCGTTAAAAATGTATTGCTTATAAAATGTTTTTTTTTTATGTCTTAACAGGCAAACGAACAGGTGGGTCACCCGATTTTAAGTGATCACCACCGTCCATAGATACTAACACCACCATGGAAGTCGCAAGTGCGTTGCCAGCCTGTGTTTGGGGGAAGGGGCGGGAGTGGTGTGAGAAGAGAGGAGGGGAGAGCGAAGGGCCTCCGGCGCTCTCACTGACCGAACGAAACGCAACAATGCAAGCACTGTTACTTCACGTAGCGAGTTGACCCAGCATGCTGAAACCAGTAATAGCTTCTGCATGGCTCTACCACCTATAGTAGTAATACGTATGATTACTACGTAATGCTCGTACAAATATGTTGTATATCTATCCCTTGACCAGTTAAATCGACTAAAGGCATGTTTATATTTTCCTTATTATGTCGTATTTAATTATACGCTAAATAGTTTCATGTAGAATTTTCTAGATTTGAGCGACATTAATGTTATCGTATGGAAAAATTACTATTATCAACTGCATATGATTTAATCCAGAGGATTCCGGATTTTTTGAGAATGAGAAACACATGACAAAATCCTTTATACTTTATTAAAATCTCCATTAAATTATACCAAATAAAAGTTAGTGTTGTTCAAAATAAGATTTAAAAATATAATTTGTAAAAGTAAAATTATTTAACAAAGAAAATAATTCACTGCTTTTCATTTTTTTTAATGCCTTTTATAGGTTAAATACGATCTCACTTTATATTAAAGTCGCGATCTAAAATTGCAAGCACTAAACTTTAAGGGAGTGGTTCGGAAATGCAGTTGCTAGAACTCATCTATAGGTGCGTAGTAACAGATCTCTACAAAAACCCCAACTACTGAGATTCACGGAACATTGGTAAATTCTCACGGAGACGACTTTGAGAATCGCTGTTTTAATAACATTGTTTTTTTATATATCATACCAGTCAAAGGAACAGGTGGGTTACCTGATGTTAAGTGATCACCGCGGTCCATAGACACTAGCAACATCGGGGGAGTCGCGAGTGCGTTCATCATCATCAGCCTGTAAGAGAGACACTGCAGGGTCATAGGCCTCTTCCCGAAGGAAGGTATGGGCATAATCACACGTCATCCTACGACGTATTGGCGATTCAAACTCTGAGACTTCAACAGTTCTATGTTTTCCCACATACAGTAGTACTACAAGAACATTTCTCAGGTTCGGGTTTCCTCACGATGTTTTCCTTCACCGTCAGAAGATACTGTTACCAATTTCAAATGGTAAATGTAAGCGAAGTTACTGTTGTCAATTTGGTAATAATTTCTCTTAATGTGTAGTAATCTTGAGTTTTTCTCTATCTATTAGATGTAAGAATCGTTGACAGGTTTAAGAATTCATTAGTAGCTGTAAGAAAAAATAACTCGGCGCCGAACGAACAGCAGGCGGTACTGCTATCGCGATTTTATTTAGATCGAGTCACGTAGCGACATAAAAATCGTTAAAGGGTTAACATACAGAATATAGATTTCTTTATATAGCATGACAAAGTGTCTACACTGTGTCTGATAGTGACTATACTGTGATCTGAAAATAAAAACGACTAGCGAGAAATCAGCAATTCATACAGACTTATTTATTAATCGCTGTCACGACGTTTTTTTATACCAAAGGGCAGCAAACAAACAGACGGCTCATCTGATGTGAAATGGGTACCATCGCCTATAGACAATTGCAACACCAAGGGCATCAATGTTATGTTGCCGACCTGGAAAAGCGTGATTCAATACCTTTTCGAAGAGCCCCATGACATAACCCTGTGGGAACACTCTACCAAGTAACCCATACTAGCGTATGCATAATTAAGCTTCTAGAAAACCTTATGGTATTCGCTATTCTGCTAGGTTTTAGGGTATGTGAATGAGCAACCAATCAACAGTGGGAGGTGCGAGCTTGGAACGGTGATGAGGGCATAATATCAAATAGTTCTTTAGGACACGCTGCTAAAGCTCTCAAAATGCAACAAAGTAAAAGAGGTACTATGACAGGTTTTTACCAAGTGTATGGTAGTTGTAATGTAGTTTGGGGACAGATCCCTATTATCCCCTTTTGCTTGCTGAATATACATTGACAGATTCCGCGCGACTAAACGTACCACTATGGCGGGTATAACGCTTAGTGTCGCTTTCGAGTTGGTCAAAACTATTGTCTCCTACCACCGAACAAGAAATCTTCTCCTGCAAACCCAATGGTTCCCTCTATAGGCGTAATCCAAAGGTGTAATTGCTTATATAAGCCTCGAATGGAATTATAATTCACTTCCGCATACTTCCTGCAAAAATAAATATTAAGAAAAGATTACAATATCAAATATTTAACATATTTTTTTACTGATATTCGCATTTCATTATGTTGAAAAGATAACAAGGAAATCTCTATATGCTGTCAATTTATAGTTAGTTGAAGTATCTCATTAGATTTAGTCGACGTTAGAAATCAAAGCGTACGAAAGATACTCATATGACTTGGTTTAAATACATCAATTTTCTCTATTTTACATAAATATAATATGTATGTATTATACATATAAACATTTCAAAAGATATTGTTTAAGTGATAGTATAACCATATCCAAATTCATGACCTAGTTTAGGATAACAAGAGAACACAGATCCGAAAAGCGACTTTGTTTTACATCAGAAAATAATTATATATATTTTATAAATAGAAGAATGAAAGTTTAATTTAATGCAATACTCGATTTTTATATTTACGTTTTCTTTTTATTTAATGACTAGGAACCGCTCGCGCTTGTTTAGGTTCATTACAATATAAAAATAATAAAACTTTCGAAGGACAGTCATATACTATGCTTAAAATAGCAGTATTCAGTAATATACTATGTGAATGAACGTAAATCAATTATATCTAGTTTAGATACAACTTAATTTTTGAGTTTTATTAACTGCTAACGTTTCTCTACAATTTCTCAAGTGAGACTATGTGGAACTATGTACAATAAACAGGAGATTTCGACGGGATCTTGCAATATCATGTAGTGATTTTTATATTTTATTCATAATCTTGTGTTATTTGGCTCTATATTTTGTAATATTGATGGTGTTTTACCTAATATAGTTTGTTTATTGTGCACAAGTGAAGTGGATGGGAAATAACCACGGAGCATGGGTTCGGATTTGCCACAAAAACTCCCTTGTCCTAAAGAGATGATCGCAAGACACTTGCGATAAAATAGCATTACCTACTCAATAATGGCAGTAGTAATTTATTAGAAGATTAGTTGCCAAAAGTAAAACTAAAAAAATGTATATACAAGATTCTGATCACAAACGTTCGCTGGACAGACAGTAGAGGCTAAAAATATATGAATATTTATTAATAATCTTAATTACATTATTAACGTTTAATGTACATTAATAATTAATAATTTCTCTAGGCGTTTTATGTACATCTGAAAACGCGAGACGCGGTGGGGCGGGGTCTACGGCAGTCGTAGCGCGCTCGTAGCTCGTAGCACACGCTACGGCGGCCGATCTCGCTCTGTAACATTCAATACCGTATTACGCTAGTCAAAGTGTAATTAGTGATATGATTACTGTAATATTGTGATATAAAGTGTAATATACGTATTCCTATATACAACGTTTGTGGTGTGTGTGTGAACAGTGCGTTGCGTAGTGTTGGGATCTCTGTCTCTCGCGAGGTAAATAAGGAAATATTTTTACTTACTACATTACAAATAGAGGAAAATGTCGCGTTATACTATATAGGATTTTGTGGGAAGGTATTGATTTTTTTATACGGTTTATGATTATTAATTTACGGTTTAAGGTATTATAATGTATTTCTAATTTATACTCAGTTAGGTTGTACATATTTTCTTCGATAGTTTTATGGAAGAATTAATCGGTATATTAAACAAAGACGTTTGGTTGCAAGTAACTGATTGTTATTCTTGATAGTTTGTAGTAATTTTATCTAAAATTGTATCAATATGTAAATTTTTCAATGAATATTTAAATACTAATTTATATTAATAAAAACAGTAAATAGATTTATCTTGATACACTTTCAGATGCTTATATAAATTCATACACAGTAACTAAATTATACTTTCAAATAATTCATGATGTTATTATTTGGTACTTTCGTTGCATGTAACTACATAGTTACACTTTGTAATATTAAATAAATATTTATGATGTTTTTTGTTAAATCCATCGAGTTATTTAATAGTGATGTCACATTAAAAAATATATGTGAATTTTGACTGAACTTTCAAATAATAATAATGATTTTAAAATTATTTGAATTCGTTTATGAATTTCTAATCTCAATAGTGAGGTAGGATGTGTGGAATAGATAGCTGGCTAATCTTGAAAATGAGATTGACCTTTATTCTTTGGGATACATTTTGGGCTATAGTTCTAGATTTTTTTATCTAAGTAAGTGCTCTTTAACTGAAAGCCACTGAAATCCGAAAACAATGGTGACCATAGAGAGTTTTTCGGCATTTAAGCACTTCAAATTGTCTGAGTCCAAAATAATTCGTGGTGGTCTAGTGGTTTGAGCGATGGAATATCAGGTTGTCAGCGATGTCCGCAGATTTGAACCCTGGATATACTATCGAATTTTTCGGAATTCCTGTACATTTAATTATTAAAATTGATAACATTATCGGCTGACGGTGAACGTAAACATCGTGAGGAAACCTACACCTGAGTAAAGTTCTCGTGGTACCACTGTATATGAGAAAATATAAACCGTGGATTTCTCAGAATTTAAAATCGCGAATACGTCGTATACTGGCGTGGTGATTATGCCCTTAGCTTCCTCCGGGAAGAGGCCTATGACCATAGAGTAGATTACTTACGGACTGATAAGTCAGTTTTCTGTAATCCTCAGAGATAACTTAATAGAGCAATGTCTACAGCAGATGAATAGTTGTATGATTTGTAGAGCATAAAGAGATTTCATCAATTTTAAGTGATGCCAATGTGTTCATAACATGTAGCGAGATCAAAAATTTTTTTTGGTGACAGTTAATCATAACTTTGTCTACATTTTCATACTTTTTTTAAGTCAACTTCAGCACTTAGCATTAAGCATTAAGCACATGTTTTGGAGTATTTAGCAAACATACAGTTAATGGACAGAATGTATACAAAGACTCAGAGTAAGAGAATCATTAATTATCATTTCCTTACTAATATTACAAACGCTATTGTGAGTTTGTTTGTTAGTTATGCTTTCACGCCGTAATTACTCAACCCACCGACTTGGAACTCTGCATACACGAAAAGCGTGAAACGATATAGTGTATTTTCCATCCAGAAAAAGTGCTATTACCGAGAGGTACGTTAAATCCATAATAACACGAGTAAACTCGCCAGCAAAGGCTAGTTTGTAAAATTCAATCCACAGCACACAATTACTGCGACATTCATTTCAGTTAGTTTGTTGATTTCTAATAAGATAGGATATAAATGATACACAACTTATTATATTAATTTTACGATACGAATAATACATCTTGTAACTAAAATTTCAGATAATTAAGTCGACTGCTTAATTACTTAATTAATTATTTACATATAAATGTAGATAAGGTCGTAGAAAATAAATGAAGAGAACTTTATATCGTACCTCAGTAATTCAACTCAGACCTTATTAGAGTTAATCTTACTCTGGTGCATTTATTAACGTGTCCGTTCGTGACTAAATTTTGTCCGTTGGTTTGCTCGTGATTTGAATAATATTTCAATAATTTTATGATATAGACATGGTTGGTCTCTTCATACTATGACATTCTTATTGTATTTCTTCACGAATTACTGCTCAATTATATCTCATCCCCCTTGTAAAGTAAAGTCTCTAAATTATAACACGAATTTTGATTATCGATTTCCTTAAACATTTATCCTTTTTTTTTAATTTTATTTTTGGCAATCAATCTATTAGATTATTACTGCCATTGTCGAGTAGTTAATAGTATTACAAGTTCTTCTTCTATTTTATTTTTGGCAACCAGTCTTCTAGTAGACTATTACTGCCATTGTCAAGTGAGCATCGATATTACAAGTTTCTTGTTATAATTACAATGAACTAACAAGATGGTGGCCATCTTGTTAGGACTTTCCATGGAGTTTTTGTGACATCTCAGAATTCATGGTCCGTGGTATTATTTTCCATTCACTTCACTTATGCACAATAACCAAACTATATCACATAAAACACCACCAATTTTACACAAAATAGAGTTAAGTAACACAAGACCATGAATAAAATATAAAATCCACTACATGACAGACCAAAATCCCGCCAAAAACTCCAACATTTATCCTTAAAACTTACAAGACTAATATTTATTACTACAATCCAATTGTACGTATGACTCGTTTATACAATGAGCCCACGTCCAAGCACACCTCATTAGACATATTTGACCATCTAATTTTCAAATTCAAAAGGACGATGAAACACATCACTATAGCTTTGACTTATTTAAGCAACATTCAGTAAATGATATTATAATATTTTTAATTATATTTGCCATCTTGTTTTCTTTTCCATACGTTAATTTTAGTTTTTATAAATGAACCCATTTTCATTTTTTTATTTATTCTTATTTTATTTTTTTGAAGTAAAACTTCTTTAGGCGCGACTAGGAGGTAACTGGACGACAATGCAACAGAAGTCCGTTACGGCAATATGGCGTCACGTTTTGTACCATCCGGTTTTAAAATATTTTGATTTTGTCAATAAATAGTTTATAAAAAAAATAATCTAAAATATTTGAATTTTTTTTATTAAAAATATTAATTTGAATAATAATAAAAATCATACAATAGAATTAATTATGTATATTCGGGCGCGACCGTGCTGCCATCTGGTTTCAATGTAAGTAACAGATTAAAAAGTTTTACTACAATCGCGTGTGACGGTTACACGCACTCAGTTTTTTTTCTTCGTCAAACGTTTCTCAATATTTACTGTCACAAAATTTTAATTTTTTATGATTATTTATTAATAGTGTAAGATGTATCGATGTGATAAAGTTATATACAGTAGTTACATAGTATAAAACAAAGTCCCCTACCGCGTCTGTCTGTCTGTTCGCGATAAACTCAAAAACTACCGAACGGATTTTCATGCGGTTTTCAACCGGTGGATAGAGCGATTGATGAGGAATGTTTTAGTATATAGTTTGCTAAGGAATTTTTCATAATCAGCGCGGGAAAACGTCTGCCGGGC